>JAJSOF020000029.1:9877455-10394955 GCA_025594305.2 Periplaneta americana
AGGTTCATTGCCGCCCTCACATAAGCCCGCCATTGATCCCTATCCTGAGCAAGATTAATCCAGTCTCTACCATCATATCCCACCTCCCTCAAATCCATTTTAATATTATCCTCCCATCTACGTCTCGGCCTCCCCAAAGGTCTTATTCCCTCCGGCCTCCCAACTAACACTCTATATGCATTTCTGGATTCGCCCATACGTGCTACATGTCCTGCCCATCTCGAACGTCTGGATTTTATGTTCCTAATTATGTCAGGTGAAGTATACAATGCGTGCAGCTCTGCGTAATGTAACTTTCTCCATTCTCCTGTAACTTCATCCCTCTTAGCCCCAAATATTTTCCTAAGAACCTTATTCTCAAACACCCTTAATCTCTGTTCCTCTCTCAAAGTGAGAGTCCAAGTTTCACAACCATATAGAACAACCGGTGATATAACTATTTTATAAATTCTAACTTTCAGACTTTTTGACAGAAGACTAGATGACAAAAGCGTCTCAACCGAATAATAACAGGCATTTCCCATATTTATTCTGCGTTTAATTTCCTCCCGAGTGTCATTTAGATTTGTTACTGTTGCTCCAAGATATTTGAATTTTTCCACCTCTTCGAAGGATAAATCTCCAATTTTTATAGTTCCATTTCGTACAATATTCTGGTCACGAGACATAATCATATACTTTGTCTTTTCGGGATTTACTTCCAACCCTATCGCTCTACTTGCTTCAACAAGAATTTCCGCGTTTTCCCTAATTATTTGTGGATTTTCTCCTAACATATTCACGTCATCCGCATAGACAAGAAGCTGATGTAACCCATTCAATTCCAAACCCCCTGTGTTATCCTGAACTTTCCTAATGGCATATTCCAGAGCAAAGTTAAAATGTAAAGGTGATAGTGCATCTCCTGCTTTAGCCCGCAGTGAATTGGAAAAGCATCAGATAGAAACTGGCCTATACGGACTCTGCTGTAAGTTTCACTAAGACACATTTTAATTAATCGAACTAGTTTCTTGGGAATACCAAATTCAATAAGAATATTATATAAAACTTGTCTTTTAACCGAGTCATACGCTTTTTTGAAATCTATGAATAACTGATGTACTGTACCCTTATACTCCCATATTTTCTCCAATATCTGTCGAATACAAAAAATCTGATCAATAGTCGATCTTATTACGCCTAAAACCACACTGATGGTCCCCAATAATTTGATCTACATATGGAGTTAATCTTCTCAAAAGGATATTCGACAAAATTTTGTACGACGTCAACAAAAGTGATATTCCTCGAAAGTTACTACAGTTAGTCTTGTCCCCCTTCTTAAAAATAGGTACGATTATGGACTCCTTCCATTGTTCTGGTACAATTTCCTTTTCCCAAATTGCAAGTAATAATAATAATAATAATAATAATAATAATAATAATAATAATAATAATAATAATAGCCTAATGTGTCCCTTCAAGGGCAAAGGCCTCCTGCTAGAGGGTAGCTCTGTTTCACTAACGCAGTGACCTACTCCGCGTTAGGTTGTGTCTAGTGTTTCTTTGTCTGGTTGGAGTTGATTTCGCTGTCACTTTGATTAATTTGATTTCACTAACACTTTTATTATATTGAATGCACTTTCACTGAGTCAACTTGGGATGTTGTTTGTGGCTGGCACTGTCTTCGTTTGTAGTCGACTTCCAATTGTTCTCCATGTTCCCCTGCTTCTTGCTATTCTGGACCATTGCTGGCCTGCTTGAAGTCTGCCCACCTCTTCCTTGGTCTGCCTCTGTGCCGGTCTCCTGTGCGCGGGTCCCACATGGTGGCTCTGTATGTCCATCTTTCGTCTTTCATCCGCGCGATGTGGCCTCCCCACTTCCACTTCAATTTGTTTGCTCTTTGTGTGACGTTTGTTGTTGATGCCATTTGGGACAGCGAATCATTGGAAATTCTGTCTCTCATAGTTCTTCCCAATATCTTTCGTTCCATTTTCCTTTGGCATATTTCTAGCGCATTCATCTGTCTGTCTGTTTGTTGTCGACCATGTTTGGCATCCATAAAGTAGTGTTGGGTAGACGCAGGTTTGTAGTACTTCGAATTTGAGTCTTCTGCTGATTGTCTTGTCCAGAAGTATGAACTGGAGGGACCAGAATGACTTCCAAGCTAGGGATATTCTTCTTCTTATTTCTTTTCCAGTCTTGTCTTTAAAGGAAATTAGTTGGCCTAGGTATGTGTATTCCGTTGCATATGGTAGCGTTGTTCCGTCAATTGAGATGGGGATTTCTTGTCTGTTTGTCATCAGCTGTGTTTTTGTCATGTTCATTGATAGACCTGCGGTTTTGCTTTGTGTACAGAGTTGTTGGAGCATTGACTGTAGTTCTTCTGGTGTTTTTGCGAACAGGACTACGTCGTCCGCGAATCTTAGGTCTGTTAGGTGTCTTCCGTCTATGTTTATTCCCTGTTGCTTGTTCCAGTTCATTTTTCTGAATACATTTTCCAAAACGCTTGTAAAGAGTTTGGGAGAGCAAGTTTATAAATTTCGCTAGATACTGCCCTTCCACCCTCTTGTATTAATTCTGCTGGAATTTGATCAATACCTGGAGACTTGTACTTTTTCAGATTTTCTATCGCAATTTCGACTTCAGAAAGTGTGGGTTCCGGTATAAATGGCTCAGCAGTTTGTATTTCAATTTCGTCCCGATCATTTCTATTTGGCCTATGTACATTTAGTAGTTGATCCGACAATTATTAAATATTTTTAATTTAGAAGAAAAGATTATAACTCAGAAACAAAATTGGTACAGACATATTACAAGAGTGACCGATGACAGATTACCGAAACAAGTTATGGATTATGCACCAACAGGATATAGAAATGTGGGAAGATCGAAAATAAGATGGACAGATGATTTAAGCCTTGAAGGCGGAACAGGCCAATAGACCTAATTCCTGTAGATGAAGAAGAAAATATTATTATTATTATTATTATTATTATTATTATTATTATTATTATTATTATTATTATTATTATTGATTCTCCAGATGCATAGCCTATTTCACCATCAGGTATGTTAGGTTTATAGAGTGTGATTCCTTCCCTACAGGCCTCAAACGTTTGTCTGCAAAACTGCCATTTACTTAAACTTCGTCTTGAAATACAGGGACATCATTTTATTTTTACTAACATTTTTAATATTGACCTGGCTATATCTTTGGATTAAAGGTCTAGAACCGGAAACACCGCTTGCTCCCCCTTCCAAGACTGGAGTTCGATGATACTGGCGTAAAATACAAATCACTTTACTTGGTATAGGAGGGAAGAAAAGTAGTTCATCCATTTATGTAAACTAGGAGATATCGCGATTTTGAGTTTGATAATTTTCATTAGGTTTTTGTTTAATCAAAATACAGTACTGTATTAACACTTAGTGTTTTTACTCACGAATTGAGCTATCCATTCGGACGTATTAATAATTATGTAGTGCATATTGTACTGTTACAGCACATTAGCGTACAATATAGAGAATGAAGTTAAATTGAAAAATAATCATAATATGGACATTTAAACATATTTTTGAAAATGGTGGCCGTTCATTTCGATACAGGCTTCAGTTCTTTTGTGCATATTATCGCACTATAGATTATTGTACCTAATTCCAATTACCAGTTTCGTCCTTCGTACTAGTAACTCATGTTGAAATAATTCTGTACCTACTCTATAAAAGTGTACCTTACGTACTGTAAATTCAATCTTCACTTCTGCCCGATCCGAAAAGATAAAATTACTCAGAAATGCTATCTACTGTCCGTGCAAGTGGTTTTGCCGCAGGGTCGTAGAAAAGGGGGGGGAGAAATCACGTGACAGTTAATTACTTAACGAGGCCCTTTTATTTTAGTTATTTTAAACAGTTGTATACTATTACGTAGACGTCCAATTTCCTAACAGAAATTAATGTTTTCAGAAAAGAGCTAAGACAGCCCAGTTACTAGACTTTACAGAGGGACGAAGAGAAGCGGGTGGGGGAAACCGGGATGCGACGTAGGCAAACGGACGACAGTACCTGTGCGAAAATATGATTCAATATTGAAAGCTCTTTCGTCACTGGAAAACGCGAACATATTTCTGGAACGTACTATAGTCACTAACTCAGTACTGCAAACGCGGCCTCGGTTCTGTGTGGAGGATGTTTGGAAGTTTACTAGTAGAGAGGGTTGGAATGAAGTACATTAAAAACTCAGGTACAATAAAAACTGAAGTAAAAATAAAATGATGTCCCTGTATATGCACATACTTTCTACAAGGTAAAACAAGATCTAACCCCTCGCAATAGGTTTGGATTCTTCCAGTGACCTTGACTGATTTTTGTTTCGCTACACTGCATCTCGGTAGTATTGGCTCGAATGTCTAGGGATTAACAATGTACACAATCGAAGAGCGTTTGTTTCTCGTTCGTAAATACTGACAAACGGGTTCATTTAAAGCATGTTAAAGGACATTTCAGATTAAATTTTGTGTTGTATCCAGAAATTGGTAAGCAAGTTAGAGACAACGGGAAGCCTTGTCACACAGCATTCAGAAGGCTGGAAACTGTAAAGAGGCAATACAGAATGTGAAGGAGCTATTATTGGCGTCACCATCAAAATCATTGGTAAGATATTCGCAAGAAACTAATTTCAAAAATTTCACTTGTAAAAAGCTGCAAAAAAGTCAAAACTACACGGTTACCGTATATGTCTTGTGTTTGAGAACCGACGGAATATAAAAAACGTGTGCAGTTTTGTTTATGGTTTAATCTGAAACACTTCACAATATTAAACAATGTGCTCCACAGTTTGTAATATTTCTTCGCATACACACTGATGTCCTTTATCAGTCAATTTGAAACCTTTGAAAATAACTTCTCAACATTCCCTGTCCCGACAAAAACTGCGTTATTATGAAATATAGTGATAATATATTCTTGTCGAGTCATCCAAATACAGTTGGAAAAGTACAATTTCTTGGTTAGGGATGGATTTTTGCTACTCAGCAAATGTTAATTCCAATGTTGCTCTATGTCCCTCTTAGCACATTTTTAATATGTGTAGCAGGACAATCAATGTAGCCATACTCTGATTAACAACAACAACAACAACAACAATAATAATAATAATAATAATAATAATAATAATAATAATAATAAATATTGCTAGGACAAAGATATATATTGCTTTTTAATTAAAAATCTCTCTAACCCCTGAAAAGTAACTCGTGCTAAATTCAACAATAATAATAATAATGACCATAACGAAAAAATGCCTTTACTAATAATAACAAATGAGATAATACTTTACCTCACAGTTTGAACTTTATAATTAATATTTTCCTAGTACCCGGGCACACAATGAGCCCCCGTTGGAAGTTCCCGTTGGACGCCATTTAACGTTGGGCGCCATTTGAGGGTGGGTGCGTCTCGATGTTGCGTGAGATTCACTCAGGGTAGCCGAGGTACGGTTGTGGTGTAGGTTGATGTCGGGAATAATACCAAGCCGGCTATAAATAAAAGGCAGCGTAAACTTCAAAACTATAATTTATTGTCGTATCCTAGTAAACCCTAGAATAAGATATATAATTCAATCGTTGTCGCACTTCTTTTAAATAAAAATCTATCCGATACTATTCACCCCCAGTACACTATGAAAAGTACATACTCTGCTAAAGTTATTCTGCCCTGTATGTAGGGGACACGATGTAAGTTGTTTTGATGATTCAACATTAGTCGTCATTTCACCCTTATTTAATAAATATTTTACGCTAAAACTAACTGACCATATTGGTTAAAAACACGTCACTAACTGGCCTAAAATCTATTCCCTATTTTGACCTAAAGATCTCTTCTTATTGGGCGCGAAATATGTCATCTCTAAATTTAAACTTTGGATTTTGTAAAGTAGGCTTTATTCAACATTCTTTGGAAAACCCAAGCTTGGCAGTATCTTTCCCACTAGTGAGATAAAGACTATACGAAACCCCGCTCAAGGTGGCCCTAAATCTGTCCGATCTGACAGTGACGAAACACCTGTGTGGGAAGATTTCTAACAGTCGCCAAGAACATCATTATCACTTCGCTAATTTTCTCCTCCCTAATTACTGCTTCAACACGTATACTTTTCCATTCAACTATTACTCAAGAAGTTAATATATTAGTTACTAGATGTCACTACCTCTACTTCTGTATTACCATTTCTTAAATATACATATACTCAATCTCCTTCTCTTTTCTCTATCTGCTACATCGTAATTTGTACATTACATCCATATCTAATATGCATCTTTTTAAAATTTTGTAATAATTTACCTTTTGGGAGGCGAGGAGACTTGAACCTGGGTTTATATAATTTTAAAACAACACGCGTTAGCCAACTGAGCTAAACAGACACGATGATTAATTAAGTTTTAATATTCCTCTTAAGTTTACAGAAGTACAATGTGAAATTATTTTAATCACAATAGTCCCGTGAACACTTCTAAATAATCCCTGAAACTTAAAAAAGACGAAAATACACGTTTAAAGTGAAAAAAAAATATATTAAAATTATATAATTAATTATAATTTGTTATTTATCCAACGCCTTACATACCATTCTTTACTAATCATGGCCTCCTACATCATGACCTACCTAGTAACGTATTGATTCTAAAATCCATGCCATGGTATGTGATTACATGAGGACTTATTTTCAACATATTTTCTTTTATAAAACATAATTTTTCGTTATGGTCATGGATAAAATTACGTATGGTACTTGTGAGCGTGATCTTTATTGCTGACGCCTCGTGCTTAAATCTTTCCACTCGTGCAATAAAGATGCACTTACCTCACAAGTACCATAAATAACTATTATTAATCAGGAAAATAAAAGTTGAAAAAAGAAAAACAGATATTACAATAATTGAAACTTCATATTTCCTTCCTCAATAATAATGACCAGCTGTTTTGCCAATTCATCATCTCGTTTGTTTCCCACAGTGCTGTCATGACAACAGACAAAGATTAAACAAATATGTTTGGAATATGGCATAATTCAGGACTTCATTTCCACGGAGAAGGGACTTCGACTGTATTTTTTTTTCCCAACTGAATTGAGTGCAACCACAGTCTAGTATATACAGTCACGAAGCTTGAGTTGTGAAGTTGCTGGGAACAATAGACTGTGCCAGTACTATTTCGCATTGTCTGTAATGAGGCGATAGTAGCGATCCTAGTGGTTAGCAACTATCTATGGATGCATATTTACTACGTTTTAGCTTTGTGACTGTATACACTAGACTGTGGTGCAACTCTACAGACGCCTATAGATACGACTATCGTAGTTGTGATATGTATCATTCCAAAACCTTCAGTATTGTCAGAATTTCTGCTTGCAATACGTGTGTGTGTATGTGTGTTTGTATGTATGTATGTATGTATGTATGTATGTATGTATGTATGTATGTATTTTTTTTTTATTGGACAGCATGTTCCATTACAAGGTTAGTAATACTACATGCCTTGTTGATCATTCGATACAATTCTAAATTACTATTAGATAATCACTATTAGATAAATGTCACATATGGCTTCAATGTACTTTATGTATGTATGTATGTATGTATGTATGTATGTATGTATGTATGTATGTATGTATGTATGTATGTATGTATGTGTGTGTGTGTGTGTGTGTGTGTGTGTGTGTGTGTGTGTGTGTGTGTGTGTGTGTGTGTTAAAAACTGATTTCGCAGTATTGTCTGGATCACGTTTTTGCTATGTTTACGCAACCAGAAGTAAAACCCCTCCCTCTTAAAAAGTTGACAATGCGAAACAAGCAATTTGTAATTGAATATACTTAACTCGTCACGCTACCATCACCTCATCCTGAACTGTAATGTACAACTAATGGTTATGTAGAATTGAATTCACGGTCGTGACTTTGAATTCCGTCCCAGTCATTAATGCTGGTGACTCGTGGGCCACCTTTTCTTATATAAAAGTACTGTGTGAGGTCAGCTGCTTTTGCGATAGAAAACCTGCAGCCAATGGCGAAGAGCACGTTTTACGTTTTGTGGTGATCATTAAAAGTACATTTAAGTACCTACAACAAGAAACATTAAATGTTACAAATAAAGACACAGAAAAGACTATTATAGACATTATCAGTAATAGCAGTACTACTGGGTCATCATTTTGTTTTTACTAACATTTCTAATATTAACCTGGCTATACCTTTGGACTAAAGGTTGAGAACTAGCACGTTAATAATAATGACAATAATAATAATAATAATAATAATAATAATAATAATAATAATAATAATAATAATAATGATAATAATAATAATAATATAATATCCGCCGCATTGCCTGCGTGGAAGCATGCACGTCTTTCAGCTATACGATCCGTGGTTCGATTCTCACTGTGGATAATGGAAAAGATTTATTTTTCGTCAGTAGAACTCGTTGCTTGTTGCTTCACAGTTGTCTCCAGTGTTTTCTGTGTCGTCTTCGATCTCTTTTTCTCCTCGGCATATAGTTTAAGGCTACTTTGGAAAGTCTATTGTCTTCCATTCCTAGTAAATGTTCAGTCCAATTTCGTCTATTGTCTATGATTTGATTACCTACTGATTCAATGATCAATTCTTCTCTTATTTCATCATTCCTTATTCTATTCACTCTTGTACAGCCTTTAATACTTCAGAGGAATCTCATTTCTGCCGGTGAATTTCACTTATTTGTCTTTGAGTTGGTACCTAGGTTCGCTGCCATGAAGGAATGTGGGTAATGCCATCACCTTATAACATTTTCATTTTAGCCTCTTTCCTAATTTTATTTCTAAAATTTCGTTGTAAGGTTCCACATATTGTTTGAAATTTACCAACTTTATATTTAATTTCTCTGTCATAAAACTTATTTCACAACCAAAATGAGACACTTGTTTCAAAATTTCATTTTCTATTACAATCTTGGATCTAACCGTGTTTTAAAGGCCATTATCTTCGTTTTCTTAATTGAAATTTTAAAATTATAGGATTCACATAAATTTTTAAACGGTACGTGGACTTTTGTAAATTATTAATAATAACAATAATAATAATAATAATAATAATAATAATAATAATAATAATAATAATAATAATAATAATAATAATAATAATAATAGTAATACGTCTCGGCCTCCTCAAATGTTTTTCCCTCCGGCCTCCCAACTAACACTCTATATGCATTTCTTGATTCGCCCATACGTGCTGCATGCCATGCCCATCTCAAACGTCTGGATTTAATGTTCCTAATTATGTCAGGTGAAGAATACAATGCGTGCAGTTCTGTGTTGTGTAACTTTCTCCATTCTCCTGTAACTTCATCCCTCTTAGCCCCAAATATTTTCCTAAGCACCTTATTCTCAAACATCCTTAACCTATGTTCCTCTCTCAAAGTGAGAGTCCAAGAACAACCGGTAATATATTTGTAAATTAATAATAATAATAATAAAATAATAATAATAATAATAATAATAATAATAATAGTAGTAATAATAATAATAATACTTACTTACAAATGGCTTTTAAGGAACCAGAAGGTTCATGGCCGCCCTCACATAAGCCCGCCAGCGGTCCCTATCCAGTGCAAGATTAATCCAGTATCTATCATCATTCCCCACCTCCCTCAAATCCATTTTAATATTATCCTCCCATCTACGTTTCGGCCTCCCTAAAGGTCTTTTTCCCTCCGGTCTCCCAACTAATACTCTATATGCATTTCTGGATTCGCCCATACGTGCTACATGCCCTGTCCATCTCAAACGTCTGGATTTAATGTTCCTAATTATGTCAGGTGAACCATACAATGCGTGCAGTTCTGTGTTGTGTAACTTTCTCCATTCTCCTGTAACTTCATCCCTCTTAGCCCCAAATATTTTCCTAAGCACCTTATTCTCAAACATCCTTAACCTATGTTCCTTTCTCAAAGTGAGAGTCCAAGAACAACCGGTAATATATTTGTAAATTAATAATAATAATAATAATAATAATAATAATAATAATAATAATAATAATAATACTTACAAATGGCTTTTAAGGAACCCGAAGGTTCATTGCCGCCCTCACATAAGCCCGCCAGCGGTCCCTATCCTGTGCAAGATTAATCCAGTCTCTATCATCATACCCCACCTCCCTCAAATCCATTTTAATATTATCCTCCCATCTACGTTTCGGCCTCCCTAAAGGTATTTTTCCCTCCGGTCTCCCAACTAACACTCTATATGCATTTCTGGATTCGCCCATACGTGCTACATGCCCTGCCCATCTCAAACGTCTGGATTTAATGTTCCTAATTATGTCACGTGAACCATACAATGCGTGCAGTTCTGTGTTGTGTAACTTTCTCCATTCTCCTGTAACTTCATCCTCTTAGCCCCAAATATTTTCCTAAGCACCTTATTCTCAAACATCCTTAACCTATGTTCCTCTCTCAAAGTGAGAGTCCAAGAACAACCGGTAATATATTTGTAAATTAATAATAATAATAATAATAATAATAATAATAATAATAATAATAATAATAATACTTACTTACAAATGGCTTTTAAGGAACCCGAAGGTTCATTGCCGCCCTCACATAAGCCCGCCAGCGGTCCCTATCCTGTGCAAGATTAATCCAGTCTCTATCATCATACCCCACCTCCCTCAAATCCATTTTAATATTATCCTCCCATCTACGTTTCGGCCTCCCTAAAGGTCTTTTTCCCTCCGGTCTCCCAACTAACACTCTATATGCATTTCTGGATTCGCCCATACGTGCTACATGCCCTGCCCATCTCAAACGTCTGGATTTAATGTTCCTAATTATGTCAGGTGAAGAATACAATGCGTGCAGTTCTGTGTTGTGTAACTTTCTCCATTCTCCTGTAACTGCCCCAAATATTTTCCTACCTTATCAAAATAAATCAAAGTGAATCCAAGAAATAATAATATATTTGTAAATTAATAATAATAAATAATAATAATAATAATAATAATAATAATAATACAAATAATAATAATAATAATAATAATAATAATAATAATTCTCATCATGGTCATTTTGTTCTCCTATATTTATCAAACGTGTTTAAGTTCGCTGAAGTACAGCAACTGTAATAATAATAATAATAATAATAATAATAATAATAATAATAATAATAATAATAATAATAATAATAATAATAATAACAATAATAATAATAATAATAATAATAATAATAATAATAATAATAATAATTCTCACATGGTCATTTTCACTAGTACAGCAATCACTGATGTTACTTTGAAATTTCAATTTCAGGTTACTTCTGCAGAGGCAGAAAAAATACAAGAAAAATGTAAAGAAAAATTTGGTTTGTCTAATGGTGAGTTTTGATCAGATTTAATCTGTCTAGAATCTGGAAATTTGCATAAATGTGACTGTGAGTGTACCGGTTATTAATTAACCAATCTTAAAAATATAAAATAAAATACACCAGGACTTGCTGAACAGAAACCTGAACACAAATTCCGACGACAGATTGTAACGTCATATTGTTGGTAGCCTATGTAACGCCATCACTTAGCACATCAGAAAGGACTAATAGCCTAGATGCTAGAGCTAGAGTTAATAATGAATTTTTAAAAATGCAGGAACTTTCAGGTTACTTTTATTCGTCTTCCTTTATCGCATTCAAAATTAATATGATTGACGACATAATATGGGATACCCACCTGGCGCATTATTAGGCATTTCCCATTAATAGTAACATCACTATCGGCATATCAAATTTCAGTATTTCTTTGAGTTGGCCCAAGATGTCTATTACTTACAGAACTGATATATCCAAGTCTATATTTGAGAGTCAATATATCAGGTTTATTAAAAACAGTTGAAAGCACATTTCTTACAAAATATAACAGATATTACTGCATAAAACCTTCCCACACAAATTTGTCCGATATTGAAACCTCGTCCTCTTTGATGATATGCTGAGAATCTACTGGTGTATCTTACATTCTTAATGGGCATTCTTCTTCAAGATATAAAAGAGGAGAACATTTATTTCATAATTATTCTTACAGAAGATCTTTACGACGCAACAAGACAAATGCTTAAGGGGGAGCCAGTAGATGAATCAAGGAGGGTAAGTAACGAACACTTAAATGTTATCTCTTAATATGTCTCTAAAATATAGGCCTAAGACATCTTAAGAAGAATGTTATAATATTAAGTTGCAAAATAAAAATATATTTCTGTTATAATGAAATTGTATTTTCTTATCTTTAAAATTTTGTGTTTTCGTTGTAATAACAAAAACTTTTTAAGAACATTCAACAGTTTAGTTCTGTATTATAATAAAACGTGAATGAATAGTGCAGTTACGTAAGGTTCTTACAGATCTCTAAATACAAATAAAATAATTCTTGGCTTCCTCAACAGTGTTACAAGAAGAGAGGTGTGGTAAAACGAAAAATCACGCGGTACATAACATGCTTGGTGAAATTAATAAAATTCTGCACATTTTAAAGCTTATTCCTTGGATGGAGGTATCAAAAAGTTCTAATACCATATTAGTCCAAAATGAATGCTTTCCTAAAAAAAAACCCTAAATGTTAACATTGTTATACTCGATATGTATTATCCGCACGATTCTGATTTTTACCTTTATCATTAGAGAAACTGATGAGGGAAGATTTATTCCTTTGCAGTTTTTAAATAAAATGAACGGTTTTCTTGCGAATTACATAAAGAAATTAAATTGTATCGTCATTTTCTGCCATTAGGAAGTCTTTGCTGTTAATTGTGATTTTGAGGTTATTCTTATATAAGTTATCGTAAATAATTGTAATTTTCATTTAAATATCCCATGATATACCGTAAGTGTAAAACGCGAGTACTGTTAAACAACCCAAATAAAAAATAACCTACTGGAGAGATTAAGGGTTGGAACGCTGCTATTCACACTGAGTGCGCGTGTGTTTTCGTAGGTGAATCCGCGATGCGCTGTTGTCGAACTGCATTGATTATCTGTCTAAGTTTCTAATTAACCAGCACTTAAATAAGAAACCAACTGTGCGTTTTGTAATTATTTCAATATAATATCCTATTCTCCCGTTCAAACTGCACATTTACACCACTTAATCCGATATACCTATATAATATAAACAAAAATTTCGTAGCAATACATATGCATAAGAAATTTAACATAAGCATAATATGTATTACTACGGTATGTATCTTTTGTTTGCCATTCTTCCAAATAATTTATTTCTTCTTACAAAATTAGATATCTTCTTTCAAATAATTTATTTTCTTCTTACGTAATTAGATATCTTCTTTCAAATAATTTATTTTCTTCTTACATAATTAGATATCTTCTTTCAAATAATTTATTTCTTCTTACAAAATTAGATATGTTCTTTCAAATAATTTATTTCTTCTTACAAAATTAGATATCTTCTTTCAAATAATTTATTTTCTTCTTACGTAATTAGATATCTTCTTTCAAATAATTTATTTCTTCTTACATAATTAGATATCTTCTTTCAAATAATTTATTTTCTTCTTACATAATTAGATATCTTCTTTCAAATAATTTATTTTCTTCTTACGTAATTAGATATCTTCTTTCAAATAATTTATTTCTTCTTACATAATTAGATATCTTCTTTCAAATAATTTATTTTCTTCTTACATAATTAGATATCTTCTTTCAAATAATTTATTTTCTTCTTACGTAATTAGATATCTTCTTTCAAATAATTTATTTTCTTCTTACATAATTAGATATCTTCTTTCAAATAATTTATTTCTTCTTACAAAATTAGATATGTTCTTTCAAATAATTTATTTCTTCTTACAAAATTAGATATCTTCTTTCAAATAATTTATTTTCTTCTTACGTAATTAGATATCTTCTTTCAAATAATTTATTTTCTTCTTACGTAATTAGATATCTTCTTTCAAATAATTTATTTTCTTCTTACATAATTAGATATCTTCTTTCAAATAATTTATTTCTTCTTACAAAATTAGATATGTTCTTTCAAATAATTTATTTCTTCTTACAAAATTAGATATATTTTAATATAATGTACAAAATCTTAATTATGTATATTTATATTTCTGAATTCTTTTAGCGTCCATCTAGCACATTAATTATTGTGTTACGAATGTTTAAGTATAGTCATCAGTGTCAAAGTTTAATTACAGTAAATTAATATTTCTCATTATTAGCAAAATTAACCAAATTTAGTTTGTAAATCAGTAATATAATTCTTTATTATTTCTGTTTACAGTGCTTTATGGAATGTGTTCTGACGGAGCAGGGCCTCGTAAGTTCTATTAATAATATTATTATTATTATTATTATTAGTAGTAGTAGTAGTAGTAGTAGTAGTAGTAGTAGCAGCAGTAGTAGCAGTAGTATTAGTAGTAGTAGTAGCAGTAGTAATACTATTAATAATAATATTATTGTGACTATTATTATTAACAATACATTAATACTATTATTATTTTAGAAGTATTTACAAGCATTTTCTTTATTTCTTCCTGAGAACAATTCATTCTGGATTAGTACTACGGATTCTCAAATAGTAGAACTCAGTCCACCATCCAGATGACATTATTGTGTGGAGTAGGACTTCAAAAAAGCTTCTTAAGAACAGTAATATACTGTAATTGTTTTACAAAACAAGAAAAAATAAAGATAATGAAACTCTGTTTATAAATCCTATTGATTACTCTACATAATTCTTCTTTCCTGAATTTAAAATCTGTAACAGTGGAAGACAGCAATATGCTCTGTCTTGTTGGGGTACCATGCACTTCTGTACTCTGAATGAGTTAAGAGCATTGTAGGAATGGAGTTTGTAGGAGGGGTAAGATCATGTATATGCGTCTTTAATATGTTAGAATTGTGTAAATGATGTCCATAAGTTTAAAAGTATAACTCGAACTGTAAACCCTATACATTCAGTTAACCCAGACAGAGCAAAAATAAATTTAA
Organism: Periplaneta americana; assembly: GCA_025594305.2. Lineage (NCBI taxonomy): Eukaryota > Metazoa > Arthropoda > Insecta > Blattodea > Blattidae > Periplaneta > Periplaneta americana. Next base: position 9,892,465 of record JAJSOF020000029.1, read on the forward strand.
TTTTAAGGAAACTGCTTGAATTTTTATAACTGACAACTAATGAATAAAATTAAGTAATTATATCTCTCGTTTTAGAAAGAAACTGAGATTCACTTTTATTACATTAAATCTAACTATGTACACGGTACAGATTAATAAACTTATTCACACCAACACAGAAATAGTAAAATTCATTTTGTAAATTCAAAACAAAATCATTTCACTGCTGACATTTTTATGTTTTTTCCTAACATTTACTGTATTACATGATTATTGACCATGCATTTTTCTTTACTAATCATTTGTTTAATATATTCTCTTGGTAGAGGGGCAGAGAAGGCCTGACGGCCTTATCTCCACCAGGTTATATAAATAAATACTAATACTAATACTTTGTCACTAGCACTCAGTAACATTTGTACTTCGTAATGAAGTTCGCGTATTATCACAGTAGATGCTTCAGACGACATTAGAATGCATCAGTTTCATATTTTCCATTCTGAAGCCTTTACATCTGCCCACTATTAGAGAAAGTATTATATTAAAATTGAATGCCATATACTAATTAATGTATTCATTAGGTTAAGGATGGTAAGCTGAATAAAGAGGCGTTCATTGAAGAAATTCTGGACGATGCCGATAAGAAGGGAATTAAAGATTACGAAAGGAAGCTTTCAGCTGGGATAGACAGATGCTCAAAGTCTGGTGAGTTGTGTTACATTTATATTAATAATAATTACTGCAAAGTAATAATAAATACTGTGTGCCTTTAGCATAGTCGTAGATCAGATAAAATATACCAACAGACAGTAAAGAACACTGCGAGCTCCCTATGATCACGTAGTGAGATTGGCGATGTACTACAGTCAAGTTTTTTCCTTGCTATCCCGTAGCAAAATTATTACACGACTAGAACATCAAGCTGCATTGCCGTCAATAAATTTGGAAAATCTTCAATCCTTGAGAGGTCATCGAACTTCGTTAAATGTGTATAGGCCATGTTTTTAGGCGTTATTTGCTATATTGCTTCAAATAGATACCCTAATTGTAAAATTCCTTTGCAGAGCGAGAAGCTACGTTTTGTTCCGACCAAATTTCTGCACATTTAAAGGACAAAACTAAAATTATTTTAATCATTTGTTATCAGTTGTTACATATATAAGAAAACTTTTTCCATAATTCATTCCCTCAGACACTTAACCAACGTTTTACCTCTCAGCCTTAAAAAGAACCCGATCCAAACTTTAGTGATGTCCCACTTCGATTATTGCGATTCTCTATTCACGAATCTAAATACTGATCTTGCCCATAGACTACAGCGTGTTCACAATATCTGCGTTCGTTTCGTTTGTAACATTAGAAAATTCGATCATGTTGTCTTGGAGTCCACTTAAAGAAAGAAGATTCTTCAACTCTCTCTTATTACTATTTAAAATCATCCACACCTCCACACCCTCTTACCTAGCATCTCGTTTTGTTTACCTTTCACTACCTCGAACCCGGAACATGTACCTTCTCTCTATTCCTCTGCACAGAACATCCTTCTACTCATCATCTTTCAGCATATCTATTCCACGTCTCTGGAACTCTCTCCCTGACCATGTCAGAGTCTGTCGGACAATATCAAAATTCAGTTTTAAATTAAAAAATCAAATTCTAGTTCATGGAATTGCTTGTTGAACACCTGTCAGGTTGCGCAATTTCACCTTAACCCATGACATATAGTAAATATTGTAACTATGCTGTTGTAAAATTGACAATAATATGTAATGAATTTATTATTATTATTATTATATTATTATTATTATTATTATCAGTTATCACTATCATCATTGCTATCTCTGTTTTTCTTTCTTTTTTTTTTCTTGTATTAGCTCGATGAGAGCTCTATAGTGTACTTTTGACCCTGTTGACCCTCTATAGGGCTTTAACTTAATATGTACTATTTTCATCAGTGTTTATATTTCTTTTTTTTATTTATATGTGCTATCTGGTAGGATGGAAGAGAAGGTATTATGGCCTTAATCCTATCAGATTAAATAAATAAATAAATAAATAAATAAATAAATAAATAAATAAATAAATAAATCATAATATACTGCTCTCTTAAATTGACTGAGCATATTAAGAATTAAATCAATGGCTTTCCCAAAACACGCTATGAAATGTTTCATATAAAACAATTTTTATCTCGAAAAGGAATCAAAAGCGGACAAAATTGTATCAAACTTTTATTTTTGTAATATGCCAATGAATAACCCCTGAAATGAATAACATTACGTAAATTCAACCTGTATATACAAGCCATGGCCAACTAAATACACGGCATATTTTACGTAATCAATTTAAAAGTAGACAAAACTTGCGTATAATGAAAGAGGGAAATTGAATATAGTGACAGTGACAATGCTGATGATAATGATAATGAATTCAGTAACTTAGTAAACAGATAACTATGATGATAATGACTACAGCGACATTATGATCATCAAAATTATAGCGATGGCAACAACAATGACGAAGGCGATATTTTGTTTCAGTATTATGTTGCGGGTAGATTAGTTGAACTTTGTGTTGATGATACTAATACCCACATACCGAGGCGACGATGGTATTCAAGAATAATGTAATAATACTGATGATAAGGATGACAATTTAGGTTGAATACGGTGATATTGACAATAAGGGCGAGGACAGAAATGGAGAGAGATCATGACAATAAATGTTGCTCACAAAGATGACAATTACAAAACGATGACTGTTAATACAACGACAATGATGATGATTGACCATGAAGACAATGAAGATCATTTCGGTAGCCCTCTTTTCTAATAAACGACGTAATGCCCTAGTCCAGAACCTATAAATTGCCTATTAAATGTGCGAGGTCACTCATTTAATCGCAACGCGAAAGGACAGGGAACCTTTCAATTTGCAGATTCAGAATTCACGGCGTTTCTTCAGACGGCCTTCACCTGCCTTGTCATCGAACAACAGATGACAGCGTCTTCTCGACTCCTGCACTGCGATATGACACAGTTCATTTCAATGTGCAGATTTACACCAGCCATCTCCTCCTCGTCCCGTCCCGTGATCATTTGATCACATTTCCGTCCCCTCGCGTATGTGGTACCTAAGAGGTTACGTCCATTTTCGGTTCTCCCCTCCAAAATTTTCTAGAGCTCCTTCAGTGGAGCAGCATAACCCGGAGTGAGACTAGTGGCCAACAGGCTTGGAGCTTACATATTCAGTTTCTTGCAGCCCCGAACCCCTTGCAAGGACGCGTTTTGCGTACCTTTTTAATTTGTCCTCCCAATTCTCCTCTTTCAATTCAATTCAATTAAAAAATTCGGTACAAGAACGACAATTCTAACTCCACAAAAGCAAATGGTGGTAATATGTTCCTTAGATTAGATTAGATTAGATTTAACAGGGGTGTTCCTTCCGGCCCAAGCACTGCGACCTATAAGATCTATTGCGCATCCCTTCCAGTCCAAAAGTTTCAAGTTCTTGATGAACTGTATCAAACTTTGGACTGGGACCTTTGAGATCTCTTCAAGTTTCGGAAAGTGATTCCCAAAAAAGAGAGATCTTTGTTGCGCAAGCGCATTGCAAACGCACAGCAGATGAGTTACTGACTCATCTCCTTGTGAACATCTTATACACAGTGGGTCAGTAATAAGTCCCATCCTGTATAAGTTTTTCTTCAGGGCACAGTGTCCTGTAAGAAATCCTGTTGCCCAAGAGAGCTGCTTTTTGCTAAGTCTCAGTAGCTCATTCGATTTTGTCCTTGCAAGACCTTTGATAAGGGCCTTGCTGTGATTACAGCCCTTAACTGAGTTCCAGTAACTAATATGTCGTTTGTGAGCCCAATCCCTGATGACCTGCTTAATTGGTCTTGAAGATAGTCCCAACACAGGTTCTGGTCCTATAAATGGGGTCTCAGCTCCATCTTTAGCGGCCTCATCCGCCCTCTCGTTTCCGTGAATCCCTGCATGTCCTGGTACCCACCTCAGATGAACCGAGTTAGTGTTTGCCAGTGTCATGAGGGTATTCCGGCACTCCAGTACCAGTTTCGACTTAACCAAAAGTGCCGCCTGGCTATCAGAAAGTATAAGGATGTGTCTACCTGAATAGCCCCTCCTAATACTTTCCCTTACACTGGCTAAGATAGCAAAGACCTCAGCCTGAAAGATAGTGGCGTATTGACCCAGGCTAAAAGAAAGTCTGGTACCATTGCCAAACAATCCAGCCCCGGTTCCTGATTTGGTTTTGGAGCCATCAGTATACCAAACTGGGCCCTTATTGTTAACCAGTTTAGTCCGGTCCTTCCACTCACTACGTTCTGGGTAGGTAACTGTGAACTTTTTGTCAAACAAAACCCTTGGTTCTAGGATGTCAGTTTCCATGCTCAGGTCATTGAACACCTTTGTCTGACGGCAAATTCTGTGAAATGCCTTAAGGGCCTCAGCTTCAATCCAAATATGCAGAGGAGCGAGTCCTATTAGCATTTCAATTGCCGCTTAATATGTTCCTTACATAATTAAGTTTAAGGATCAACAGATAAAATCAGAGTCAGATCTAAAATATGAATCCATTACATTTGCAGGTGGAGAAGGAAAATGTGCAGTGAGCTACAATTCTTGGTCGTGCCTGTTAAATTTCATGGTGTAAGTATCAACAAGTATTTAGTAGATTAAGTACTGTACGATTTAAAACTATAAGACGAAATGGTTCATGTGATCAGGATTAAACATACCTATAGGTTTCAATCAGGACAGATGGGCAAGACCAGAGCGGTCACTGATTCTGTTGGGCTCGTTATACCAGACAACAGGGCTTGGATAATATTCTGCTACTGTTTATAAAATAAACTAGATACTGGAGTCAAGTGAGACACTAAAAAAACATGAATAGGATAATACAAACACATGGAACTGAACTGCGACTAATTAATTCTGGATTAATGGAATAATATTGTTACTAACACAGAGAAGAAAAATCCAGTCTCTTGTTACACACGTTAGTAGACAATACAACCTGTGTAGTATTTCCCATTATGCAATTGGCACCTTAATCAGCTTGCCAAGCCTTTATGGCGTGTGGTTCTAAAATTATTGTGACGTGATTGACAGGGATTAAAGTTCAGGAATGTGGCTAAGCTATTTGCTTTTCAAATAGTAACTATTACCTGTTTATTTATGTATTTATTTAATTATTTATTTTCACATTTACTTAGTTACTTGTTTACATAAATATTTACTTATTTACGTAAATATTTATCTATTTACTTATTTAATTATTCATTTTGCACTGTTTTCAACCATAGTACTATTATCGGTCCTAGAATTCATAACACATTAATAAAGATATACCCCATCTAATTACCTCCAATAGTTTGAAATTTAAAAATGTATGTAAGCAATTTGTTATGAGTAATTATTCATTTTTAGATGTTATTTTGTTGTAATTTATTCATATAAATTTATTATGTGTCGAATTCTCTCCTGAGCACGAAAACACTCTCTTTCAAGGGAGTGCCAGAATTTTTTTAATTTACAATTTCTTTGAATTGTATTTTTCTGGTAATAAACAATATTATTATAAAACAATATTATATAATTTTATGCTCGACCATGCCGAAATGTAGTAATTATACACCTGGTAGTAGTCCTTTAATGCATGTCATTAAAGTTCAGGTTTTCGAGTATTCTCGGATATGCGATCGAAAGACGAGGGAAACGTCACGGAGGCTGGAAATCCAATAATGTCGCAGAAGGTTATGTTCTGTTACTATAATAATTAGCGTTAATTGTAAATAATATTCAAATAAATTCAATTTGTCATCTCGTTTTTCAATTCTAAATCAATTTCCAGGTTTTACATTCTCTGCATTACATCAAGGTCAATGACATTATTGTTCCTCGGAAAAAATCAATACTTTCGCGTCTGCGCACATCTCACAATTTCGAGCTATGAACAAGGTCACTTCCGATCTTTGTGTCAGATACAAATAAAATGTATACATCTGAATAATTTCAAGTTAGAAATATGGTCGAGCATAAAAAGTCGTATGAAACTTGCCTATAATGGTAATTAAGACGCTAGTATGAATATTATGAAACGAGCGCAAGCGAGTTTCATAAATATCCATACTTGCGTCTTAATTACTATCATTATAGGCTCGTTGCATGATGTACTATTGCTTGCTTCTTTATTTACTTCTTTATTTGTTTATTTATTGTTCTATCCAACTATCTGTAAAGTTTGTTGCCTAGCAATAATCCTAACGATTATCTTTTGCTGAAAGAATACATTTCAAACTAATGAACAAAACTTTGTTTTGGTGCAGAGAGTAGTGTATTAATACAGTAAAAGTTACTTGTCTTCTGAAACCAACACTGAAATGTTTTCATTGCATAAAGTTATATTTATACTTTACAGGAGTCTGCACGAGAAGAAAATGAACTGGACTTAATGCTTCCCTGAAGAACTCACACAAATTTCTGACAAAAATCATAATAGTGTCTTATTATTATTGAATATAATATAATCAATAAGAAATTGAAATCACAGTCACTAATCGCACTAGGGTAAACGTGCAACACTATAGAATACTTAACAGTTTTTTGTAGTTAAATAAACATAGCAATATTTTCCACATTACATGTCACTCTCTAGTGAAAATGAATCTCCAAATGTCAGATAATGCCAACATTACATAGTTAATTACAATTACTAGTATCACAAAATTTACTTACATTAGTGTTAGTTTTTTTACAAGTATATATTACAATAAACCAGTACTTATTTTCTCTATACATTTTTGTTTTATTTACCTAGATTCACACATACGCAAATATATAATAAATGACATAATAAAAAATCAAGTATTTAACGGAATGAAACTTCACAAGAAATTGTACCCAATTTTTAATGAAAGAACAATATTAATAAAGAAATTATAATTTATCACAAAATGTAATATACAATAATGCAGATAAATGTTAAGCACTATTCAGTAATTGTTAATTATGAACAGTAATCTCACTAGAGGTCCTGATTTTCTAGAGAAAATCAAAGCTCGAGTGGGATTTAATTGACTATTCACGATTGGAAGAAAGTATATTATAAGGATTAGAAGAAATAAAGTACTCTAATACAATAAAAAATTGGCATATTAAAATATATAAACATGTATTAAACTGTCTTGAAAATGTATTACTGTACCATCTGATCATTACAAATATTCCGCTAGATGGCAGTAGTGTGTTCCGACAGCTGTTCTCTTGTTAACAGTTGTGCCATCTTTACAACCTTCATTGAACTCTATGGACGATTACTAGTCAAGAAGGCTCTGTTGATTCAGTATTATTTTTAATAATAATAATAATAAAATCTGCCTGTCAAACCAATATATATTAAACAATCTCTGATACGTGACTATTCATAATCTGATACAGCAGAAGCTATAGCATAAACTAAATAATATAAACAAGATAAATGATAGAAAAAGTTGTTAAAGATTAGGGATGATGAAATGAACATGAATAATTTTAAAAGGTATAATTATTTAAAGTACGAGTACAATGTTGGCAAACAAAGAAACAAATGAGGCGCTGACATGGGAAAGGTAGTAACTGCCAAAAACAAAATTTTTCAGGGGAAACAAAAAACATTTATGAACACTTTCTCGCTTACATTATTACAGAAACTGCTTTAAATGAAAGGCATACACTCATGTTTGTGTTACATATGAAATTTGAAAAGTCTGGCACAGATTTATCTGTGAAAACTTATTTTATGAAAATACAACATTGAAATCACTCCTGAGCCAAACTGAGAATTAACGTTATTTATACATTATGCACAAATTTTTCGGTAAAATGCATGATACTTTTCATCGAGGAAGTCTAACATAGATAACAAGTCTCTCTTTTTGGCATCAGGGACGACTGGTCTTCTTTCAAGGCGTTGTAAGCACTGCAAGTTAGTGATTGACGTTAATGACTGTCCTTTCTTAAAAATCCTGTGCGCTGTCCATATTTCAAGGTCATTAAATGACTGTCTTGTTTTTATTAGAGGAAAATCAGCTCTTAAGAGTCTAATGCAGTTGAGGGTGCTGATTTTGATAGGAGTTGTATTAAAAAACTTGTCACATTCTGCAGAAAAGTCGAAGAAATCCTCATCCTTCATCATTATTACATTATTAGGCCTTACCTCTTCTGGAGCCATGGTCTTGATCTTTTTTTTTTTTCTTTTCTCTATGATGCCAAATTCCCTATCACATGGCATGTAGGAATGTTCTGAAACCAGGAATTTCAAGTCCACTAAATCAAAATGTTTCTTGGCAATAATGTAAATCAGGACCATTAGAATCATCCGATTCTTATTCTGCCCTGCACAGTTATCAGCCCATATTTGTCTAGACACACTCTGATGTTGTAAAAGGAGTTACTACCTTCTCCGCGCCAACAGCTGTGCACATACAACTTACAACATCTAGTGACTACGTTTCCAACTTCGTTTCATTACATACGGACATACTACCTTCTCTGTGCCATTGGCATGACCATTTACTACCTTCTCAATGAAAAACCTAAAAATGCGAATTTTTGGCAGTTACGACCTTGCCCATGTCAATGCCACAAATGTAAGGGATGTGATAATAATTGCAGGCTAAGCAGCCATGATTGGTTGAAACACGTCGTTCCGTATCGTCTTATTGGTCAAAAGTAGTATGGCATAGTAAAAGTGTAATAGTCATATAAAAAACTGTAAACAAATAATTTTAAGGAAATATATTTATTTTCAATATTTTTATTTAAAAACTAAACTAACATATATATACATATATATACACACATATATACATATAACTTATATAAAACTGAATATATAAACAGTCAGTTGAATTCTACTCATAGTAAGAACCTTAGGAAGGAGATTTTGGCGGACACCGTAATATCTAGCGAATGGTGCTCAAAATCCGAGGAAAGACAAGACAAAACACATGAAAGTTAAAGGCGTGAAGTGGAACAAGAGAAGAATAAAACAGATGAGCAGAGAAGAAAAATGAAGACATTCACCGATAACTCTTAACACTGAGTTCAAGAAATTTACTATATATTAATTTGTAAGATAAAAATAAAGAGTTCAAAGCAAATGTCACATAGGAGAGCTGTTACTTCGAGGGTAAATGTCAATCTTGTGGGAAGAACGCGTGACCAACAGATTATCAAGGTAAGTTGCAGCCTAATGCATACAATTGAGGCGGTAGCCGGAAAAAGGGCCCATGAGCAAAAGTCATGTTTCGAGAAAACAAAGATTGAAAGATTTATTTTTATGTAATTGCGATTTGAATACACTTTTATCAAAATAACAATTTGCATGCTGTTACAATAATATCTGTGTACAAGTTTTTATTAAATAATGCTTCCCGACTTTAATAGTGTTATAAATATATGAGTATTTTATTGGAACATTGTATAGGCCCTATTTCCAGAGAACAATTTTATTTTGTCAAAATACTTTCAGTAGGATTATAATTTAGCTGAAATTAACATCAGTATTGAACAGCGTACATTACAGAGGTTTACAAGTTCATAATCTTTCTATTAAAATTATATTTCTTGCATATATCTCATAGTTACGTCATAAATTGTTCCGAATACGTAAAAATAAAGAATGTCTCTTGGGTACAGAATACAGATTGCAGGTTATTCAGAATTAATCTAGAATAGATTCGCATTCACTTCAAAGTTTATCTTCAGAGTGCAGTTTACACTAACAGTGCACATCCTGGATGGACTCACACTGACTTTGAGGATCATCTTCACTGATGTTTGCTGAGTTCCACAACTACGCAAGGGTGCATGGGTTCATTCCATTAGCTACCCTGCCCTCTATTTGCAAAATATTGAAACGAAACTATGTAAGCAAGTAGATTTTAAAACGGAGAATCGAAATAAACATTCTCCCGAAAAAGGGCCTATAGACCTATGGGCCCATTTTCCGGCTATTGCCTCAATTATTACTCAATGCTTAATATAAACTGTAGTTTTATTTAATAAAATTAATATCGAGGGCATCATATTTGCGTTCCAGCAAATGCAGTGTTATGGAAATATTTCAAAGGAAGCTCTTTATATTTGAAAAGAAAAATTTGGGAATTAAAATGGGCATTAGGAAGGATCGACGAGAGTTATCTCTTATGTAGACAAGGATAGGAAAATTTATTCTATATTTAAATGGCTCCAATGTAAAGTTGCAGTTTTGTTGATACGCCCTTCTCGCATGATGCCATCGATATTACATATAATTAGGCTTAGTATTCCAGGCTCCTAAATACTGAAGTTAAGACCATTGGGTATAGTATAGTACGTCGAACACAGGTAATGCAACGGATAAGGATATAAACAAACACGTCTTCGCTGCGTGTTCATGGAGTACAGTCAACTCCCGACATTCTGAAACTGTAATTACTGCAGTCCCGTCGCTCTAATTTCCGGCAGCCAATCACGTTGCAGGTCGGCTACATTTAAACGTGTGCATCTTGTGATTCGCTGATGAAGATGTAAAGCATTTCCTAAGGCTGGATAAGTACTTAATATATAATCACCCGCCATTTTGGCTCTTTCGTTGGCGTTCCCAGAAAGCACACGAGGACGTTATTTGCCACTCAATTATTTGCTGAATTACAGTGCGTTTGATTTATTATCATAGGAGCTACGACATGATAATGTTTAACGGTGTGGCAAATAGATCCCTCATCTGGTACCTCGGCAACGAAAGAACAAAAATAGCGAACGATACTACCTACCTGACTTTATAGAGCCTTGACTTCCTAAGACGTAAGCAAAGAGGAGTAGTCACGCCGGAAATAACAGCGTCGCGACTATAGTAAACACATGCATGAGCCGTAATGTTCATTTTCGTCGAGATCTTTGCAATGAATAGTAACTTGCATTTGTAAGTTATGGAACTTGAACATATGCGGATGTCATTTGAAATGATTTTATATTGCAAGAAAATTCTTTTTTATTATACAAAATTAAACACTAGTTAAAACTTGTTAAAAATTGGATGGTTGTGGAAAAATTACTTTTCAAAAAGATTTATAAGAATAGTTAATGAATATATTCTATTAGAACATGGTGTTAAATTAATAAATATACCGTAATATAATAATAATAATAATAATAATACACAAAATTTCAAATATCGATAATGTAAATAATACACAGTTTTAATAATGACCCCTCCTTGACAACATTCTTCTCGGCGGGAACCGAACTCACGGTCATATTCTCCATTCAATATAAGACACAGCTCCTTAACGTGGTTATATAACACGGCCAATTGGAAAGCTACCTTAAGTAACAAAAGTTATTTACAGTTCAAACATTTTTCTCTCCAACACAACTGTTATTTGCGTGACAGTGATGATAATTTCCTGGGCAATTATCCCAGAGCATGATGATGATATGTGTTCTGTATATATTGAGGTCATATCTCGTGGTACATCACAGAAGAGTACTGAAAGCTGTCGTCATGAGAGAACTGCTTTTTTATTTCGTAACATTGTTGTGCCTCACAGAAATGGAAACAGTAAGTTACACTATTATTACTATTATTATTATTATTATTATTATTATTATTATTATTATTATTATTATTATTATTGTTATTAGTATTATTATTATTGCTATTATCATTATTAAGCTTATCACTCACAGAGTATGTAACTGGAAACTAATTCAGTGTACAGAGAATAAATTGGGAATAATATTCTTGTAGCTGGAATTATTACACCGTGTCTCCTAGATATAGAACATAGGGATTTAACACTGAGAAATCCTGATGTCTTGCATCAAAAGTGAAAATAATAATCTTAAAGGCGAAACATGGATTTTTAGGTTATGGTTGATTGACATACATATAGGATTTTATGTTTTTCATGTTGGAGCTCCTGAATTGCAGGGATTGATAGTTGCATACGTATATTTTTATATTCAATGCAAGTAAGTGACTAAATTGTGTGAAAATTTATCTGCTGATTGGTGGAAAAATGAAGTAAGGCACATTAATCTCAGTTTCTACCAGTAGGAAGCAATATTCATTTTCAAGGCGATTATATTAGCTTGCATTTCTGGCTATGATGTAACGCACCAAATAACAGTTTTTATGTTGAGTTCAAAATTGTAATTGTAAATAACTGTCTCTCAAGAAATAAGAAGAGGCATTTTTAATTCCTGGACATACAATATAACCCGTCAGAAGGGATCCATGGAAACTTGAACAAGCATAAACAATAAAGATCAATTAGTTCGAATTACGACACATTTTACGTGTCTGTCAAATGCTTCAAGAAAACCCGAAATATTTATCATGCATGGAAGAGATTTCTACAACACTGACAAAGAATTTCTTGGTCAGACCTTCTAAAAAGAACACGAATTATACGGTAACATGCCATTCTTCAATGATATTGTCAGTACTAAATTTATTAAAAGGAAGCACACACTCTTCTTTGAAACTGAATTTGCTCGGAACTATATAGAGGTACAGTATATAGGTCAGCTTCAGAGATACAAACGTGGATCGTAAGTATGAGGAAAGTATTCTAAGAGAACTTCATTACCAAATAGAAGGGAGTTTTGGATTAATCAATCACTTCTTAATTAAATCTTCATTCTTTTATATAAAAAATCACTTCAGAGTACATACTCATGCTCAGGGGGCATTCCACAAAATTTTAAGACAAGTATTTTATTTATTAACGTAATAAAAAGAAGTAAAAATAGGACAAAAATATATTAAAATAATTGGAAAATATTTTTTCCTAAATAATATTTTTAAATATTTAATTTTAAATAAGGAGCATTTACGTTGTAAATCCTTGTTTGTCAAAAATTATATCATGACTATCATCATCATTATCATAGCCCTGATCGAGCCTCGGCTTCCTTCAAGATCTTCTTGCGGGACTCCCTATCACTGGAACCATACACCATTTTTAACTCCGACCCTACTCAGATCTTCCGCCACTCCATCCAACCATCTCAGCTTTCGTCGTCCTACACTTTTCTTCCCTCTGGCTTGTATTCCAATATCCTTCATGGTAGTTCAGTTTGTTCCATTCTTTCCACATGTCCAGCCCACCTCAATATTGACACTTAAACAGCTCTTACAATAGCAAGTGATTTGTAAAGTTCGTAAAACTCATAATTATATCTTATTCGCCTCTCTCCATGTTCTTGTACTGGGACAAGAATTTTCCTAAAGATCTTCCTTTCAAATGTAATTGAGGCGTAGGCGGAAAAAGGGCCCATAAGCAAAAGTCATGTTTCGAGAAAACAATGATTGAAAGATTAATTATTATGTAATTGCGATTTGAATGCACTTTTATCAAGAAAACAATTTGCATACTGTTACAATAATATTTGTCTATAAGTTTTTGTTAAATAATGCATCCCGACTTTAATAGTGTTAAAAATATATATTTTTATTGGAGCATTTTATAGGCCCTTATTCCAGAGAACAGTTTATTTTATCGAAATACTTTCAATATGATTATATTTTAGCAGACATTAAACATCACCATTGAACTGCGCACAGGTTTACAAGTTCAAAATCGTTTTAGTATAATTATGTATATATATATATATATATCATAGTTACGTCATAAATTCTACCGAATACGTGAAAATGAATATCTGTTGGGTACAGATTTACAGGTTATTTACTATTAATCTAGAATGGATTCACACTCATTTCAAAGTATATCTTCAGAGTGCAGTTTACACTTTAGTGTACATCCTGGATGGACTCACACACTTTGAGGATCATCTTCACTGATGTTTGCTGAATTCCTCAACTAAGCAAGGGTGCATGGGTTCATTCAATTAGCTACCCTGTCCTCTGTTTACAAGATAATGAAATGAAACTAAGTAAGCAAGTAGATTTTAAAACGGAGAATCGAATTAAACATTCTCTCGAAAAAGGGCCTATAGACCTATGGGCCCATTTTCCGGCTACTGCCTCAATTATACGTGAAATGTTAACCTGCGATAAAGTCCATGTTTCAGAGCTGTAGATCACATCTTATTTCTCCTTCATTTCGCTCTAAGAACATACTGTAATCTCTTTCAAAATCTGTATTTTCTCTCAGAGCATTATAAATGCCGCTATACTCGCTGAACCTTGCACTTGACCACTACAGTCATCATTTACGAACTTTACTAGCAACATATCGCTTCTCTTCTGTTTCACACGGCTCGGTACGGCCTGGTCACTAGCAGCACGCACAGTCAGCCCAACTATATCGCATGCATTTTCCAGTTGTTCCAATTTCCATTTTCAATTCGAAGACTTTAAATCGAATTATTTTAACTTGTATCTATTTTTGTCATTCATTTTTCGTTCTTTTCTTTTTCTCTTTTGTTTTTTATCCATAAATTTTATTTAAAAAATTTCTATAATTATTTAAATTTGGATACGTACTGACATCTTACAATAATTTGGAAACTAAAATACCCACTACAGAATAAAGGGATACGAGTATGTTTTGAAGTAATAATTAAACTTGTGTAGTAGAAAATTACAGAAACAATTTACAAGCTTTAAGTCTTTTGTAATAGCCGACAATGTTAATATATGCAACGTCTGTTACAGATGGCAACAGGAAAGGAGTATACTGAACTTTTTAACAAGTGCAAGGAAAAATATGGACTGAGTAAAGGTAGTAGAACTGTGTATTTACAAGTAATATTATTTTAAATTATGATTATATCCTGGATCTTTGGGAGGGGGACTATTTTTGTATTGATAACATATAGCTTTAGGACTTCGTCTTTACAAATTTCATGAACATTCATGCTCAAAAATGCTATTTGGGACTGCCTAAAACAGATTATTTTGACGATTTTACCTATTTTTACCTTTTTAAAATTAGACAGAATTTTTTTTCTCCTGTCTGTGAAGCCCTATTTAAAAAATTCAACAATGACTTTTCCCTCTCCCTCTCCACTTCCCCTTCTCAGTTTTGCAGATAGGCGTACAACTAAATGTAAATATCTCACTGTTATCCTTTTTTCTTCCTTTTCATGTAGAAGAAGCCGTAAAATCGCTGATCGCTGTAATAAAGGAAAAGTATTTAGAAGACGAACGGAAAAGGGTAATATACATTCTTAATTTGGATGTTAATTTAATTAAAGCAGTAGCCCTATATTACATTGTAAGTATAATGTTAAAATGTATTCACAAAAATAAGTTAATATAGCCTATAGAAAACTGTATACCCTGTTCGTGATAATCATCATTTTGCGGAGGCATGTATTAAGCTAAAATAATACATGTAATAAGTGACTTTTAAAGGAATTCAAAGAAGTAATGACAGCTGTCTTAAGGTTTTAAGGACGCTCATGTAAATTCTTTCCGTTGAAATATGTACAGATCTTTAATGTTAAAATATTCCTTCTTGCTGTTTCAGTGTTTCATCGTCTGCACGGAAGAAGGCGAAGGATATGTGAGTATGAATTACAAAATATGACGCTTTTAATACTTTTCTATATATTTCTAGAAGTTCATTTCCTCTCAACGTCTTCCTAATTGTTATGATACAAATTTAAAAATAAATTATTTTGGTAATGTAAAAAACTATTTCGGAATTTTAGCGAATATACATTTTTTAAAAAACCAGTGATACAGAAGAGTGATGTACAGTTTTCCTTTTGAATGTGTGTCTTTACAAAGATTTACTTGAATTATTGCACCAAGTTATTTTATTTTAATATCTAGAAATCAATTTCTCCAGTACTTATATGCTACAAATCAAAACAAAAAATTATGGGATTACCTTCACGACTTTTTATATTAAATAGAATAAAATAAGAAGTGAGGTCGTTAAGTCAGTATCGATCAGAAGTCTTTCGTAAAAGACATTTATTAGTTATTATTAAACGTAAAATTATTTACATTTACAGCTCCAGATTTTCTAAGCATGTAAACCGTTTAGGCCAGGAAAAACCAGATAGAGACGACCAACAAAGTGCACCTTATTTTTTAAGTGTTAACATCCCTTGTCGTAAATATCTTCTGGTGGGAAACTACAATGTTGCATGCTTTACTATTCATATCAACTTCAATTGCATATTTCCGTCAACAGAAAATCTTTTTAAAAGTATTACTATATAACACAGATAGTTCAGAAATATTCTATGAATAATTTCGAAAAAGTATTTACAAGCGTCTCTAGAAACCTATAAATGAACTCAAACGTGTTTTATGAATTTATAGAAACATCGCCTTTTGTGTGCAGTCCAGAAAGCGAAAGTGTCTCTTCTTATTTCAGTTTATATGAAATGATTTCATATACAGATTGATTTACTTACTGTAACTACTAAGTTTTATAGAATCCTGAATTTTATAGACGCCCAGGAAATCGCTGTACTTAAGAGATTTCAACGCAAGGTTAGGAGTGAAAGTTCTGTACCTCCATGGTACGTAATTCCTTAATCCAAAATAAGCAACTGTGCATTTTATTTGGTCACCAAGGAAAGTTAGCAGCAGTCGATATTAATTCATTTAGGAACTTCTTGGTTTTAAAATGCTAATTACATTCATAATATTCATATCATATCGATGTATTTTATATTTAGATTTTGATCCCTATTATAGACTTTATCTCATAAATAGATCGAATTGAATAAATATATAGCCTACCAGTCTTAAAAATTTAACTCTAGGTTATTGCTGTAAAATCTTCACTGTACTGTAAATATTATTTATAATTCTGCAATGCTTGGGAAAAGTGGCATAAGTCAATGTCCACAAACAATTTTTATACATCTTGATTACACAACTTTTAACACTGTATCACTTCGGAATATGTATGATAACTTTCTTGTGTTAAATATTAACGTACCTTGTTAACATTTGTTCGACCTATTTTCGGTCATCTTCAGAACTGGTCGTTGTTGGTCTTGGTGCCTCTTGTTTCCTGTGCGGGTGCGTTCGTAGTGTAGAGTCAAAGAGTGTGTGTGTTTTGGAGTTGAGTTGTGTGTTGAGAATATCGTTGGGGTGTGTTTTTGTGTGTCTGTATATTTCATATTGTTCTAGTGTGTTGAGTTTCTGGCTTTTTGGTTGGATGTGCAGTATTTCCATGTCTGTGTTGATGTCTCTGTAGGTGTGGTTGGCATTTGTGATGTGTTCTGCATATGTGGAGGTGTTTTTTATTAATTTATTGATAACTTACGTAACATCTGCTAGCTTGGGAAAAGAGACATAAGTATTTCTCCCATTAGAATAATTCATACAGAAGAAAATAAAATCGACATAAACCAGTGTAAAGACAGTTTTTTCCTTCTCTTTTAAAATTAACATTTTTTACTTTTGCTACTTTTCCCGAGCACTACAGAATTTAAATATGAATTATGTCATTAATATATTGATTCAAATTGGTTGAGTGGTAGAGTAGGCCTAGTGGCGTTCACTTTGCCAGCGAAAGTAAAACATTCTACAATACTTACTACATTGGAGTAAGCAATTATGATAGATTAGCTCGTGCTAACAAAGTAACTTCGTTTCGTTTTGTTGTGTTCTGTTTTGTAGCGTTGTGTGTTTTGTGTTATGTTCTCTGTTCTGTTTTGTTTTATTTTGTTGTGTTGTGTTTTGTTGTGTTGTGCTGTGTTTTGCTGCGTTCTGTTGTTTTGTGTTATTTTCTGTTCTGTTTTGTTGTGTTATGTTTTGTTGTGTTGTGTGTTTTGTGTTGTGTTCTATGTTCTGTTCTGTTTTGTTGTGTTGTGTTATGTTTTGCTGTGTTATGTGTTTTGTGTTGTGTTCTATGTTTTGTTCTGTTTTGTTGTGTTGTGTTATGTTTTGCTGTGTTGTGTGTTTTGTGTTGTGTTCTATGTTCTGTTCTGTTTTGTTGTGTTGTGTTATGTTTTGCTGTGTTGTGTGTTTTGTGTTGTGTTCTATGTTCTGTTCTGTTTTGTTGTGTTGTGTTATGTTTTGCTGTGTTATGTGTTTTGTGTTGTGTTCTATGTTCTGTTCTGTTGTGTTGTGTTATGTTTTGCTGTGTTATGTGTTTTGTGTTGTGTTCTATGTTCTGTTCTGTTTTGTTGTGTTGTGTTATGTTTTGCTGTGTTATGTGTTTTGTGTTGTGTTCTATGTTCTGTTCTGTTTTGTTGTGTTGTGTTATGTTTTGCTGTGTTGTGTGTTTTGTGTTGTTCTATGTTCTGTTCTGTTTTGTTGTGTTGTGTATCGTTGTGTTGTGTTATGTTTTGCTGTGTTATGTGTTTTGTGTTGTGTTCTATGTTCTGTTCTGTTTTGTTGTGTTGTGTTTCGTTGTGTTATGTTATGTTTTGCTGTGTTATGTGTTTTGTGTTGTGTTCTATGTTCTGTTCTGTTTTGTTGTGTTGTGTATCGTTGTGTTATGTTATGTTTTGCTGTGTTATGTGTTTTGTGTTGTGTTCTATGTTCTGTTCTGTTTTGTTGTGTTATATTAATCACTCTATCTTGCTATGAAGTGTGTAATCTGTATTGATGTTTCAATCTAAATGCGTAGCTCAAAGACGGTAGACTGGATGAAGACCACATTGTTCACGACGTGTCCAATACGTCTGCAGAACATGACTGCAAACTGAATGAAGAAAAGTTCAGGACTGATGTTAAGAAATGTGCAATGAAAGGTAAGTAAACATTGTATACATGTCTATCGTAAATATTGTGGAACAGAACGTATTGTATACTTCTCTAACAACTTTCTTATATCATTCTTTGAAAACTTAAGTCTTTGCGAATCACTTAGCTCGCCCTCTAAAAATTCCCGTAATAGCGGAGCTAATGTGCCATCAAAGACTACTGTACAATATTTTACTTGGAATTGTGTTGCTAAAAGTCGACTTAGTTCCCTTGTATGTTCCAGGAGGCGATGGGAAATGTGAAGCTGCATACAACTCCTACACATGTTTAGTTCATTTATTGCTGTAAGTATACTCTCTGGCAGTACCGTACTATTTTTATATATTTTTGTGAATACCAGATTCAATTTTTATGTCCTTACATTTTAAATGCTGTATCCTCGAAATAAATTGTATAATTATATCCCAATAAAAAACTGAAAGAGTCCGGTTCGTGAAATTAAAGTGAGAAGAAATAAATTGGTGATTGATTAGCTGGAATTCCTTCATATCCGGTAACATTAAATTACGTATAATTTATGTTATTACTAGGGCTCGAAAATTGATGACCAAAAAACACAGAAAAATGACCTATAAAAAGATCTTAAATGTTTGAAAACATTATATTAAGATATAAAAAATTGGTGAATATTTTAATAATAATAATAATAATAATAATAATAATAATAATAATAATAATAATAATAATACTGAATGACACCGAAATTGCGCACATTTAAATATTAGGAGGAACTGGAATTCTCAGACATGCCTCTTATTCCTGGCTCCGTCTAGCAGATCGTAGGAAAATCCACTGCCTTTCCCTTCTTTTTCACATATTGCATTTCTCCACTCCTGTCTATCTTGCGTCTCGTTTTCAAAATGTATCCACCCATCATAACCTAGACACACGATCACAACACTCCTCAATATTATCCATTCCCTCCCACCGAACATCCTCATATTCATCTTCTTTCACTGTGGCTGTTCCTCGACTTTGGAATTCCCTACCGAGTAATGTCAGGGACTGTCAGATATCAAACCAATGTAACAATAGGCTAACGAAATATTTTTCTAACAATTCTTGTTAACAATAATAGCTGTTTCAGGTTTCTCAATGTTTAATGGTTATATATATATATATATATATATATATATATATATATATATATATATATATATATATATATATATCACAGAATAAATATTTAAATTATCTCATCATCATTATTATTATTATTATTATTATAACTATTTCTTACCAATGTTTATTATTGTCACACTAACATTACTTATCCAAGTTTCATTATTTACTTTTATGTTGTTTTATGGTCTAGATATTAATGTAATAACTATGTAATCAATTGTATTCTATTACAATTAGAGTCTGGCTGGGCGGAAGAGAAGGCCTACTGGCCTTAGCTCTGCCAGATTAAATAAATAAATTATTATTTATTATTATTCAGCATTGGAATAAAGAGCCATCACCATTCGTAGGGTCTCGGGCTTGAAGGATCGCCGGTTGTCCTGAAGGTCATTCTTGTACAGTAGTGGCAAGAAAAACCGGACCGACCCTTGTAGCTGATTTCAGAACCTTGCTCACTCCAGAGCGCTATAGACTGGTAACTAAGACTTTCGTAGTTCGAATCCTGCCTGGGAAGAAACCTTTTTTTTGTTCCTTATTCAAATTTATTCCCAATACTTTTCGATTGCAGCGATATTTTACTACTTAATTAACTTATTATTTCCAGAACATGAATTTTATTAGCAATTGAAAAGTATTGGGAATAAATTTGAATAAGGAAAAAAAAAAAAACGTTTTCATCCCAGGCAGGATTCGAACCACGAAAGTCTTAGTTACCAGCCTATCGTGCTCTGGAGCGAACAAGGCTCTGAAATCAGCTACAAGGGTCGGTCCGGTTTTTTGCCACGACTGTACATTGAAAAACTACTCTCCGCTTCAATTGACATCATGGGCGCACACTTGAAATGACTAAAGCTTCCCTAGTGAAAAATCTTCATCAAAAGCACTGAAGTCAAAATTTCCACCTTGCAGAACTTTCTCAACTGTACACATTGACTGGTATCCAGCGTAGTTTTCCAACACTTTTTTCACTTTTCTCTTTAACTACTTGTTCAATTTTTCCTACACATTGTTTTAAATGTTCTTCGACACCTTTAATCTTTTTGGACAACGGAATGAATACTCTCATATCTTCTCGCCATGTTATTGTTGTTGCCCGATTGAAAAGTTGCCACTTACATAAGCCACACTTCCCTTAATTTGAGGATCGGCCTGCAAGCCTTGAGAAATTGCAAAAGAAGCACTACTTTTTCTATAAAGACTGTTTTTTTTATTTTAGTAGGTTATTTTACGACGCTTTATCAACATCTTAGGTTATTTAGCGTCTGAATGAGATGAAGGTGATAATGCTGGTGAAATGAGCGCAGGATCCAGCAACAAAATTTACCCAGCATTTGCTCATATTGGGTTGAGGGAAAACCCCGGAAAAAACCTCAACCAGGTAACTTGCCCCGAACGGGAATCGAACCCGGGCCACCTGGTTTCGCGGCCAGTAAAGACTGTTAACCACTGTTTCCACTACATCGAAATTTTCGCAATAATAGGTGCGTGCAATGATCAATGTATCCCAACGTGTTACTATTTATAGATTATTTTAATGTACCGAAGTACATATGATATTTCCATGCAGATATTCTGCGTCATCATACGATGAAAGAGTAATGGAACGGAGAAAAATTCTCTCCGGCGCCGGGATTTGAACCCGGGTTTTCAACTCTACGTGCTGATACTTTATCCACTAAGCCACACCGGACACCCACCCCGGCGTCAGACAGAATCGTCTCAGTTTAAGTTCCAACTCTTGGGTTCCCTCTAGTGGCCGCCCTCTGCACTACGTCATAGATGTCTATGAACGTAGGACTGAAGTCCCCACATGTGCTGAGGTGCACTCGTTATGAGTGACTAGTTGGCCGGGATCCGACGGAATAAACGCCGTCTTAAATCACGAAGGGATTTACGCATATCATATATATTATATCCGGTGTGGCTTAGTGGATAAAGCATCAGCACGTAGAGCTGAAAACCCGGGTTCAAATCCCGGCGCCGGAGAGAATTTTTCTCTGTTCCATTATTCTTTCATCGTGTTACTATTGGTTCTGGAGACAAAGGTACGTTAGGTGCACTTTCACGTAAATGTCGCATTCTTGACGGAGATTTCAGCTACCTGTTTGCCGTCTTTGTTTACAACAAAATAACCCTGGTACAAATTTCCTTAGAGGCTGAGAAAAAGCCAGAGCCAATGTGCGGCAGTAAGGATTAGATTAACGGAGGAATCTCTGTCCTCAAAGGGACTCGAACTGGCGAACTTTCGGCTTATGGGGCAACGTTTTAAGCATGGTTCTTCTGCGCGTCCCGGACTATCTCTATATATTCCAATTATCAAACGAGCGGTCTGAATTTGAAGTTTTATTACTGTTACTACAAAATATTGTGTACGAAATGTTCAATTTACGGTTTACTAACTTGGTGATCCTATTTTCAGGAATCTAAATGATTACAAAGAAGATGATGTTAAGGAGAACTGAATGCTTGTCCTGCAAGTATAAGCTTAAATAAATCCTTGACGCTATCATATGTGCAATATTTTACAATTCATAATTTATAATGATAATGTATAATTCCTCATTCATTAAAACTTTCATCAAGAGTTTCACAGTTATATGGACTACATCAAGATGTTCCGTATTTTCTAACTTTGTATTTCAGAATGTCTACGATTGCTCGTGTTACTAAAAAAACCTTAATGTACAGTTTTCATTGCCACAAATAATATGAGTTAAAATTAATATTATTTTGGTACAATACGATATAAAGACTGCAAATATATTCGCGTTTCGGCAATTTCTGTTCAACTCAACGAATATTTCATGTAGTTCCATTACCATAGCTCATAACTACATTTTTAATCATTTTTAGTGTTAGCTCATTGGGGCCATAAAGGAATCTTGTCGAGTCATGAATGAAGTAGGTTATTTTACGACGCTTTATCAACAGCTTAGGTTATTTAGCGTCTGAATGAGATGAAGGTGATAATGCCGGTGAAATGAGTCCGGGGTCCAGTACCGAAAGTTACCCAGCATTTGCTCATATTGGGTTGAGGGAAAACCCCGGAAAAGACCTCAACCAAGTAACTTGCCCCGACCGGGAATCGAACCTGGGCCACCTGGTTTCTCGGCCAGACGCGCTAACCGTTACTCCACAGGTGTGGACTTGTCGAGTCAGGAGACATCCGCTGTCGCAAGTCGTAAATTATTTTTCCAATAATTGTAAGAATATTTCCGTAATGGATGTCAATGAATGTTATTACTCTCCTTGGTAACCACGCAAACCTATGGACACATTGTTTACTACATTGCTTGGTACCTATAAACGTTTAATTCTATTTTCTCAAGGCTGTAATTTTCTCAGCGTAAGTAACTCCCGGAATAATTCTCTTTCTTTGTGTATCACAACAATTTCTATATTTTCCTTCTTTCTGTCGTTCTTCGTACAGATGAGGAGACGAGACCTGGCGTGTGAGCTGTGCAAGAGGAGAAATGATTAGCGAGAAGAAAGAGAGTTTGTTTCAGGATTAATATTATACGAATCTACTGACACGGAAGTTCATCTCAGACTGAAATATATCTCCCCCCCTCCATACCCATTGGTGAAACAGTCAATGCACATGGTAGGGTCACAGGACAAGTCTTGCCTCCTCTACTGTACCAAGCGTAATTGTTTTCAAGGATATCAATTGTATAGCTGAATAAGGTAACATTTCGTGAGTCAAGAATAGCCAACTCTCTCCTCCAAACTATAAGTAAATCTAAATCCTACATATTAAAGATTTATTAATTTATCCTACAGAATAATATCTGTAATATTGACACTTAATATTTGAGGAGAAAAATTCGAACCCGGGTCCTTGGTTCTACGTACCAAGCGCTCTGACCACTGAGCTACGCCGAATTCAATCCACAGCACCGGATCGAATTCGTCTCCTTCAATGTTTGCCTTTGTGGCCTGACTCCAAGTTAGGCATATACGTGGACGTTTTATGTCCAAGTCAACTGCCATTATACAAGGAGCGCACTCAATTGAGTGACTTATTTGGCCGGGATTCCGCAGTTAAGTGCACAGTAATCTGTACAGAATATGCTATGAGAAAATTAAAGATTTATTACTTTATCCTACAGAATAATATCTGTAATATTGACAATTAATATTTGAGGAGAAAAAATCGCTCCAGCGCCGGGGATCGAACTCGGGTCCTTGGTTCTACGTACCAAGCGCTCTGACCACTGAGCTACGCCGAATTCAATCCACAGCACCGGATCGATTTCTCCTCCTTCAATGTTTCCCTTTTGGCCTTACCCATTGAAGGAGGAGAATTCGATCCGATGCTGTGGATTGAATTCGGCGTAGCTCAGTGGTCAGAGCGCTTGGTACGTAGAACCAAGGGCCCGGGTTCGATCCCCGGCGCTGGAGCGAATTTTTATCCTCAAATATTAACTAAACCCTACAGTTTAGGAATTTCCAGAAATTATAGCAATAATAAAATGCATTAATTTCGAATAATTTTCGTCTGTATGTACGTAGTCACTTACTTTATTGGCTGCGTATAGTGTATTATTAAAACTAAAAAAACATGTTAGTATATAGGTTCAAGCAGATTAACTGTGTTATACCACTTCCAAGTTGTGAAAATTACCTTTGTGCGAGATCGTACGTATTTGCTTGGTTTCCGCACAAAACCAATCCGCGGTAAGTCTAAAATTCCACATTCAGTATTCCCAACCTAACACACATAACAATTTCCCTCTTCTTACCGAGAAAGTGACATATTGATTTTACTGCTTTAGGCTTTTAACATATTATTTTTAGAGACGTTCAATATAGTAATAATTATAAATTGGAAACTTACCACTGCAATTTCACCTAAATTGCACTGTTAATTATTGTTTTTAAATATTTGCAAAAATTAAGTAAACTCTACAACTCCACTAAAGTTACTGCATTCGTGATGCAAGTAACATTAAGGAAGCCGTGAAAAAATCAACAAACTTGCCGATGTTATTACTGCAATATGTTATATAAATAATATTGTTAAAATATTAAAATGAAGAATAAATCATTACATAACCTTACCGTTTGTTTGAAGTTCGCATTTATAGACTGGGGGGAAAAAAGACAGACGTATATCACGGCCTGCTGGAGTATAGTAAACACAGAAAACATTTTAAAGCAGCAATGTTGAAGATAGACATTTTTGTTCCGCAAATTTGCCGTCATTGAACAGAAACCAAGATGGAGATTTCATTGCAACTAATTAGAAATTCCTCTTTCAGGTATGTAATAAACGATCTTCGCACAAAATAATGTACGATACACGAGTGGTATGTTTTCTTTCAATTCTCGGATATTAAAACTACGTTTCGCTTTTTCAATCTTTTCCTCGAACATGAAAACTACAACATACCGCTCTTGTAAGGCATATTACTATTGTTTCGCGTCTTGTAATACATACAGAAGCTACAAGAAGCAAGAACAATCCATTTGTTGGAGACGTTATCAAGTGTTTCCGAGCAGGACTGTGTTCACCTTTTCTTGCCTTGCCTGATGTAGGAAGCGACACATATCCCCCAAACGTTGGGTATTTCTGTACCTATTACAAGATAAAAACACCCAAAAATCTGACATCATTTGGAATACTACTGAAGTTTCAATCCCGTCATACTGAAAGGATTTATACAGACATTACTGAAATTCATAACATTTATACAGGGACATCACTTTATTTTTACTTCAATTTTTATTGTACTTTAGTTTTTTAATGTACTTCACTCCCACCCCTTCTACTAGTAAACTTCCAACCGTTCACGACACAGAGCCGAGAGCGCGTAAGCAGTACTGAGTTGGCGAGTATAGTACGTTCCAGAAATATGTTGCCGTTTTCCAGTGACGAAAGAGCTTTCAATATTGAATCATATTTTCGTACAGGAACTGTCGTCCGTTTGCCTACGTCGCATCCCGGTTTCCCCCACCTGCTTCTGTTCGCCCCTGTGTTAAGTCTAGTAGCTGGGCTATCTTAGCTCTTTTCTGAAAACATTAATTTTTGTTAGGAATTGGACGTCTACGTAATATTATACAACTGTTTAAAATAACTTCAATAAAAAGGGCCTCGTTAAGTAATTAACTGTCACGTGATTCCCCCCCTTTCTACGACAAAACAACTTGAACGGACAGTAGATAGCATTTCTGAGTAATTTTATCTTTTCGGATCGGGCAGAAGTGAAGATTGAATTTACAGTACGTAAGGTATTCTTTTATAGATTAGGTACGGAATTATTTCAACATGAGTTACTCGTACGAAGGACGAAACAGGTAATTGGAATTAGGTACAACACTCTATAGTGCGATAATATGCACAAAAGAACTGAAGCCTGTATCGAAATGAACGGCCACCATTTTCAAAAATGTGTTTAAATATCCATATTATGATTATTTTTCAATTTAACTTCATTCTCTATATTGTACGTTAATGTGCTGTAACAGTACAATATACACTGCATAATTAATATGTCGGAATGGATAGCTCAATTCGTGAGTAAAATCACTAAGTGTTAATACAGTACTGTATTTTGATTAAACAAAAACCTAATGAAAATTATCAAACTCAAAATTGTGGTATTTCCTAGTTTACATAAATGGATGAACTACTTTTCTTCCCTCCTATACCTAGTGGAGTGATTTGTATTTTACGCCAGTATCATCGAACTCCAGTCGTGGAAGGGGAGCAAGCGGTGTTTCCTGTTTGAATCGTTAATAGAAAGGTATAGCCAGGTTAATATTAAAAATGTTAGTAAAATAAAATTATGTCCCTGTATAAGAGAATTATTTCGCAAATGAAATAAAATTCCTCCAGTAATAATGGTTGGATAATAAATCGAAGGAAAAACTCATTCAATATGTCCAAATTATGTTTTTGTTAGCCTATATCTATGAAGTCTTGTCTTATTCTGTTCTGATAGGAAGGTTCCATAATTTAAAGAACTGCTAAATATTATCTGGCTGCATAATCAGCACCACTACTTCATCATGTACCACATATAACAGTGTAGTGGGCTATTGGCCAAATGAGCAAAAGTGTAGACTAATAGGTATGCCACATTAAAACCATCACACATTTTGAATAATTTCAAGGAAAAATTGTTCCGAGGCCGGGCATCGATCCCGGGACCCGGGTTCCTGGGGTAGCTCAGTCGGAAGAGCATTCGCGCGCTAAGCGAACGGTTCCGGGATCGATACCCGGCCCGGAACAATTTTTCCTTGAAATTATTCAAACCTGCTTTACAGGGAGCTACTACCTGAAAGTCAGATTTGTACATCACACATTTTTTTTTCAAAACAGGTTTTCGGTGAGGAAATGCAGCGAACGGTGTGGACGTGAAAACTACATTACAATCCTTCATTCAAATTTTAAAAAATGTATGTTTGTCTCATAATCTATTGTTACATTCAGACAATACGGGTTTTGTAGGAAGTCTATACAACTTCCCTACACGAGATGTTTTTATTATGATAATATTTCGATATTTTAACGAACAACGATTAGCATCACATAACAATAAAAAATTATTATCAAACCAACATAAAATATGAATCTTATTTTGCAATCCTCTGTTGATACAATGATAATAGTTGAATGCAAAGCCCAAGTTTTGTTACATACACTCGTTTTTAATGCTGCAGTACTGTATGAAGTTTTAATGAAGCTAGTGCAGTACTTCACGAGCACAAAATCTTCGAAAGAAATTTAGTTACTAGAATCAGACGTTACCAGAAATGTCATGTCAAAAACTGAATGAATTTGGATTATATCTAACATGGAGATTTATATTTAAGTAAGTACGATACATAATAAAAATTAATTATGCTGTGAATGAAAATTCCTAAGTTGTAACGTCAATTTTGAATCCTTCTTTCTTTTAACAGATTTCAGTGTCCTGAAATATGGCTCACATATTTTAAGCTGAAAAACTTTGAGATCATGGAAGATGTTCAACAAAAGTTAGGTTAATGGTATGCGTTAAAGAAAAAATGTGTTTTGCTCATCAACATTTGGATGTGATAACAAATTTTCAATAAATTCATGTAACTTTAATACATTTTTATAATTTGTATTCGTAAAATAGTGGGATATATATTTAATTTATTTGCATTTTTATACTACCTTCAACTTATTTTGTATGAAGCAAACTTACTTCCTAACTCTGAATAGAAGATTCAAATAAATCTCGTGAAATATCTTTAATTCCTCTGAAGTATAAATTTTGCTTATTTAGTGTCATAATATGTGTAGATTTTTGTTCACTGTAATTATCCGACATCCAAAATTTCTGTCCGATTTACAGTATGTACGTTTAACTTCTAAATTTGCATAATTACTAAAAAAATTAACGACTATATTGCAACCCATTATTTTATGAATTGGAATACATTTTTACTTTTATTAAATTTTAAGGTAATAGCAATTTAACATGTTTATTTGTCCTAGACGTGTACACTAATGGGTTTCCGTAATGGTGCATCAAAACGGAAATATCCTTCATTTATATTTATGGTATATCACTCAAAAATTGCAAATTCTTGAATTAATTTACATGGGGGAACGTCCACCGTCAGTAGTGTGACACAATTTTTATTATTGTATGAAATTTAGCAAGTTATTTCTTATTAATCTCATTTACCAAATGTATGTATATACACTTTGAGAACTTGCAAAGTCATGTACAAAATTTTGTTAACAACAGTCGAACTTAATTAATCCTTCTTCAATTTTTTTACACGTCAGTAGTGTGACAATATTTAGACTGGTGTGAAGTAGTAGAAAACAATTTGGTATGTTACTGCAAAATTGAAAATGATGGACTAATTACAGTGATTGGTGACACAAATATGAGTCTTTCAATGTATCTTGCATAATGTTTTGTTTAATTAACTACAACTATTTCAATTATAAAACGTATTTTAGAATATAATGTGCGTCAGTAGTGTGACGTCAGTAGTGTGACTTCCAATTGCATTTTCTAATTGATGTGCATGACAAGTGTTCTTACAACCAGGGACACACTCTTCTTTACTTGTGATGAACTGGAGCTTTCTCCGCCTCTTACGGACTCCAGGGCGAAGATACTCTTCCAATTCACTGGAGTTCTGCGGAAAATATTTATATTTGATCTTATAGGCTGACACAGCAATAACATGTTGAAGTTTTTGCGTCCTCGTAATAGGTAGGGTATTTTCGCAAGCTTTACCCAGTTTCTGCGTCACAGAATTTATTTCCTCACTCTTAACATGAAGCACATTTACTCTGAGTGAGCTGCAGGCTCGAGCAAATGTTTCAGCATCTCGCACGGTTATCTTTCTGGCTCTAACCAAGTTCCAAACCTTTCGTTTCACTACAGCACCAATACCATCAACGGCACCTTTGCCATGTGACGTGGCAAAGAATCTCCGAGTCAGATTGGACAGATTGAACTGTTCTTTGAGAAGGGTAATGTTTGAAAATTTATATTTGGACTTGAGTTGTCCAGCACATCCATCAGAAAATATGTTAACATTCTTCATCTCTTCATTTTTCTTTTGATGGTGACAGACAGGTATTTGTATGAAGTCTTTAATGGATGCTCCAAATCCTGGCAGGACACCTGTAAGCTTCTCATGAAGATTAGAGAAATTCTCATGATAGCGGCATACACACATTATGTGGCATATCCCTGTATGGTTTCACATGTGGAGGGCGCAAAGAGGCAAACTTGCTACGACCAACTTTCTTGTTTAGATATTTCTGCAGAAAAGATTATGGACTTCCCTAATTGGATAGAGAAGGTGTCGTCGTGCTGTTGTGATGAATCTTTGTGATGAGACACCCTTCAGACTTGGATCAACACGACTGATCTCATCATTTACATAAAATTCTGTAATGAGATTAGTTACATCATCAGAAAACCTCTCCCTCTTAATAGTTAATACCTTATTTTCTAAAGGAACACCGTATTTTGTGGCTAATTTTACAACCGTAGCCCTCTGCTTCCTTGGAGACCGAGGCATATTTCTATCAACTTTCTTGAATGCCTTTCCCAGTGCAGATGGTGAAGCCTCACTAATATCCTCGAGTAATTCTTTATTTTATTTTTTTTTTATTTTTCCATTTTTCTCTTTTTTTCTGTTTTTCTGTTTTCCACTCTCTTAAACTAGTACGTACACAACATCCATGCCCGAGGCGGGACTCGAACCCACAATCCTTCGGAACAAGCGATAGAGACATGCCGTGCCCCTACCGCTTGAGCCATCTGGGCCGGCTATTCAATTTGTCTTTGACTCTTCTGCTTCCTAATCGCAGCCTTAGATTTTCTTATATTCCGTTCTTGGATAGTTTCTGTCGATTTTCTCTTCTCTCTATAACGCTTATCAATGGCGTTTGTAGTCTTCATCAATCTTTTTTTTTTTCTGCATATGCCCTCTGTATCTCAGCTCCAGTTTTAGTCATTATAGAACTTTAAAAATAATAAAAAGATGAAGTAAAAATATTTAAATTAATCTACAATAAACTAAGTTGCTTGTAAAGTTATGTTAAGTTTGGATTCAAACTGAGGTACTTCAGCTTAAATATTGCACACATAATATAATACAATATTTAGTACTTGTTATTAGGTTAGTAGACTCAGTAGAGCAATTTTTCAGATGATATAGCACTGAATACACTTCAAACAGCAGCAGCGTGAGTAGTGTGACCAATGTTTGGACAATTATTAAAAAAAAAACGACGTTGCTAGCGAAACAACGTTTTGCACCACCTATGGACCACTCAATAAACTAGCATTTCTTAAAATTACCAGTAAATTGCACCAGTAATAATCTTATTACGGAAACTTTTAAAATATTTTGTCAGTAGTGTGACATGAAGACAACTATTTTCAAAATTAAAAATATTGATTTTTCCTTATAGTGTACTTACATAAAAGGATTATATTTTTGAAATAGAAGATAGAGTGGATATCTTGGTGCCTAAAAATTATGTGTGCCTCACTTATTACACTCCTGAACATAACGTGAAATAATGTTATGAATTGTCATAATGCTAGGTGTTGGACCATGTCATAGTTCTTATAATGTAGTGTCCAATACATTCTTAAAATGAAGAAAATTGATATGTAGCCTAAAAATAGTAATTTCAAGCTTTCATTTGATATATAATACGTAGACGAAAATATATTTTTATTTTTTCATTTTTGGACATTTTCTCATGGACGTTCCCATATGCAGTCTATATTTTCTACAACGTTTGTGTACCCGATAGCCAGGGGCGGACGCAGGATTTTTTTCGGGGAGGGATTTGAGGAGATAGTAAAAATGGAGTAATGAGAAGTAAGTTTATATACTCACAATTTGTTTCCGAGTCACAAACATTTACAAGTTGGCCTGAGTAGCGTAGTCGGTATAGCCTTCTGTGCTCGAAGTTGCGGGTTCTACCCCAACCCAGCTCGATGGCATTTAAGTGTGTTTAAATGCGACAGGCCTCATATCAGTCGATTTACTGGCATGTAAAAGAAGTCCTGAGGGAAAAAATTCCGGCACACCGGCGACGCTGATATAACTTCGGCAATTGCGAGCGTTGTTAAATAAACCATAATTTTTTAATTTTAACATTTACAATGACTGCAATACAAAAACAATGACAGAATGACATTTACAGAAGAAGGCGACGAGGCTTCTTAGACATTTCATCCAGTACTTCATGAGCTTTTACTTCTACATTTTTATGTATATACATCAAGGCCAGTGCATTTAATGTCTGCTCCCATCGTGCTCCTCAATTTTCAAGTACTGCAATGTTGAGAACGACCGTTCTGGTGTTGCTGTAGTTACAGGCAACGTGCAGAAAAGTTTCAGCGCCTTGCGAGTGCAGGGAAAAATAATTTAATTGCACCTGTTCAAAGACGATATAAGATCAGTAGGTATTAGGTGAAGATTTTTTTTGATCAAGGAAATTTCTTCTCCACATCTTCAATTCATTGAAGAAAAACTCTGGTGGTGCATCAACATCATTGGGCCACTGACTTACTATAGCCTCAACAGCAGTTTCTAAATCTTCATCTAATGCTCGCACTACGTTTTTAGGCAGCAAAGGTTGTATGGACTTTAGGATACCCTTATGATTTAAAAACCTGTCTTTGAGCTGACTAATGAAATAGTCTAAGAAGAGAAGGAAAATTAAAAGCCTAAAATACTCTTCATGACTCTCTGTCTTGAAGTAAGAACGCTGTGTTTGTCTTCCTGCAGTTCTTGGAATTTAACACTTTAGCAAAGAGAATTTACGTGGAAAACTTTCTAATTCCTATGTACATTCGCGAATTAAAATTAATATTATTTTTGTTTCTTGTTTCGTATTTTTCTCAAAATTTCGGGAGGAAATATATCCCCTTAATCCCCCCCTTGCATCCGCCCCTGCCGATAGCCATCGTGTTAATAGCCAGTCATTGTCACTTGACAATATATCAATAAAAGCGAATTTCTGACTACAACAAATACGCGATAATTTATTACAGACAGCAAATATCCCCTTCCTCACCATCACTTCACTATTACTCTGACAATGATATTTGAATCATAAGACCAAAATTGAAATTTTGTAATTACACCGATGTTTCCATTTAATCATTATATACTAGTAAATATTTCGTGCATATTCCTTAAAGTTGTTAATTATAATATTAAAAATCGTTTAGATTATACAGGGTGTATCAAAATTAATAGCGAAAACTGAAACGGTGGAAAGTACACGATAATAGAAACAAAAAAGTTTCAATAAATATGGGTCCTCAAACGAGTAGTTTGCGAGATAATTGCGAATATTTGGTTACAAGCCGCCACTGACTGACTTCTAAACAACATACGCTTCACTCGTTGCGCACAAGAAGCGGTCCGCGATGTGCTCTTGTTTACAAAACTGAACACTGCCGAGAGGTGGAATACTACTTTAACAGGAAAGAGTGTACAGTAAATTGTAACATGTAACGAACTGAAGTAGTATTGTATTCCTTGTTAAGGTAAGCAATGAGTGAAATTTGAGCCAAATTAGATGAGGAATTCAACGAAAATTCTACATTTCAAATAAATTTGTACTAACTAGGACATTTCATTATCAGTTCACTGTTACTCCGAAATGTAGATCATAAGACCAAAATTGATATCTTGCAATTGCAACGATGTTACCTGTTAATCATTGTAATTAATGTAGCAGGTAAGTGAATACTTGAATCAGTATATGAACAACTGTGTGGTCACATTGTAACTCAAATACAGCACTGAAACAATACATATACCGAAATACACAGTGCTGGAAAACTGATGTACAACTTTATGATACACAGTGTTTAGGGAAACCTGTCAATTTTACACTAATTTTTCCAAGTGTCGACCTCCTAGTTCTTGACATAATCGACATCTCGCTGATTCCCACATTCTCAGAAAATGTCTGGCATATGGCGTAAGTGATGGCAGTCTGCCGTCATCCTACATACAAGATCATCCATTTGATGAAGGGCTCCTTATTTACCCTGCTCTGTACATGGCCCCACAGGAAAAAATCCGGTGGAGTGAAGTCCGGTGATCTAGTGGGCCAATCTATCGAACGTGTTTCCTCATCCATAAAACGCCAAACGACACATCAGTCACGTCAGCCATTTTGTCCACGGTGTACATTGGAATATCTTTTTACGTATACCGAGCAGGCAGAATATTATTGTAATACGTAACAGTTAATCTCACAGACACGTGTGAGTTGCTTGATAGCTACGAGAGCTCTGTGTCATTTTCATGTGGTCGTACACACTGTGACTCCTGTTTCTCCTACTCCTAGAGTCTTTGCTTCATTGCATCTCTGATATGGATAAGATCCGGACGCTCGGGTTTGTTTTCTTGCTATTTATTTGAAACTACCGGCAATATTGAGAGTTTGTCGCATTCATTCTGAATCACCCTGTATAGTGTCATCAAAATTTAGGCTTTCATAGCAATTGTGGTAACAGGAAGAGATCTGAGATACAATCCTGTGTTGAGGCTTCTTACTTCCGAACTTTTCAAGTTCCATCTTCATGTTAGTCTGGATTACTCAAAGTTGTGCCAGTTGTAAAATCAAACTACATTTGAAATGTTACATGTGAAGTGGCATATACTGCATGCTCAGGTGCTCATTATGAATTTTAGGTACTGTATTCAAATAGTACGTTACGCATATAATAATAATAATAATAATAATAATAATAATAATAATAATAATAATAATAATAATAATAATAATAATAATAATAATAATCCGTGGCGCTACAGCCCATGAAGGGCCTAAACCGACCAGCCGGCTGCTGGCCTTACGCCCACATGCTGAAGCAGAGGTGGACGATCATCCAACCAGAATGGAGGTATCGTGTGGTTAGCACGATGATCCCCCCAGCCGTTACAGCTGATATTCGCAACCGGATTTCGCTACCTATCGTAGCTCCCCAAGTGCATCACGATGCTGGGTGGGCACCGGTCCTATACACTGGCCGAAATTTCATGAGAAAATTTCCTCCACATGAGGACTCGAACCAGGGCGTATTCCGTAACGCGAGTCCTAGGCGGGATGCCTTAGACCACGACGCCACGGCGCGCGACACCTTACCTATAGTCGTGGAAAATAAATTATCTATTTCTACCATCGTCTTCCTTTTGCACAGTAGTCACTTCAGTTTCCAAACGGCTGGAAGCCAAAATCTTGTAGGTAAAGCGTGGTATTATTTACTTACAAATGGCTTTAGAGAAGCCACTCTCACATTAGCCCGCCATCGGTCCCTATCCTGAGCAAGATTAATCCAGTCTCTACCATCATATCCCACCTCCGTCAAATTCATTTTCATATTATCCTCCCATCTACGTCTCGGCCTCCCCAGAGGTCCTTTTCCCTCCGGTTTCCCAACTAATACTTAATACGTATTTCTGGATTCACCCATACGTGCTACATCCCCTGCCCATCTCAAACGTCTGGATTTAATGTTCCTAATTATGTCAGGTGAAGAATACAATGCGTGCAGTTCTGTGTTGTGTAACTTTCTCCATTCTCCTGTAACTTCATCCCTCTTAGTCCCAAATATTTTCCTAAGCACCTTATTCTCAAACACCCTTTTACTCTCCAAGTTTTACAACCATACAGAACAACCGGTAATATAAATGTTTTATAAATTCTAATTTCAAAGCGGACTGGATGGTAAAAGTATCTCAACCGAATAATAGTAGGCAGGTAAAGATTGATATTAAAAAAAATAAGTTTGGAGACATAAGAAAATTATGGTCCACAATGTTGTATATGTTACTCTATCATTTAAACGAATGGCTTGGAAGCGATTTCTTTCCTTGTTAAATTGTTTTACATTTTAGTGAACACGCATGCATTTAATGTACAAGTTTCTGGGATAAATCGAATCACAAATACTGAGTATCGGCAATATTAATATAACATTTCTGAATGCAGACACCAACGACAATCACAAAATAAGACGACTCGCTCTAGTTCTGTTAAAAAAAGTAAAACGGCTTGCAGGAAAACACTGTTCATGTGCCATAACGTCAGAACAAAGCATCCAGGATGTCCGTCATGCATCGGTTACCTCATATAATGTGTTTCATTAGTCAAACTCAAATTTAACCCAACCTCCACACACAATGTTTTAAAAGGGACCTAACTCCTATTCAAATCGACCTTGAGTAATGTGGACACAACACAGACACTGCGTGCTCCATTAATCTGAACTCTAATATTTAGCATGGAATTCATTTCTTATTACTCCTTCATAATTTTAATAATAATAATAATAATAATAATAATAATAATAATAATAATAATAATAATAATAATGATAATAATAATGATTTATTTTAACTGGCAGAGTTAAGGCCATTCGGCCTTCTCTTCCACTCAACCAGTATGATAGAAAATTACTACAATGCTATGAATATAACATAATTAATAAAATACAATATAATACAATTCAAAGCAATACAATACTACAATACAAGACAATACAATACATAATTCATATAATACAATGACAATTCTTTTCATCTTCACAACACCAATATAATAATAATAATAATAATAATAATAATAATAATAATAATAATAATAATAATAATAATAATAATAATAATAATAATAATAATGATAGTCATACCTAAATTAAATTAAATTATTAAACTCGATCACAATTATAACTTAAATTTGACTGCGCCCGTAAGAAATTGTTTAGCCTTTTCTTGAAAGTGGTTATTGTCTGGCAGCCCCTAATCTTCTGAGGTAGAGAATTCCATTCACTGGGGACTGAGACAGTAAAAGAGGATGAATAGTGGGATGTTCTATGGGCAGGAATTGCTAGGATTTGGCTCCCCTGTGACCTGGTGTTTAGATTGTGATTGCAGGATAAGTAGTTAAACCGGGAACGAAGATAATTTGGAGTAGAAGTGTGGAGAACTCGAAACAGAAGAGACAGCGAATGAAGTGTTCTACGGTTACTAAGTTGCAGCCAGGATAAAGATTTGAACGAGGGTGTAATGTGGTCAAATTTGTGAGCATTGCTCATGAATCTGACACTCATATTGTGCACACGCTGCAGCTTATAAGAAAGGTCAGTTGTCAAGTCTGTAAGTATTACGTCGCAATAGTCAAACAGTGGTAGTACGAGGGTTTGCACTAAAGTCTGTTTTAATTCTGGCGGGAGGAAGTTTCTGAATGGGTTAAGAGAATGCATGGTATAGCACACTCTCTTGGGTTTTTCCTTTATTTGGCATTCCCAATTTAAATTTTCGTCCAAAAAATGCCCAGGTTTCTGAAGACGGAATGGTACGGAATAGTGGCATTATTTACTGTAATAATTGGGAATTTTCACTGCATACGGAGATTTGTACCTTGCTGGCTTAGGTCTACTTACTGTATATATATGTTTTTCAAATGCACTACTTCAAAGAGAAGATGCAAGTAAAACAGTTACTTAACAGATTAGAGCATGTCATGTCAAAATAATGACCCGAGACTGATTCCTGCAGGAAGCAAACCGTATCTCCTCCCCAGTGGAAATGAGTGCATATTCGTTGTAAAGTAAAGTATTTGTCCCTATGCGCTGGCCTGACATTTCTAAGCACCAGAGCAAGGAGTTACAGACGACTGTCTAATGCTGGTGCAAACTGAAAGATGAGTGACAAACCAATGGGTAGTAGTGCCAAGTAACTAATAAATATAACCGAATTTAAGGGGTCACTATGGTGAAATAATGGTGAAAAATTAAGAAAATCGATTTAAAAATTTATTGTGGCTCTCTATTTAGACCGAGTAATGGAACGGAGAAAAATTCTCTCCGGCACCGGGATTTGAACCCGGGTTTTCAGCTCTACGTGCTGATGCTTTATCCACTAAGACACACGGATACCCATCCCGATGTCGGACAGAATCGTCTCAGTTTAAGTTCCAACTCTTCGGTTGAGACGATTCTGTCCGACATCGGGATGGGTATCCGGTGTGGCTTAGTGGATAAAGCATCAGCACGTAGAGCTGAAAACCCGGGTTCAAATCCCGGTGCCGGAGAGAATTTTTCTTCGTTCCATTACTCTTTCATCGTATGATGATGCAGAATATCGGCATGGAAATATCATATGTACTTCGGTACATTAAAATAATATAATTAATTTATGTTCCCATGACTATTTTCAAGCTTTTGAGCTAATATGAATTAAAAATTGTGAAAATTGTGACGCAAGGAGCCTTTTTAGTGACGTCAATATTTTTTATTGGGTTATTTTACGACGCTGTATCAACATCTACGTTATTTTGCGTCTGAATGAAATGAAGGTGATAATGCTGGTGAAATGAGTCCGCGGTCCAGCATCGAAAGTTACCCAGCATTTGCTCGTATTGGGTTGAGGGAAAACCCCAGAAAAAACCTCAACCAGGTCACTTGCCCCGACCGGGATTCGAACCCGGACCACCTGGTTTCGCAGCCAGACGCGCTGACCGTTACTCCATAGGTGTGGACGTGACGTCAATATAAAATAAATTAAAAAAATATCATTTCAAAACTTTTAGCCCTAATGGCACAAAATTTTGTACAGATGATAGTATTGTAGGTATGTTTATGTAGTTTAAAATTCATTAATTTTGGATGAAAATTGTAAAAGTTTTAAAACTCACAGAAGTGTCCCCGTCATTTGCAAAGGCAAGTCAAAAGGCAAAGTAATAGCATTTGTGGAGGCATATCAAATAACTACAATTTCTCGTTAGAGATCTTTCCTTCTCCACTCTATCCTAGAGTACTGATCGATAGAATTTTTGTCATCACACTTTTCTAGCTGAAGAGGGGAATTGAAGCCGAAGCAGAGAAAACGCAAAATTACAGATAGAGTTGACACTCTTTAACACAAGTTTGTGTTTTTCGCAGATCATTGCCAAAGATTTAATCCTTTGAGGAACTATTTATGTATAAGCTTTCGCTGTTGTGATTAGGGACACATTGCAGTGCAGGCATTTATCTCTTGTATAGAAAGAATCAATATTCGTAATTTGATAATGGATGTTATTACTGTCTCTTGGAAAGAGTACTGCGTTTATCTTCTAATCGCTTTTCTTTAGCAATGTTGTCTATGTTCATTAAATTTGACTTAGATCTTGTACTCAAACACTAAAATTTCAAGGATTATGAAAAAGGTTGTACTGAAGAAATAAATTTTATATTATTAAATCCATTTATAAAATAAATGTATGTAATCAGTCACTTGGGCGAATGCTTCTTAAAAATCGCCTTTCCTATAGGCAATACTATTTTGCCAGGTACACTTTACAGTTATAGTCCGCGTCGCCGTTTTTGGCGTGTGAAATAAGTTATAGGAACGTTAAGGCGAGTGTTTCACATTTTTCGCAGTCAGTCTGACAACATTTTGGCAAATGGCTGATGTGACGTGTATAGAATGTGGTAGTATTCTCAGCTACACTAGTAACATGCTCCCAAACTGGGCACTATATATCTAGGACACACGCCAAAAACGGTGACGCGAACTGTAAATCATTTTGATATATTTTCGCATTGTTGACACAGAAGACTTCATGATTTTCTGTTATTTCCTAATTTAACAAATAACTACAACTACACAAACTAATTTTGTGTGTGCGTGCGTGTGTGTGTGTGTGAGTCTTTGTTTTCTATTGGAGCATTTGGTCTATAACTGAATATAAAATTAGTTACAAACAATTCATACTTTGCCATGACTTAAAAACTATAAAATTTATTCTAAAATTGCAAAATAACATTAATCTCTCTCAAGTTTAATGTATAGTATTCATTATATAATTTGGTAAAATTAACTCATAGAACTTTTCGAGTTTTTTTTTTTTTTCATTCCCAAAAATAGGCCAGTTTCTTTCGACTTCTTACTACAGCAATATATAACATTTCGTATTTTATCGTGGATAAATCTGGTTTGCGTACTTCGTTTTGCAATGGAAGCTCATTGTGCTACTTATTATCATATAATCTGTATTGTTTGTAATCAATTAACAATCCTAATTACTATGAGCAGGAACACTGCCATCTGTTAGCGATGCTCATAACTAAAAAGTATTCATGAAAAACTATGACAACGGAGAAAACAGGAAATCGAAGAGACTCTGTGAAAGAATTAAAATGTGCATAGAAAGAGTTTCGAAACCCAAATAACAAACTTATTTTTAATTGGTTATTTTACGACGTTCTACGAATTGCTATGTTCCTCAAGAGTCTGAATAATATGAAGGTGATAATGCCAGCGAAATGATTCCAGGGTCCAGCGCCGAAAGTCACCCAGTTTGGGTTCAGGAAAAACCACGGAAAAACCTTAACCAGGATTTGAACCCGGACCCGTTCGTTTCACGGCCAGACAAGGTAACTATTACAGCTGGCGCCAGCGTTTTTGGCGTTTGACCTAGATATATAATGCCCAGTTTGTGAGCATTTTGCTAGTGCAGCTGAGAATGATACCATTTCCTATGGACGTCACATCAGCCATTTGCCAAACACAGTTGTGTTTGTAAAACACTCGCACTTAACGTTCCCATTACTTATTTCACACGCCAAAAACGGTGACGCGAACTGTACTACACGGCGATGGACAAATAGCATGGTAATAATTATGGAGGAAGATCTTGAAAATAAATTAATAATTTGAGGCACGAGGACGTTTTGGAATAGTACAACATTTTAGGAATTGGAAAGTTTTAAAACTGTCCATCATCGTATTTTAATCTTCTTTGAGCAGGGAAGTGACGAGTTTAGGCGTGAAATATGTTACGATGTTGTTAGGGAAGTTTATGACAGTAACATCAACATCATCTCGTTTTTTAAACGGATGTAGGCAGTTAAAGAGTGCACAACTCCATTATCATTTGTAAGTGAATATAAAAACCACTGCTTGTCAAATATGAATAATATGAGTGCAGTGGGCTTGAGCGATATTAACCTTCGTACGGAAATTTCAATTATTGTGACAACATCCAGTTCATTGCGGTCGCCAGAGGAGGCACTTATAAA
This sequence comes from Periplaneta americana, assembly GCA_025594305.2. Taxonomy (NCBI): domain Eukaryota; kingdom Metazoa; phylum Arthropoda; class Insecta; order Blattodea; family Blattidae; genus Periplaneta; species Periplaneta americana. The sequence goes on from JAJSOF020000029.1 coordinate 9,932,835, forward strand.
AGCATCGGTTCGTAAAGTGCTAGGTAATACGTTCTATGAACTTAGAATTACGACGCAGCCCAAATTAAAAACAAAAGGTACGCTTTGGTATAAAAAAAACCTTCACATTTTTACAGAGATATGGTGAACTTCAAATTTTTAATTATAATTTTGGCTGGTGTTCTCGCAGCAGATTGTGCTCTGGTAAGTAAACTTCTTTTATTAAGTATATTCAAAATACATATAATAAATTAAGAATATAACATATAGAACTGAAGTTTGGTAGAAGGCTACTGAACCACAACCAAAACAAATAACATTTGTTCATTAGAGGCAATTAACGGTGTTCTTCTACAAAATGTAGGCCGGCCTAACAAGGTAAGGTTGCGTATATCGCACCACTTTAGCATTTATAATTTTTATTGAACAATACAATTTTTATTTTCTGCATTCCTTTACATAAATACATTCCCAGAACATTTACCTTTCGTGTAAAAAAGAATCCTTGAATTTGATTTAATATATTTGAAATAGAATGACATTTTCGAAACACTTGTCAATTGTGCCATTTAGACAACTAGTTTCCTAAATAGCACCTGCGGTTATTTAAATCGCACCTCTTTATCTGCAGGGAACAGGATGAAGGAAAGCTTTTAATATTGAACATATTGAACAGTATTTAATATGAATAATGTAATAAATGCAAATTACAAGTTTATTGAAATTAATGTGAATAACGCATCTTCAAATGAAATTGAAAAAATAGAGCATAAATTACCTAACATTTAAGCTTCCTGAATGCGTTTTTTATTGTTACACATTTGCCATGTGCCTCACCAGGCAGTTCAAACTGTAAACTGCGTCACCTTTTCTCCACGATTAACTCGAAGCCATCAAAGAACTGCTTCATGATTTAGCTGTCTGAAATGGTTTGAAGATAGAAACATCTAAAGGCTGGACCTCTGAGTATTATGACGAGGAAGCTGAAATAGGAGCACACCATTTTCCCGAGATAATCTAGCTTCTAAATTTTTGAAATAGTTCGTATAGGTGGACATACAGAAACAGCACTTTTTTCTATGGCAGGTTTGAGTGGCAAATAAGATGTTTGAGCTATTCGACAAATAGTTCACTGTTGATGTAACCTGAATCAAAGCAAACAAATAACAATCCTGGAAGAACACCAGCTGATAATGTAGGATGCACTGTCTGAGGTTTAAAAATTTTCATAGGTGGCACAAAATATCTGGTGCGCTTGTACAACACACACTTGTTGTATTAACGCCCTTTTCACCACTTGATATTGCACCCAGCTGATGCATTCCTCGTTCAGTTAAATTTTTTTGGTCTTCTTTTGTACGGCTAGAATTGCTACAGTTGCTCATATCGCACTGGTGCCAATTAGGCACCCACAAAGTGGTGCGAATTAAGAAACTATGTCATAAGTTATTATTTACTTCATTCTAGCCTATAATCACCACATGTTCGCAAATCCTACTAAGTTAAATGTTCTTTAATATCTCTTTAAACGAATAACATCTTAAGATTATGGATTCCTTTGCATACAAATCCGTTATTTAGTTACAAAATGTTAGCTAAATATACATCCACCTGAGCGATTATATTAAATGCTCTATCACCACGCTGCTGACACAAAGAAGTGGCAGAAATCAAGTGACATGGTGGTAGTTCATATGGTAGATTGTAACAATATCACTAGATGCCACACTACTACAGTAACTTGTTTTAAACTAGCAGTGGTGCCATTTAGGAAGCGGTGCGATTTATGCTACTCTACCCTACACAAAATAAGATTAAATTATTAAATTTAATTTATATTCATTAACATAACTTTGAAATGAATTTTTAAATGTTTTATTTAACGACACTCGCATCTGCGGAGGTTATATCAGCGTCGTCTGTGTTTATTCGCTGCAATTCTGAACACAAATTTCTTCTTACGGAAACGTTGTATGGATTAACATAACAGCAGTTATTCTTTTGTTGCATTTCATTCAGAATTTGAACATGTGACGGTAGACATACATATATAGTTAACTGTATCTGGCAATCCACAAGACTCGTATTGTATTGTCGCAAGTTTCTCATTTATACAAAACTGTGATGTTCACGACAACGTCACTCGAAAACTAATTCCGCTATTAGCTGAAGGATTTGCTGAGGTCTAGTTTGCTTGAAGGAAGGGCTTATACGCTTGTTTCTCCAGACATGTGTGCTCGAGATCATGATTGTACACGCTCTGCTTTTACTTTTGAAGCCGGGTTTACTACAAGCGAAGTAGTCAACCGTTACAACACTCACAAATAGTAAGATTAATATAATTGTGTATTAACATATGGGCTATTCCATATGAAATCGATCAGTAAAAAGCTCGCATTTTTTAATACTATAATTTTTTCCCTATTTATACAAGGCGCTGAGGAGAGTGCATTTTCAAAAATATACTATCGAAAGTCAAACGGTTTTCGTATTATTGAGCGACAAATTTAGCGTATTTTTGAAAAAAAAAAGCCTCTTTCAGCGCTCAGAACTCTGGAACCATTTACTGCAGAACATTGAACGAGAGCTCATTTTGAAGTTGACATTTGGTAGGTTATGATAAGAAGTAATACTTATTTTTATTGTATACAGAGAGACAGATAATTTCATTTTACTTACTTTTAGGCTGTTTGCCCATTTGTAAAAATGTAAAAAATATTGAGGAAAAAACCTTGCATTATTAAGAGGGATTCGGCATTGTTTGCTTAGTGGCTCGGCAATAAGTTTCGAGGGTATTAAATAAATTATTTTCACATGCCTAGACTTGAACGGCGCAGTACTCCATGCACTGGCCGAGAGCTGAAGATAAGCGAGCATTGGGCGTCATTTTACTCCTGTGGTTATGAAAACTTGTGACAAAGCTAGCCCAGCCATGACTGCTAGACGACACATGACATGTTTGTCTTCTGGCCTTGCTTGTCTCGACTACCTACAGTCAGCTGGTTAGCTCACGCGCGTACTATTTATTTTCTTTATTTGATATTTTCAATACTTTCTTATCAACGGTGCACCAGTAAAAAAATATGTGTTTATTTGTACTTTCAATGCGGAATCTAACCATATATTTCTTAAATATTTTTTCGTGAGCAAAGGCGTCATAATGAAGAAAAATCTCAATTTCTCCATTTCCATAAAAACTAAGAAAGACTGTTTACATGTCAATAGAAACTTCAAAGTCTCAGCATCAAAATAAACCATGATTTTGATCATTGGGTGAAAGTGTTTCGCAGCCACAACAGTTTAAAGTTGCTAATTTTATGAAAATATGATAAATTTAAATATTTTAAATTTAAACACTATGAAGTTCTGATGCCTCAAACTTTGCACAAAGAATTGTATCACAGTTGTCAACGGACAGAAAAAGTTTTATTGTATTTAAAAATTGCAAGGTCAATTTTCTATATATTTCGGTCAATTTGAGATGGAATAGCCCATATGCATTAGGAATAATTAATCGTGAACGAATTCGGTCTCTTGTTCTTAATGAGTAACTGACAGAAGAATCTACTACCATTTTAAGATAAAGAATGCACTTCTTCGTCTCAAACGATTTTCTAGCAAATAACTTTATAACTGCTCTCCAAATAAATTAATTGGTAATGAAAAACTGAATGTCTGCCATTCACACTCTCTGGACCAAAACACACTTGATTGTTAATAAGGTGTATATATTAGATCCATAATTTACTTTACACCATAAAATGATTTTCAAGTGCTGTGGCTATGTACTGATCAAACATCGTACAGTTGGAAATTTTCAGCGACTTTAGTGAAAGAGTGCGAAGGGTTCATATGTATGTATGTATGTATGGATGTATGTATGTATGTATGTATGTATGTATGTATGTATGTATGTATGTATGTATGTATGTATGTATGTATGTATGTATGTATGTATGTATGTATGTAATTATAATTCATTGAATTAAATTAGCTCATAAATTAAGTTACTACTTTACCTTATAGATTTATCTAAATTTAAATACATGTGTAGTGAAGATTATTGCTGGAGAACCTTTTAAGTGTAGTGAAAATATTTGTAATTTAAATTTATGTATTGTATTGATTAAGGCTGGTTGAGTGGAAGAGAAGTCCTTATGGCCTTAACTCTTCCAGCGAAAATAAAACATTATTATTATTATTATTATTATTATTATTATTATTATTATTATTATGTATTCACACTGCAAATGGATATATACCCGGTGGCTGTGGTAACTAATTACACTCAATAATGACAATTAATAATAAACACAACTGATAATAATAATAATAATAATAATAATAATAATAATAATAATAATAATAATAATAATAATAATAAGGAGCATCCTAAATTAAATGAAGCATGGTCACTTAAAATAACATTTAAAGTAAATCTAATTTGTATCTTAACCCCAAGTTCGAACTAAGACCCACGAGTGTGACAGGTTCATACCTGCACAAGTACCTTTCGGCACTACACTTATTTCGCTGTCAACTCACTCACTGCACTGATTCTATCCTGATTTCACTAACACTTCTAACCATTCCACTGTTCAAATACTTTCCACAGCACTTCACTGACACCAACACACTTCACTTACACAATAGACTTCACTGACACTACACACTTCACTGACACAACACACTTCCTCACTGATAGAACACTTCAAACAACAAGATATCAATTACACCCTTTAAGTAGTGTGTATAATATACTACCGTTTATTAGTAAAGTCCTTAAGCCTATTTCTAAATGCATTTTTTGTTATTGGTAAATTGGCATAATTAATACCATGTTCAAAATTAACACAAAAGTAGTTGAATCCTTGAATAAAGACTACTTTCTATATACTCTACTCCTTTATAAAAAAAATCATTATTGACATGTCCCTGAAGTTGATCCCACATGCTACGAAATATCCTGTCCCTCTCTGTCGGTCTATGTGTCTGTCTTTGTCTTTTTCTGTGTGTGTTGTGAACTGCGAAAAAACATTTATCACACAGGAGAATTAAATACTTCCACGTATTGCAGGTACGCAGAGAAACATTCGAGGCTACGAAGGGACGATGTCAACAGGAAAACGGACTGTCACATGGTAAGATAATGTTCTGTTCTATTAGTAATATTAATATTCTACCATAACGAATAGAAAGAAGAAGTGTGCGCTCTCCTATCTGTTCAGCATTGTCGACGGTGACCAAGAGAATTAGTGGCGCTGCGATCGGTATTGCTCAGTTGGAAGCGAATATCCATACAAGAAGCAGTAGAGTGTTCGTCCATTTCGTTTGCTTTTTTAGTGTAATTAAGTGCGTTAAATACTTTAAGTGCCAATACACTAATCTGCAATTATTCGTACACGAGTGACAAGTGAGTAGCTCTCACGATTTATTTATTAAAGGACGAGATTATTATGTTTTTGTCATGTTATATTTGAAGCAATGCCTTCGTGTTTTGTTCCGGGTTGTAGGGCGTGCGTGTTTCATTTGCTTATGCAAACAGAACAGACAATAAAAGAAAAATTGAGCGATGGAATGTGGGGCGACATATTTCACGAGTGCATAGACAGTATTACCTCAATTGTAATTCAGCCACCGGGAACAGGATGCTGCTTGGATCATGCCATGGATATCATACCGAAACTAATTTTTCACTATATGAAATGTCGGTTCTTCTTCCGGACGAAACAAATCCGACGAGAACTCCAAGCTCCGAGAGCCGCCAAATCATCTCGTAAATTCTCCAAAGTGTCGGACAAGTAACTGTTGGTGATTACATATTGCGTGCCTACAAGCAGCCCTAAGTTAAGTTTTACATATTAAACTATTATTTGTTTTACAGTGTGATGTATATGAATGTGTTTTTCATTCAAATAGTCTTAATGTTGTAAGTACAATGCCAGTTACGTACGTATATGGAGCGAAAGGTAAACAGTGCAACTTACGTTAAATGTATTTACGTACTTACACACGGAACAGACTGAGCGAACTCTGCACTAGCGCCGCGTGGTATCGGCCGTTTGAATTAACAGAGTGCGACCACTACTTCTTTCTATTCGTTATGATTCTACTAAAATGAAGCTGTTTAACACTGGTATAGTAAAACGCCAGCTGTGTAGCGTTTATTGGTAAGAAAAATATACATGGCTTATGCACGTATTGTTCTGTGTAAAACTATACCATTGTTTAACACATCTATAAGCAACTTTTATTAGTAAAACTCTAAGGGCCGTATTCATAGATATTTTTAGCGCGGGCTTCCAGTGGATGATCAGCGTTTTTCGTATTCATAAACCAGTGTTAGCGATAGGATATGATTTGAATTCTGTACTAGTAACCAGTGGATAGCCGGGGCTAGCTTAGTACGCTCGTAGAACGTGCTGCGAATTGTCTATGAATAGCACCCTAAAACTTTAGAATATAAATGATACTTATGAAGTTACTGCAAGTTCAAACTAATAAAGAAAATATATGATGTATTATAGTGTCGAATCAACTGTAGGAGTACTTGCAAATGCTTTTTTAAAATAAGACAAAGTAAATTTCCTTCAATTGTTACTCCGGTTGTGTACTCGAAAAATGTCAGTTTCATGTATGATTAAGTGCGCCTGGTGTTCTGTCTAGTGTGCAATACATCAGGCGTAATAGCCCGAAATCGAATAATCCGCCGGATGTTCAACCTAGCCGGTTGTAGCTCCGACCGGTCGAATCTAAACCTGTTGTAAGCGCTACTTTGCAGCTCTGTCATGAGTGATGACATTGATTTCACTTGTAAGGTCCCCCGTAAAAGTTAGCGAGTTATCGATTGTTGAATATGCCGAACTGGTATATTCAACAATCGATAACTCGCTAACTTTTACGGGGGCCACTAAACATATATACACAGGAGTGTTATATCTATACCCATTTCTTCTGAGTTAGAATCATTTTATATTCATATGCAGTATAGCAGTAACTCTAAATATTTCAAGTTCAGTAATGACCTATCAGATTCTTATGTCTGATTGATACCAGTGAAATATTTTTCTCGCGAATTTTTAAACGAAATACTAAAATATTAATGAAAGAATGAGATTATTTCCAACAACGCTTAGGTAATTACTGAAAATATTTTAAGATATGCAAAGGCATTGTAAAGTAAGTAGAGAAGAGCAAAGTACCAATATAAGAGAATACATAATATCAAGAAATATACTAGATACATAACCAAAACAAATTAATTAATTAATACAACATATACCGCACAAATATAAACTAAGTAAAGTATATAAATTACATAAGATTGGAAGAATCGCCATTCACTGTGATTTCAGAAAGTTGTCTTTGTACTTTACTAAAAGAAAATCATTAATATTAAATGAAAATTAGTGATAATATGTGAAAAATGTCAAATAAATTTTGTGAACTCAAATTAACTTGGGCATATTCCCATACAAATGATTGCTAATTTGATGGCGTATACATACAAACGTGCTGTGAACTAGGTACTAATTGTTTATTTCTTGATTTCTTTCAGCGGAAGTCAAAGAATCCGTGCTCGCTCTCAGAAACGAGACATATCTGGAAGACGAAAGGAAAAGGGTAATTTATATTCATAATTAATAAATTTATATTACTGAGATTAGTCTTCAATAGCATATTCAGTTATTAATAACGAAAGATGAAAAAATATAAACAGAAATAGTTCAACATTTGAAGCGTCGGCTGGAACAACGTTATAAGTTACATTTGGTAAAATTTACAGGAGCTGCAAAAATGTGTACGCGTACAACGTTGTTCTTATAGGGTAGCAAACTTTTGAGTGGACAAATTTCACGTACTGCATTGATGGACAGTTGCAAGCCAAGGAGTATAACAAAGTAACGTGACATAAAACATTATTACACGGAAACACGAAGAATGAAAATTTTGTAACTTACAACGTCGTTCCAGCCGACGCTTCATTTATAGAATTGCACCAATTCAGATATTGGATCAGCAATCGTATCCTGATTTTATGAAGAGCATTTATGTAAATTTAATAACTTTCGCTACATGAAAGAAATAGGCTAAATGTTGAGAAATATATATGCTGGAATTTTGTAAATATGAATTTTTATTGGTCGGCCTGCACAACAATAATAAATTTCTCACTGCTATAAATTTTTGACATCTATACTGGAACACAAGAAATGTATTAATCTAAAATTATATCTAAGAACGATGTGGTTTGTAGACATTTTCACACTCATACAAGTGCATTCCACTGAGATCTGTTGAATTTTTAAGTGTTCAAATATCACTTTCTGCGGTTTTTCAGTGTTACATCGTCTGCGTGGAAGAAGGAGGAGGCTTTGTAAGTATGGATTTTCACACAGACATCTATTTTGATTGTTTGCTATAAATTTCTGAGCTTTTCATTTCTACTTTCTCATGACACAAAGTCAAAATAGAAGCCTTTGTTAAGCTTTAAAATTAATTTTGAATATCTTACGAATATTCAAACAGAAAAGTGACTAAGTGCATTAGGCCCTGACTGTGTATATATTATAGAGTAATCTAACCTAAACTATTTAACGAATTTTCTTCAATTCAATCTTTAGAAATAAACCTAACTCAGAATTATACACAATGCATCAAAACACATAATACCCAATGTTTCTCGTAGCTCAGAATGACACTGACGAGTATTTCTGCCACGAATAACTGCAATTTTCACATATGGCCGCTGTTCAACTTTCCTTACATCCATCTTGGAGCACAGTCTACACTACACTAACTTTTGCGTGTGCTGTCAACTAGCCATCAATGCACACAGACGCAATCTGCGGTGGCATCCCGTACAATGTACAACAGGTTTTCAAACGTATATACTAAACTAACCACATTTTCGGTTTTTCGGAAGATGTAACATAGTTTCCATGACTTATGAAATGACCCCTGTATTATACATAGATGTATAAAACAGAAATTTATCACATAATATCTACTTCTACTTTTCACTTTCTTTTATCATTCAACGTTCACATTTATTTCATTTATTTTGTTTCCATAACATACCACAATACTTTCTTTCATAATGCGTAGTATTTAAATAATTGATTAAATGGCGATCATACTCGTATTAATTATGTAAGCATGTGCGGCTTACAGATGTTTCGGTGCTACTTGACACCATCCTCAGATCCTTCTGTGTCTTGGCGTCATCTCAACTTCGCTGCCTGTTGTGTGGGTGCGTTCGTATGATGAAGAGTTGAGTTAAATAGTGTGTGTGTGTGTTCTGAAATTGATCTGTGTGTTGAGAATTTGATTAGGGTGTGTTTTAATGTGTCTGTATATTTCATATTGTTCTAGTTTCTGGTTTTTGGATGGTATGTGTAGGATTTCCATGTCTGTATTTATGTTATTGTATGTGTGGTTAGCATTAGTTATGTGTTCGGCATATGTAGATGTATTGTGTCCTCTGGTTATTGCTTTAATGTGTTCTTTATATCGAGTTTGGAATGATCTGCCTGTCTGTCCAATGTAGAAACTGTCGCAACTATTGATTGTGAGTTTGTATACGCCTGTATGGTTGTATTTATTTGCTTGTGTGTTGAGATGTCTTTGTAGTGTGTTTTCTGTTCTGTATGCTATGTTGTATTTCTGTTTTCTGAATGAGGATGCGATCTTATGTGAGTTTTTGTTTTCGTATGTTAGTGTGATGTATTTCTTGTGTTCTTGTGTTTGTATTGTGTTTTTGTGTTTGTTGAGTTTTTGTTTTGTCTTCCTTATGATGTTGTCTATTATGTTTGGGTTGTAACCATTTTCTCGTGCTATGTATTTGATTGTGTTCACTTCTTCATTGTAGTGTTGTTGGTTCATGGGTATGTTGAATAATCTGTGTACCATTGTCCTGAATGCAGCATGTTTGTGTTGTATGGGGTGATTAGATGTGTTGTGTATGTGTGTGGTCGTGGTGGTTGGTTTTCTGTATATTTTTAAGAAGTGTTAGTTAACTTTTGTTATTTGGTGATGTCTAGGATATGTATGGAGTTATTGTTTTCAAGTTCCAGTGTTTATTGGAGTTTTGGGTGTATTTTGTTTATGTATTGGTGTAGTTTGCATAGTATGAGTATGTCGTCTACGTATCTGTGCCAATATATTATGTTGTCTGCATATTTGTTGTGGTCATTGTTGAATATGAATCTTTGTTCTATGTTATGTACAAATAGTATTTTCTATCCAGTTTACTTCGGTGAATATATGAGGGATGAAATCACATTATAAAATGTAAATCCTCATAAGAAAATTACTCAAAAAAAATATATATATAAAATTTGAACTGGTAATGGAAATTACGGGAAAACGGCTGAACGGATTTTAATAAATTGCCCCTCATTTTGAAGCTTGGGACCCAAAGTTTTTCGAAAAAAATCGTAGTTTTCAGTGAAATGTCATTTTTCCTACATAATTTTCCTATTTTCCAAAATCCATGTGTCGTCAGTTTTGAGAACTAGCTAATTGCATTGAGGAGAAGCGTGGCGAGCATCAAGTCGGCCGTGTTGCAATTCAGAATAAACAAAACACACACTACAGTAAACAATATTACACGAAGGCCATGATCTGCAAGAATGCTGATATATTTAGAGCTCAAATTAAATTGGTTATTAAAAACTTAACTTACTAAAAATAATTTACAGGTTCGATTTTGCGGTGTGTAATTTTCTGGGTACAGCTGTGTATTGGATATAAAAACTACAAAACTTGAGGTGGTTTGATGACATTATTACTATTAGAAATGAAATATTATTGTAGTTCATGCCGTGATGTGACTATTTTTCATTAATTATACATATTAATGCTATATTGATGATATGAAAGTGAAACTTTTGGGGTTATATAAGTAGATCTAGAGAATAACTTAAATTAGATTTTGATTTCTATATTTTACTGAGTGGCGGCTATATGGTATATATAGTATATGTTACTGAAAGCTATAAAACTTACGTAAGATAATAATATTATTAAAAATCAAATATTTTTATAGTTATTAATCAAGTGGGGTTGGGTCTTTTTCATGTATTTAATGGCGGTGTGGTGTAGATATTTATATGCGTTGTTCTCTTCAGTACTGGCTCGAGAGAGAGAGAGAGAGTATCTTTCATTATTATGGAAGCAAATAACTTTCAGAATGTCTGGTATTCCTCATTGAAAATAAATCTGAAAAATGTTTATTTAAACGCCTAATGAATTCAGTTTGCAGCATTTGCTGCACAAGCCACTAGTTAATTAGAAAAGAGAAACAACGGTATTACCTTGGGTAGTTTTCGAAACAATTGGAATCAATGTCCTTAGGAAAACAGCAGTTACAATTGTACTGGTACAGTGATAATGTTAATAAAGTGTGTAATATTCCTCTAAGAAGCAAAATGATGCAAAAGAATGGAACCAAATACAAACCTCACAGAAATTATTGGTGATTATAGTATTGACAAGAAGAGTCTTGGCTGGATTGGAGAAAACTCTGGTCCATATAACAGATTGTTAACTTAAAGTGAATACGACAGAAAGGATAGTAGCCCACTCAGCTGATGGATTTTTCCCAAAGGCAGTGGAATAAGAGTCCAGGAGAACTGTTTGAGAATTTTCATGTAAATAAAAGGAGCTAGATTTAGCTTTTCTTAAAATGAAAGTGGTTTTCCCTCCTATTCACATTTCAATCCTGCTTATCAGATCCACATAGATGACTTTCCATACGAGTTCGGAATTTTTGTCACATAATAGTTCTATTTCTCCATGAAGTGAGTAATCTGTGTTCATATTTCGATCTATTTATGTAGTTCAAAGACGGAAAGCTGGACGTAGATCATGTTGTGAACGACATATTTGACATGTTTGCAAGAAATGACGGGAAATTCAATGAAGATAAATTCAGGACTGATGTCAACCAATGTGCTATGAAAGGTAAGTAGAAATTGTACGGTGTATATATGCCCACTGTAAATAGGATGGAAGAGGGAGTACTACATTTCTTCCCTATTATGATTCCTGGAGTTTTTGTTGAAAGAAAAAGAATAATATTTATTTCGGAATATGTATGGTAAGACTTTCCTGTGTTAAATTTCAACGTACCTCGTTTGCATGTCTCGACCTATTTATGGGTCATCTTCAGAACTGGTCGTTGTTGGTCTTGGCGCCACTTGTTCTGTTTCATGTGAGGGTGTGTTCCTGTGGTATAGTGTAGAGTCAAAGAGTGTGTGTGTTTTGAAGTTGAGTTGTGTATTGAGAATTTCGTTTTCTAGACATCACAATAACAAAAGTAGATAACAAACACACATTCAAAGTCTACAGAAAACCCACAACAACAACAACAACACATCCAACCACCCCACACAACACAAACAAGCTGCTTTCCGAACAATGGTACACAGACTACTCAACATACCAATGAACCAACAGGATTACAACGAAGAGCTAAACACAATCAAATACATAGCACAAGAAAACGGATACAACCCCAACATAATAGACAACATAATACGTAAGACAAAACATAATCACAAAAAACAGAAGAATACAACACAAACACAAGAACACAAAAAATACATCACACTAACATAATAAAACAAAAACACACATAAAATTGCAACCTCATTCAAGAAATTAAACTACAACATCGCATACAGAACAAATAACACTCTACAAAAACATCTCAACACACAAACAACACAAACAAACAAATACAACCACACAGACATATACAAACTCAAATGTAACACCTGCAACAACTTCTACATAGGACAGACAGGTAGATCATTTCAAACACGTTACAAAGAACATATCACAGCCATAACAAAACTACAAAACACCTCCACACATACAGAACACATCACAAATGCTAACCACACCCACAGAGACATCAACACAGAAATGGAAATACTACACATCCAACCAAACAGCCAGAAACTAAACACACTAGAACAATATGAAATATACAGACACACGAAAACACACCCCAACGAAATTCTCAACACACAACTCAACTTCAAAACACACACACTCTTTGACTCTACACTATACCACAGGAACACACCCTCACAGGAAATAGAACAAGTGGCGCCAAGACCAACAACGACCAGTTTTCAAGATGACCCATAAATAGGTAGAAACATGTAAACGAGGTACGTTGAAATTTAACACAGGAAAGTCTTACCATGCATATTCCGAAGTGATAAAGTGTTAAAAGTTGTGTAATCAAGACGTATTTTATTTGTTTAATAACATAAGAAACATTAAGAACTTAAAAATTAGTCTTAGTTCACTTAACATTTCCATGAATTAAGCATACCCCAATTAAAAATATTTAATAATAATGGCGATAAACGAAACCATTGTCAAGTACGTTTTATTTTAACTACACCCGAATAAATAAATAAATAAATAAATAAATAAAAGTAAATAAGAAAATAAATAAAAAAGTAAATAAGTAAATAATTAAATAAGTAAATAAATGAGTAAATAAGTGGATACATGAATAAATAAGTAAATAAGTGAATAAATAAGTAAATAATTGAAGAAATAAATAAGTAAATATGTGAATAAGTAAATAAGTGAATAAATAAATAAGTGAATAAATAAATAAATAAGTAAATAAATAAATAAGTAAAATAAGTAAATAAGTGAATAAATAAATAACTAAGTTAATAAGTAAATAAGTGAATAAGTAAATAAGTGAACAAATAAATAAATAAATAAAACCTTCCACCTTTTCACCATATGAAGCCAGCTGTGTAGACCAACTTAGCGATAGAGTCGCTGCCAAGGGTGCGTCACAGGAGGCTGGTCTACGCTACACCCATGATGAGAAGAGATGATGATGGAGATTTGTTGGGATGTCACAGGGAACCGGAGATCCCAGAGAAAATTCCTGTGTTACCTAGGCCACGGACTTGCCCAACACAAGTTATAAATCGGGGGTACAACGGGGATCGAACGTGGGTCCACAGGATTATAAGTTCAGCGTTCTAGCCACTAGACCACAGTGACGGCTTTTGCCCCAAACATAAACTGATGGGAATTTCACCTGAAATTTTTCCATAGTTCACCTGTATCATTTATCACAATACACTGCTCTCTTAAATCGACTGAGCATATTGGGAATTTAATCAATGGCTTTCCCAAAACATGTTATGAATGTTTCATATAAAAATTATCTCGAAAAGGAAGCAAAAACGAGTAAAATTGTACTGAATTTTTTGTTTGTAATATCTCAAAGAATAACCTCCTGAAATTAGTGACATTACTTGCGGATAAGCCTGTATAAATGACTGAAGTATTTGCTTCGTTTCCTGTGTTCCAGAAGGCGAAGGAAAATGTGCAGCTGCGTATAATGCCAGCATATGTTTAAGTCACATAATGATGTACGTATGCCCATAAACACCACTCCATAATTTTCCTAAATATTCTATGAAGACTAACTTGAAATTTATTTCCCTCCTTTCTTAAGTTTATACCCTCGGAAAATATTCTAGTAAAATCCAGTATGAAAGTAAATATGTCCAGTACCCGAGAAATTTAGTGTGAGAGAAACCAAAATTTGTGGTTGATTTACTTAGAACGTTTAAAGATACTCTAAGTTTATATTGTGTGACAATAGACACCACTACCAATGACAGCATCATAATGATTGTGTTGTTCATATCACATTTTGTGTATTTTATTATTTTCGTTCTCTCTAAATTGGCGAAATATGACGAAATAATTGACTTTCCCATAATGTCCGTGTTGTGAACTAAGTTTTATATACATTTTTGAATTTACTTCAAATGATTTAATGATTATATTTTCTGTAAGAAATCTCTGGATCTATGTAGGCCTATGACGTCAATTCTAGCATTGGAAAATAACCTGTGCTAAATTATCTCTTTCACTCATAGAATCTTCTATTTGTTAACTACATTCCATGCACTAAACTAGCACATTCATGTAATTTTCCAGACATTGAATAAACTACATTTGTCAAATAATGTGTATCATAACATGTAAAATCAACTGAAAAAACAGCGAACAATAATTATTTTAAATTCTTAAATATTCTTCCAGTTTTAACGATGTGCCAGTTTCATCAGGTTTAATAATTGTAATTAATTTTATGAAACTGTATGCAGTACCCTAGAAATTACAAATCAGCAACAACTTCTAGTAATTACCTGTATTAATATTTGATTTTCCAACTGAAGAGAGTGATCTCAAAACGCTTTTAGTCCACTTTTATGAGGACTGGACTAGTTCTTTTATCCACCGGTCTGCGGAATGAGCGAGTTTTCAAGTGACATGCACTGTACACAAACTTTTAGATAATGATTGGCGTTGTTGTGGAAGATAAGAAGCTTAAAATATGTTGATAGAGGCCTCGAAAATCATATAATAATAATAATAATAATAATAATAATAATAATAATAATAATAATAATAATAATAATAATTTATTTAACCTGGCAGAATTAAGGCCCTACGGCCTTCTCTAACACTCAACCAGGAGTAAAACTGCGTTACAAAAACACAACAAATTTACAAAGTACACTACAATTTTACACACAAAACTGAATAAGATAATAATAATAAAATGTAAACAACAAGTAAGTAGAAATCAGACATAATATATAACATACAGAAAGAAAGGAAAAACATAAGAAAATGAGAACAGCAGGTCAAAATAAATGAGGCATACAAAGTATAAAAAATAAGACAATTATTGATAATAATAATAATACTAATAATAATAATAATAATAATAATAATAATAATAATAAAAATGATGATTTATTTAACCTGGCATAGTTAAGGCCCTACGGCCTTCTCTAACACTCAACCAGGAGTAAAACTGCGTTGCAAAGAACACTACAAATTTACAAAGTACACTACAATTTTACACACATAACTGAATAAGATAATAATAATAAAATGTAAACAACAAGTAAGTAGAAATCAGACATAATATATAACATACAGAAAGAAAGGAAAAAGCATAATAAAATGTGAACAGCAGGTCAAAATAAATGAGACATACAAAGTATAAAAAATAAGACAATTATTGATAATAATAATAATAATAATGATAAAAAATGAGAATAGTAATAATAATAATAATAATAATAGTAGTAGTAGTAATAGTTGTAGTAGTAGTAATAAAATAGTGCAGTACAAAGCATACAATGAATATAATATTATTAGGTACACACAGTAGGGAAAATTATCATTATATATAGCCCAACTTATCACATTATAGATATACCATTATCGTAAAATATGAAAACAAAAGTATAAAATAAGTTAAATATCACTAGAACATAAAAAAATGTGAATACGTGGAAACATGCAATACAACACTTGTCATAATAGTAAGTTAGTTTGGCAACTCGTCATAAGATAATTTTCTAACTTGGATTTGAAAGATTTCAATGTTCGGCAGCCCTTGACTTCAGGCGGCAGAGAGTTCCAGTGACGAGAGGTAGCAACAGTGAAAGATGCATGTATAAAATCTACCTCACTTCGATTATTGCGACGTTTTGTTCAGTGATCTCAGGATTGATTCCGCCCAGAAACTACAGCGTGTTCATAACGCGTGCGTCCGCTTCATTTGTAATGTTCGATAGTATGATCATATCTCACCTTCTTTCGAGAAGTTATCATGGCTTAGGTTACATGAGAGGAGAAATCTGCACTCACTTTCTCTCCTATATCGAATTATGCACACTTCATCCCCCCTATTATTTATTCGCTCATTTTCATACTCTCTCTCGCTATCATAATATTAATACTCGATCACAACGCGATAACACGCTAGAAATTCCACTTCACACATCATCTCTGTATTCCTCATCTTTCACTGTTGCTACCTCTCGTCACTGGAACTCTCTGCCGCCTGAAGTCAAGGGCTGCCGAACATTGAAATCTTTCAAATCCAAGTTAGAAAATTATCTTATGACGAGTTGCCAAACTAACTTACTATTATGACAAGTGTTGTATTGCATGTTTCCACGTATTCACTTTTTTATGTTCTAGTGATATTTAACTTATTTTATATTTTTGTTTTCATATTTTCCGATAATGGTATATCTATAATGTGATAAGTTGAGCTATAGATAATCATAATTTTCCTTACTGTGTATACTTAAAAATATTGTATTCATTGTATGCTTTGTACTACACTATTTTATTACTACTATTAGTATTATTATTACTATTAGGCCTGTTATTATTATTTTATTTATTATTATTATTAATATTATTATTATCATTATTATTATCATTACTATTCTTATTTATTATTATTATTATTATTATTATTATTATTATTATTATTATTATTATTATTATCAATAATTGTCTTATTTTTTATACTGTAGGCCTCATTTATTTTTGACCTGCTGTTCACATTTTATTATGCTTTTTCTTTCTTTCTGTATGTTATATATTATGTCTGATTTCTTCTTACTTGTTGTTTACATTTTATTATTATTATCTTATTCAGTTTTGTGTGTACTTTGTAAATTTGTAGTGTTTCTATAACGCAGTTTTTACTCCTGGTTGAGTGTTAGAGAAGGCCGTATGGCCTTAACTCTGCCAGGTTAAATAAATCATTATTATTATTATTATTATTATTATTATTATTATTATTATTATTATTATTATTATTAAATCATAAAAATGGCCAAATGGACTGAGCGAATTTAAACTTCAAATATTTCGATTTTTAACTCCGTTATTAATATTTATTTGCGGAAGTGAAAAACCTTTCTATTGTTAATTGTATAGAGTTGCACGCATTATGTCTACAACCAAAGCCGAAACTCAATTACAAGTCTTACACCCCTACAGAACAAAGGAAGATTAAGACTGGCATATTTTCTAGACAATCGAAATTAATAGCAGTAGGGACGTCAGTCCTACCTGCTTGCCCACTTACCCGTAACTTTGGTACTCATTTCCTTAGGCAGAGTACATCTCAGGGTCATCGTATGGCGGGGAGGAGAAAATCCAAGGCGCCAATGAAAATTGAAACCACTGCCATAAGCTTTGACGTGCAACGCCTTAACCACGCTACTGCACGCCCTACAATATTTCCACAATATTCCAATTATTTCAAATTTCATTAGTGTTGCTAGAAAGTAGAATGTGCATGAAATTCAATTTGTTGTTTACTAACACAATGCTCTTATTTTCAGGAATCTCAGTGATTACAACGTAAAGGAATAAGTAGCCTGTAAATAAATCCTTAAGGCAGTAAGTTCAATATCTTGCTAATGCATAATTTTCCTAATAAAATGTAATGAATGTATAATATCGTATTGAGTAAACTCTTTGTCAAAGTCTTGGTTCTTACTTACTTTGATAGATTAGAATTTCACCATCTATTCATCCCTAAAGCACAGCAAGTATATTGTGTCAACAAACACATTTGTGTGCTTTGTCTTTCGCGTTTCTACGTCAGAGGTGTCTACAGTTGCTTGTGTTACTAGACAAGCAGTCTACTGTTCGATCCTCACTGTCAGACGCAGTGACAGAATATTTCTCGGTATAAAATAGGTTTAAGTACGCTTTAGTGAACACAAGTGTCTTTTCTGTTTAGCTCAATAAATATTTCATATTGTTTAATACCGTAACCAATAAATAACTTGTTTCTAACAGTAGACTATCGCATTGGAATAAAAAAATAGTTAGAGCTTACTAAGTCAGGAGACCTCGGGTGTTACAAATAAAATACAAATTATTTACAGATTTAAATATTTTAAGAACAGACAAACTTCGCTTCGCAGTTCAGTTTGTGGAAAAGTTATAATTACTGTACTAAAAATTTTCATTTACAATGTCATTATTAAACATGCCATAATTTTAGTCAACGTAGTATTGGATCTACTATCGATCAGATATTTTTTATTCGACAGATATTGGAGAAAAAATGGGAGTATAAGAGTACAGTGCATCAGTTATTCATAGATTTCAAAAAGGCATATGACTCGGTTAAGAGAGAAGTTTTATAAGATATTCTTATTGAATTTGGTATTCCCAAGAAACTAGTTCGATTAATTAAAATATGTCTCAGTGAAACTTACAGCACAGTTCGTATAGGTCAGTTTCTGTCAGATGCGTTTCCAATTCACTGTGGGCTAAAGCAAGGAGATGCACTATCACTTTCACTTTTTAACTTTGTTCTAGAGTATGCCATTAGGAAAGTCCAGGATAACGGAGAGGATTTGGAATTGAACGGGTTACATCAGCTGCTTGTCTATGCGGATGACGTGAATATGTTAGGAGAAAATCCACAAACGATTAGGGAAAACTCGGAAATTCTACTTGAAGCAAGTAATAAAATAGGTTTTGAAGTAATCCCGAAAAGACAAAGTATATGATTATGCCTCGTGACGAGATATTGTACGAAATGGAAATATAAAAATTGGAAATTTATCCTTTGAAGATGTGGAAAATTTTAAATACCTGGGAGCAACAATAACAAATATAAATGATATTCGGGAGGAAATTAAACACAGAATAAATATGGGAAATGACTGTTACAGTATTATTCGGTTGAGAAGATTTTATCATCCAGTCTGTTGTCAAAAATTCTGAAAGTTAGAATTAAAAAAAAACAGTTATATTACCGGTTGTTCTTTATGGTTGTGAAACTTGGACTCTCACGTTGAGATGAACAGAGGTTAAGGGTGTTTGAGAATAAGGTGCTTAGGAAAATATTTGGGGCTAAGAGGGATGAAGTTACAGGAGAATGGAGAAAGTTACACAACACAGAACTGCACGCATTATATTCTTCACCTGACATAATTAGGAACATTAAATCCAGACGTTTGAGATGGGCAGGGCATGTAGTACGTATGGACGAATGCAGAAATGCATATAGAGTGTTAGTTGGGAGACCGGAGGGAAAAAGACCTTTAGGGAGGCCGAGACGTAGATGGGTGAGGGAGGTGAGATACGAGGATAGAGACTGGATTAATCTTGCTCAGGATAGGGACCAATGGCGGGCTTATGTGAGGGCGGCAATGAACATACGGGTTCCTTAAAAGCCAGTAAGTAAGTATTTGATCTGGAACCTTTCGCAATAATTTCCGTAATTATAAATTTGTGTGATTTATATCAATTCGTACAAATCGCTCACACTTAATCCTTCCTCAAGAGTCATGTTATCACTACGACAGAGAACCGGTTCTCGAGCATTAAGTACAAATGTACACCGTGAAAGTATGTATAAGCCCAACACTTATTTATACGAACTACTTTTCCTTGTAGGCTATAGCGCAATATTAAATTTCACTTCAGGTTTCCAATGACTGGAGATAAGATTAATTAAGAACTTCCCACACTCGGATAGTTCAGTAGTTACTTTCCTCACAGAAGGTGCTTGGTAGTCGAATTAATTACTGCCGATAACAATCAGGTTCACAAATCAGCTGTTTTACACATTCCACTGATGAAAATTCCGAATTTTTTAAGGTAGCATTTATTATAGGCTATTAATTTTTAATATAATTGTTATATTCTAATGCATGCTGTATTTTTCCAGACGATGTTACAACATATTTATTTCCGTAGTAAATTGCACAATCAAATATCCATGCATTACTGACGGTAGTGTTCCTTTATAATTCCACTGATAATCTTTCGGAGAGTGTTTTCCTAATATCTTGAGATAGTTCTTGAAATTCCCATGTCTTGTTGCAAAGTGTATTATCGTCAAATCCTGTTCAAATGTTTGCGACATGTTCGCTGATATGTTTATCCACATTGTGTTGCAATGTTTGCATTCAATTTTCACGCAGACCTCAAGCAACTGGTTTCATTTACCCGGAGCCCCCTTATCTATAGCCTATGTAAGATAATAATTGGCCGCAATTAGTGAATGTCTTCCCAATGACTATAAGAAAGTACAGTAATTAATAAAAATGTAAAGCATACAGCTAGGATTCAACATGCGGGAAGAACAAACTAATGTTCAATTATGATAAACTTGCTTCACACGATATTAATAATAATAATAATAATAATAATAATAATAATAATAATAATAATAATAATAATTTATTTATTTAATCTGGCAGAGCTAAGGCCAGTAGGCCTTCTCTTCCGCCCAGCCAGACTCTAATTCTAATTAAATACATTTGCTTACATAGTTATTGCATTAATATCTAGATCATAAAACAACATGAAAGTAAATAATGAAAATTGGATAACTAATGTTAGTGTGACAATAATAAACATTGGTAAGAAATAGTTATAATAATACTACTACTACTACTACTACTACTACTACTACTAATAATAATAATAATAAATAATAATAATAATAGTAATAATAATGAGATAATTTAGATATTTATCTGTGATATATATATATATATATATATATATATATATATATAACAATTAAACATTGAGAAACTTGAAACAGCTATTATTGTTAACAAGAATTGTTAGAAAAATATCTCTTTAGCCTATTCTTAAATTGGTTTGATGTCTGACAGTCCCTGACATCACTCGGTAGGGAATTCCAAAGCCGAGGAACAGCCACAGTGAAAGAAGATGAATATGAGGATGTTCGGTGGGAGGAAATGGATAATATTGAGGAGTGTTGTGATCGTGTGTCTAGGTTATGATGGGTGGATAAATTTTGAAAACGAGACGCAAGATAGACAGGAGTGGAGAAATTCAATATGTGAAAGAGAAGGGAAAGACAGCGGATTTTCCTACGGTCTTCTAGACGGAGCCAGGACAACATTTCGAGGGATGGTGTTACGTGATCAGCCCGGCGAATATTGCAGACGAAACGGACGCACATATTATGAACACGTTGTAGTCCCTGCGCCGAAGTAACGCTTAGGTCAGTAAGCAGAATATTAAAGGAAGGTTATAGTTACAGCCTAAGACCTTAAAATTGGATAAATTGGATAATAAAAAAAGACCTTAAAACATCAATTTTTTTTAAATTATGTTTAACATGTGCACCAAATTTTCAAATTTATTTTTATAATTTAAATTTATTGCTAAAATATATTATGTGTGTATTTATTTACACTGAAATTCGGCAAGCACCCGGTGGCAGTGGTACAAACAGTATATTCATTCATTCATTCATTCATTCATTCATTCATTCATTCATCCATTCATTTATTTTATTCCATAGATCTTACATGAGCAATGAAGCTTTAAGATGTGGAACAAGTCAAAATTTTACAATATTACAATTACAATTTTTACAAATTTTTATAGTTTTACAATTTAGTAATTTTCTACAATTTTTACAATTTTGTGCAATTTTTTACAATATTTTGGCGAGATGTAGTGAGATGAAGTGAGGTCCGAGGATTCGCCAAAATATTACCCGGCATTTGCCTTTTGGTTGGGGAAAATCTCGGAAAAACCCAACCAGGTAATCAAATCAAAGGGGGGTAATCTAATCAAAGGAGTTGATGCCAAGGACTCGCCATAGACCATCCGGCTTCAGTCCCACGGCTGTGGAAAACCTCGGAAGAAACCAAAGACCAAAGGGGGATCCAACCCAAGCCCGAACGCAGCTCCGGATCAGCAGCCCAGCGAGTCTGCCGACTGAGCTACATCGATGGCTCTACTAAAAGTATACAATACGTAGCCAATCAGATTATTAAATTTACAAACGCTAACGATCATTCATCAGTTGAGCTATATGTATAATACAAAACAAGTAAGTTAATTAAATTTAAGGCATAAACAATTCAGCCAGTAATAAACAATTCAACCAGTATAAACAATACAACAATAAAATTACAATACACAATACTATTAGATACACAATACATTTATACACAATAATTACAATTAATAATAATAATAGTAATAATAATAATAATAATAATAATAATAATAATAAATAAAATAACCTAATTAATAAGTGAACCTAATTTTACAATACAACCCACATATGTATAGGCTACATAAGTTTCACATTGGTATTGATAATAGTCTTTCACTTTACTCTCATCTCACTCACTGTACTGGCACTATGACACACTTCACTGACACTTTAGAACACATTTCACTGACACTATATAACACATTTCACTGACACTATAGAACATATTACATTGACACTATAAATTATCACTCATCGAAACTATTCACTACATTGTAAAACAGTAACTTCACTGACTCACCACGCTTCACTCATACAACAGTTCAAATAAGACAAACAATTACACCCTTATGCATACTTATAAACAGAACTACATTTAAACTAAACTTGCAATTCAAACCAAGGGAGTAACTCGTCAGGCTAAATAAATACATATCATCTCAAAAAATAAATGTCACCTTAATTTTATTTTACACTTTATACACAATGTTTTAAGTTATTCTTGAATCTCCTTAAGGAAGGACAGCCCTCAAAGACCGCTGCAGGTAGGTCATTCCAATCATTTATAGTTCTATAAAAAAATTATAATTTGCCTATATCCGTTTTCTGTTTCCTATATTTGATTTTAAAATCATGATCGTTCCTACCATAGTACGTTGGCTTTTCTAACCGAGCCGTTATGTCTACCCATACTTTCTGACCTATATGTGCTCTATACAATGATGTTATTCTAATTTTCCTACGTCTGTTTTCCAATGTTTCCCATTTAAGTTCTTTTACCGTTTGGTGGAAGTATTGTCAGTTGTTTAGTGAACCTTGCAAGTGTAACAATAAGGCATCACTTATGAAGAAATTAATCCAGGAGATAATGGGGTAGGGTGGCCAATTCCTTTGTGAGGATAAATTGTAGAATCCCAAGAAATTCCTTCACGTTCGTTTTGTACAAGAAATTTCCTTAACGACCCAGACAGGGATCGAATGCGGTCGCCTCTGGAACAGAGTGGAAAACTACTAGGCCACGGGTCTCCCTATGCCTCTTGAAACAATTATTACGTTCATATCCTCATCTGTTTTCTCTAGGAACGTTGTCTGTGTTAATTAAATTCGACTGAGGTTCTGTACTGAAAATCTCGAAATTTCAAGGATTTTGAGGAAGACTGTACAGCAGACTGAAAAATTGCATTCGTCTCTTTTCATAAAATAACATACTGCTGAAAATCACCGCTTCCCAGTTGGCATATTTTGGTAACTGTTAATAAAATGTTGAGAGAGAATTTGGTTACTTCATGAACATGAAATAAATTGAAACAAAATCATGTCAATATGTAAAATATTAAATGTTATTTATTCCGAAATTGAAAATAATACTAACATTTCCTACATTAAACAGTTAGTAGTGTATATAGAAAACACGGAGACAGCAACTGTAACATCTTAACCCCTTTCATTGTTTTTCTCCATTTATAAAAATCAGCCAGTTCCTTTCGTCCCTTTACTATGGCAATAATTATATGAACATTCTATTTTGTCTCATGATGATATTTGATATCCGTCCCAACCAGGGTTTAATAATCGACCTCCTAATCAATTCTAAATGAATATTTATATTAATTTAATTTTTTCTTTAATAGAAATCCTAGTTAGGTAGGCTATCATTGAAAAATTTATTGGATATGCAACAAACAATTTAGGCTACAAGACAAATTACATTTTATAAAGAATATAAATGATGATTAATTATGCTAATCGATGACTTCAGTGCAGTGGAGGATATCATGTCCAGGTGCTGTCAGGAACTTTTAATTTTCGGAAGACTTCTAAGGACTCCCGTGGGATTGTGCCTCTAGCCCCAATCATAATTCCTATAACGTCCCATGTCTTGTACTTATATGACTCTGAATTATGTAGTTTGTTGGAAAGAAAATACACTGCATATTAACACAAAGTCTGTTCATGTTATCATCACTTGGCAGTGTTAAATTTAACACTATGTGACTAGAAACGCTGCCATTGTTAACATTACTCGTAACTGAAAGAAGTCTTGAAAACTGAGGAAAACATGAAGGTATAGGAACCTTGCGGAAAGGGTTAAGTTTGGAAATCCAAATAATCAAAACGTAGGAAACCTGCTTAAGGGGAGAGGATAGTAATTTTTAAAACTTTTTTCTTATTTGGTGTAAAATATTAATTTTTTGTATGTAGAGAGCTCATGGCTATAGCAACTCAACAAAATATAAATATTTTGAATAAATTATTTGGGAGCCAGATTTGAAAAAAAAAAATGTACCCAATGCAGGATTTTACTAAACTCGATATATCTAAGCCATTTTTAAAGATAAATTCAAACACTATGTTACAATTTATTTGTAAAAGCACGCTCTACAAACTGTCTGTAACAGAAATTTGATATTAGTTCCTACATTTGTAAAATAAACAATTAAAATTTAATAACATTTTTTTTATTTTCTTTCTTGCAAACAGAGAGACTTATTTTTTAAATGAAATCAATTAGGGAAAATCCGTTACAGAGAAAAGTTTCCTAGTAGTCTAGAATGTGTATTCTAAATTTCATTCATACATCTTTAATAGTTCAAAAATTATATCGATTTTTGTCTGGCTATGTAGCGAAAAAAGTAAAGTTCCAGAAACAGCAATCAAAGGGGGTGTGATTTAATAATCCAGAGCGCAGGAACTTGAAAAATGGCGTCTCAACATCCAATAAGGGCACAGATACCCACACAATATTATACAATGTATTCCACACACATCACAGAGTATTTTAAAGAAAAATTCGGTTTTGAAAAAAAAAATGAAGTTCCGGAAACAACAAACAAAAGGGCGGTGTGATTTAAAAATCCAGAGCGCAGGAAGTTTAAAAATGGCGTCTCAACAACTGATAAGGGCACAAATACCCACAAAATGTTATACAATGTATTCTACACATATCACAGAGTATTTTAAGGAAAAAAATTGTTTTTTTTTTTTAAATTTACTCATTTTTCACCAAAAAATACCATCCTCTTCCCTTAAGGATGGAGGAAGTTCTGAAAATAAATTAATTTAAGGAACTAGATACTTCTGCAACAATATCAATGTTGGACTGGGAAAGTTCGAAACAATTTCCTCGTATTTTATCCTTATTTGTGACGGAAGGGAAGAAGATTAGCAGTGAAATATGTAAAGAAATTATTGTTAGCGAAGTAACACGGTGATAAAGCTATCATTATCTCGTTTTTTAAATTATTGTGTAAGCAATTTACAAGTGGAGAATTCAATTATCTTCTCAGGCGGAAATACAAACCTCTGTTTATCTAATGTGAACAATCTGAATACAGTGAGTGAGCGATATGCAACCTTCGTGCGGATTTTTCAGTTATGACCACATCCGTTTTATGCGGTCACCAGTGAAGGCAGGTATAAAAACATCAGTGCATAACGTGTTAGGTGAATTGTGGTCAATTGTACGAACTTAGAACAACTTCGCATTAAAAAGCAAAGGTAGCGCTTCATAAAGAGATATGGTGAATTTCAAAGTAACAATAATTGTCTTGCTGTTGGCTGCCGTTCTCGCAACAGATTGTGCCCCGGTAAGTAAATACCTTCTATTTAACATACTCAATTAAGAATTTTATATACCTAGGGGAGACTGTTGTACCTTTAGCACAGTGTACCTTTGAACATTTTTTGTTTTTTAATTTTTGCTGCTACCTAGAGGACTCAAAATGAAGTAGATTGTAGGGAAAGCCGCTAAGTAGCTCTGGTCGTAGTTTCAGTTTGATTTACTGCAAAGTGTGAGTTCCGTGGACAAAAGTAATTTTTAATACCAAAAGTAAACATTTCGTTCATCGATGTATGTTTTCTAACACAAAACCAGATTGTATTTGTTAATATCTTTCAAGTACGGTGTGTTCCCTATCATCTGGTGAGTAATAACATATTTTAATTTCCATAATTTATTTTACTCTCTTATTTTTCGGAGCCATATTTGTTTAAACGTGCACCCTCTTGTACCTTTGAACACAAAACATCTTGTACCATGGAACATGTTCCAAATTACACGATACTATCGGTTTTTGTTTTTCTTTTATTTTAAGGTCATGTCACGAAGTAAGTCTGCAGTTAAGAGGCCCCAATTGATCCGGATGCCTTGAAGAAAGCTGTCGAAGCAGTTATTGCTTCTCCAGGAAATAAAATCTCAATCAGAGAAGCCTGCTCTGGTTTATGATTGCAAATACATTTTAAATATGACTGTCAGTTTTTACAGCTATATTCCCACCTATATTCCATGTGTTCCAACTTACAAGAGGGTATGTTCCAAGGTACATGATCCTGTTGTACCTTTGAACACATTACATATTCCTTCATTTTATTTTTTCCATCCTCAGTAGATCTGTATAATAGGAAAATACATACAGGAAGTTCTAAAGGAATCTTCAATAATTATTTCAAGCATTTTTTCATTTAAAAAATTTCACTTCCCAAAATTAAGAAAAAATAAAATGTGAAAAGTGTTTAAAGGTACAACAGTCTCCCCTACACAATTTTGAAAGCATTGATATTTAATCAGATTGAATTAACACGAAAATATATACCACTTGTCTATTAAAGTTATTCCTCGTCACATTAATAAGGTTTTCTTCTATAGTTACTAAGAACTCTGCACAATTCCAGTGCATGGCACTCAGCTTCTACAAACAATCGTGTGTGGAGATGAAGTAACGGAAAGATTATGTATATCAGCCGTGGCGAAAATGTGATCGTGCGCCGAGCCACTGTGTAACCTGCAACGTGCATAGCATCTATGGAGGGAGGCGGACACCCTTAGAGGAAGTGAAGCAACTGTCTGACTTATTAACGGATTTTCATTTAATTTACATCAAGCACTTAAATATAATTTTATACAATACAAGGCTGCAAACTAATGTTTAGTACGTGTAACGAAGAAAGAAATGAACAATAAATGAACAATATCACAACCTAAAATTAACTGTCTTCAGAATGTCTCTGCGACAGAGTTTCAAAATCAGGAATTATGTCACTTACTGCCAGTCGTAGTTGATCACGAAGATATTTGTCTGTCAGTCGTGATCTAAATTTGGTTTTTACTATTTTAATAGTTGAAAATAATTTTTCACAAACGTAAGTTGTAGCGAACATGGCTTCAACAGAGCAAGCGAAAGAACGAAGCTTCGGATATTTATTTTTTGGCAGAGATTTGAAAAGTACAACATTTTTTAAGTCCTTACATCTAGCTTTCATTTGACATCACATTGTAAATCTGTGAGTTTAAATGGAAGATCTAACCGCATTATTAGTACATCTGCTGAAAAAGGATCGACGTACAGAGTAATAATAATAATAATAATAATAATAATAATAATAATAATAATAATAATAATAATAATAATGTTTCATGAGTGACATGTAGTATAATGCCGTTTTATGTTATACAACCGTTTCCCTCGTAATACTTGTGAACAAATCATACATGTAATATTCTCACCATATTGGCAGCAAAAAAATGCCTCCTCCCAATCCTCCTTGAAACTTTTGTTTTTGTAGAGGTACATGGTTTCGAGAGAGACATTGCGACGATACGCCACTCGCAGGTCAGAGACAAATACAAATGGAACGGAGTTTGATTCCAGTGAGTGATAGGGTGGGGGTTGGGGGAAGAAGAAAGCAAGAGAAATGGATAGCTATCATTGCTAGCCACAATGTGTTTGCGAGTCACATTTTCGCCACGGCTGATGTACATGAACAGTAAAGGTGCTATTCATAGACATTTCGCTAGCCCGCGCTACGAGCGTGCTAAATAGGATTCATATCACATCATATCGCTAACATTGGTTTATGAATACGAAAAACATTAGTTCGCAGATCTTCCACTGAAAGCCCGCGCTAAGTATGTCTATGAATACGGCCCTAAGAGTTCGTCAACAGTCTCTATTACAGTTTATTTATGTTATAGCTAAAGAGCACTAACCGGCCCCGGAACAATTTTTCCCTTGAAATTATTCAAATCTGCTGTACAGGGAGCCTTACCCGAAAGCCTAGATTTGCATAATATATACGTCACAGTGTACGTTAACAGAAAACCACAATTCCAAGTCACACAGAGTTTGTGTGCACTCGATGTGGGTCTCTGGCGTTTCGTCAGCCCACGCGAGTTGTGTGGATATAAAGGGAAAAGTTGAGACAGTGTCGGTTGGAGTTCCCGGGTAGCTCAGTTGGAAAGAGCGCTGGTACGTTCAACCAGAGGTCCCGGGATCGATACCCGGCCCCGGAACAATTTTTTCCCTTGAAATTATTCAAATCTGCTTTACAGGGAGCCTTACCTGAAAGACTAGATTTGCAAAGAGCACTACATTTTCTCAAATTAGATAAGTTTCTTGTTTACACTGCAGGTTTATTTTATCCATATACATATTATCTGAACTTAGCTCAGAAGAGTTATACTGCCACATTTATTCAAAGAAAGCGTATGTGTGGGAATGTTGAGGGATAACAGAATATAATGTATCTTAGGAGTTAATACGTTTCTGTACCCATAACTCCATGTAACATAATATGTTTTACGCTAGATTACTATAATTTACTACACGTATTTTTAATAAAAGAAAATAGTGAAACTTACACTTCAATTTGGAAGAATCAGTGATGACATTCCGCAACTGACCAATGTGGTAGGATTTGTTACTATTTTCCTCAATAATAAAATGTATACAAAAGCTACTTTGACTTTCCGGTTTACTTCGACAGTTTTCGGGGCTACTTTGACACTATACTTTTCAAATATACAACACTGCTTTTATTACAAATATAGTGCTATTCGAATAATATTCAGTTAACTGACAACTGGAGTATAAAATACAGGCAACCCTCCGTTTTAACGTCAGAAGAAGAAAAATTAATTGCTCATACAATGGAAATTGTTGCAGATTGGGGAAAGTGCTGTTGGAAAAGTATGGAGTTAACTGTCATCTTCTGAAGTAGAAAATCCAAGTAACCCCACCGTTTTGATATCGGAAGAAGAAAAATTAATTGCTCATACAATGGAAATTGTTGCAGATTGGGGAACAGTGCTGTTGGAAAAGTATGGAGTTAACTGTCATCTTCTGAAGTAGAAAATCCTAGTAACCCCACCGTTTTGATATCGGAAGAAGAAAAATTAATTGCTCATACAATGGAAATTGTTGCAGATTGGGGAACAGTGCTGTTGGAAAAGTATGGAGTTAACTGTCATCTTCTGAAGTAGAAAATCCTAGTAACCCCACCGTTTTGATATCGGAAGAAGAAAAATTAATTGCTCATACAATGGAAATTGTTGCAGATTGGGGAACAGTGCTGTTGGAAAAGTATGGAGTTAACTGTCATCTTCTGAAGTAGAAAATCCAAGTAACCCCACCGTTTTGATATCGGAAGAAGAAAAATTAATTGCTCACACAATGGAAATTGTTGCAGATTGGGGAACAGTGCTGTTGGAAAAGTATGGAGTTAACTGTCATCTTCTGAAGTAGAAAATCCTAGTAACCCCACCGTTTTGATATCGGAAGAAGAAAAATTAATTGCTCATACAATGGAAATTGTTGCAGATTGGGGAACAGTGCTGTTGGAAAAGTATGGAGTTAACTGGCATCTTCTGAAGTAGAAAATCCAAGTAACCCCACCGTTTTGATATCGGAAGGAGAAAAATTAATTGCTCATACAATGGAAATTGTTGCAGATTGGGGAAAGTGCTGTTGGAAAAGTATGGAGTTAACTGTCATCTTCTGAAGTAGAAAATCCTAGTAACCCCACCGTTTTGATATCGGAAGAAGAAAAATTAATTGCTCATACAATGGAAATTGTTGCAGATTGGGAACAGTGCTGTTGGAAAAGTATGGAGTTAACTGGCATCTTCTGAAGTAGAAAATCCAGGTAACCCCTCCGTTTTGATATCAGAAGAAGAAAAATTAATTGCTCATACAATGGAAATTGTTGCAGATTGGGGAACAGTGCTGTTGGAAAAGTATGGAGTTAACTGTCATCTTCTGAAGTAGAAAATCCAAGTAACCCCACCGTTTTGATATCAGAAGAAGAAAAATTAATTGCTCAGACATTGGGAACTGTTGCAGATTGGAGATTCCCCATGATAAAAAGTGATTTACGAAGCGTTGTGAGCACATTTGTGAACATGTATAGTAGAATGTTCCCCAATGGAAAAATAATATTCCTGGTGAAGATTTCATGAAAGTATGTGCTTGCAGAAATTGTTTATTCACAAGATTGGAAAGGATTGTGTTCTCCGCGCGACATGCAATTCGTGGGTGTGTGGTATACGCAACATGAATGACAAATATGTGAATTTGGAATGTGACTATAATGCTCTGTATGGCTTTCAGTATGATTTGTTCAGTTTACTTTTTATAAGTGTTGTTTCTTACAATTCCTGTTACTATTAATTCTACTCATGTGCTCGTTTTATCAAGTTTTCTTCTGTACACCCAATGAGTGACGCATGTATAGTAAAAAAACAAGGTAAGGTGGGTGCTCCTGTTATGGCCATGTTCCTGATATGGCACCCCGCTATTTTGAGTTAGTTAACCAAAAAATCCGCTAAATTTCAGCAGCATCCAGTGAAAGGACATCCTGGTATGTCACTTGTCGTTTCCCATTCAGTCAGGTTGAGCAATATGGCGTCAGTTGCGTGTTTTGATGTTTTCATGTGACCTCTTCTTATTTTTCTCTTTTCTCTTGTGTTTCTCGTAAGTGCCGGAAATTAAAAAACTTATCTTATAAAATATAATTATTTACATATGGCCTTTAGAGAATCCGGAGGTTCATTGCCCCCTCACATAAGCCCACCATCGGTCCCTATCCTGAGCAAGATGAATCCAGTCCCTACCATCATATCCCACCTCCTTCAAATCCATTTTAATATTATCCTCCAATCTACGTCTCGGTATTTTTCCCACCGGCTTTCCGACTAACACTCTATACACATTTCTGAATTCGTCCATATGTGCTACATACTCTACCAATCTCAAACGTTTGTATTTAATGTTCCTAATTATGTCAGGTAAAGAATACAATGCGTGCAGTCCTGTGTTGTGTAACTTTCTCTCCTGTAACTTCGTCCCTCTTAGCTCCAAATATTTCCTAAGCTCCTTATTCTCAAACACCCTTAACCTCTGTTCCTTTCTCAAAGTGAGCCTGAAGGAGATCAAAAGAATTGCCTTGCAAGCCTAATAGAAGATAGAATATAAACCACCCCGAAAAGGTTGGAAGTACTTTTTACGAAACTGAACAAAAGTTTTATAACCAAGAAGAGCGTTTAATGTACAACATTTCTTGACGATCATAGTTTTAAAATTGTAAATACAATATATATTTTTGCATTTAAAATTTAGAGCAATATTATTCCAAAGCCTTTCCAAAACTATACAGTAATAGTAACTACGTAACAATAAGTGCACTGTAATGGATCTATTTCAGTATTGTTTTATGTTATGAAGAATGGTTTCCCCAGCAACAAGTTTCTGTGTGGGAATTCTAACTTTCAAGGCCTAACAACAGTAGCTGTAAATAGGCCTACAAGAAAAAACACGGTCGTGAAAACAATATAATTGAGCCTATGTCACCATGTTCACAGCCAGTACCATAATATGTTCCTCAAGATTCAATTCATTTTCAATATAAAATTAACTCATTAAACAGCAATAATTATTATCTGAAAATCTCTTATATAAAAGACAAGTAATTAATTTTGTCTAAATGCATCCCCATAATTTTATACTTCCTTTTACACAAATGCAATCAAAGTATGTACAGAGAACAATTATGCTACATGTAAATACTGTATTATATTTCATGAAAATCTGTTAAATGTGAGAAAAGTTATAAATTTTTCTAACTGCAACCCTTCAAATGGGGTAGTGACAGTTTCTCTTACGCAGACGTAATATGAGTTTATATAGAGCACAATTAATACATTACCTGTAACTATTGTAGAAAGTGTCATGAAAATCTGTTACACGTGAGAAAAGTCTAAATGCGCCCCCTACAATGCAGTAGTTCCTCTTATAAATATGAAATGATAGTTGGTATACAAAACACATATGTTATCTGTTCAAAGTTGGATGAAACTCTGTAAGATACGACAAAAGTTATTTATTTTAATAATAATAATAATAATAATAATAATAATAATAATAATAATAATAATAATAATAATAATAATAATAATAAGGATTTATTTAACCTGGCAGAGTTAAGGCCATACGGCCTTCTCTAACACTCAACCAGGAGTAAAAACTGCGTTATAGAAACACTACAAATTTACAAAGTACACACAAAACTGAATAAGATAATAATAATAAAATGTAAACAACAAGTAAGAAGAAACCAGACATAATATATAACATACAGAAAGAAAGAAAAAAGCATAATAAAATGTGAACAGCAGGTCAAAAATAAATGAGGCATACAAAGTATAAAAATAAGACAATTATTGATAATAATAATAATAATAATAATAATAATAATAATAATAATAATAATAAATAAGAATAGTAATGATAATGATAATAATAATATTAATGATAATAATAGTAATAATAATAATAAATAAAATAATAATAAGAAGCCTAATAGTAATAATAATACTAATAGTAGTAATACAATAGTGCAGTACAAAGCATACAATGAATACAATATTTTTAAGTATACACAGTAAGGAAAATTATGTTTATATATAGCTCAACTTATCACATTAGAGATATACCATTATCGGAAAATATGAAAACAAAAGTATAAAATAAGTTAAATATCACTAGAACATAAAAAAATATGATTACGTGGAAACATGCAATACAACACTTGTCATAATAGTAAGTTAGTTTGGCAACTCGTCATAAGATAATTTTCTAACTTGGATTTGAAAGATTTCAATGTTCGGCAGCCCTTGACTTCAGGCGGCAGAGTTCCAGTGACGAGAGGTAGCAACAGTGAAAGATGAGGAATACAGAGATGATGTGTGAAGTGGAATTTCTAGCGTGTTATCGCGTTGTGATCGAGTATTAATATTATGATAGCGAGAGAGAGTATGAAAACGAGCGAATAAATAATAGGGGGATGAAGTGTGCATAATTCGATATAGGAGAGAAAGTGAGTGCAGATTTCTCCTCTCATGTAACCTAAGCCATGATAACTTCTCGAAAGAAGGTGAGATATGATCATAGTATCGAACATTACAAATGAAGCGGACGCACGCGTTATGAACACGCTGTAGTTTCTGGACGGAATCAATCCTGAGATCACTGAACAAAACGTCGCAATAATCGAAGTGAGGTAGAATGAGTCGAAGTGAGGTAGAATACATTTAAATACATCCCCCATAATGGAGTAGATATAATGCGATTTTGTATAAAAAAACAATATCTGCAGCTACTACATAAAGCTTCATGGAAATCTATTATATAGCAGAAAAGTTATTAATTTGGTCAAAATTCACCCTATACAATGTGGTAGTTTAGTTTATGCAAACGTAATGAGAGTTTGTATACAAAACAAATATGTTACCGGTACCTAATATCCGTAACTAACGTACAAAGTTTGACGAAAATCTGTAAGATAAGAGAAAAGCTACTAATTTTGTCTCGTTAGATTTATGTTTTGGCCACTGTAAGTCTTATCGTTCTTTTTTATAGCGACCAATTAGTTTCTTGTGTTTACTTCATTTTTATACACTTCGCAGACAAAAATCGACAGGGATAAAGTCCGGGGACCTTGGTGGCCATTGAACTTGACCACCGTGACAAATTCATCTTTCAGAGAATGTGAGATTTAAATGATGTCACCTGACGGCTTAAATTTACAGACTCCGTAATGCTGCAGAACATGCCCATTCTTGCAGCCAAGGGAACCACAAACAGCTGTTTCTGTACACTCATCATGCACAGTGCTGCCCTCACTATTTTCTCCTACGTAGTGCCTTCACTATTTCTTTCTACGTTGTCAATAATACGTAGTCGTTTGTCGTTTCTTCATACCACGTATAATAAAGGGTGCGTCAGAAAGAACGGATGGATTTCAAACTATCGATACGCAACGAGGAGAGAGATATAGTGAGGGGGACCACGACTGTTGGGTCAGCCATAGAATGCAGTTTCAGTTGAGAATATGGTGTTGGTCTGGTGTACAACGTGCTTTCATCGTAGAGACATTTTTGAAAAATGAAGAGTCTGTGATCGCCACTCAGGACTCATTTCCACATCGGATGTCACGCTAGGATTCCAACTCGGAATACAATTTTGCGGTGGGTGGCTTCATTTCGTATCACAGGTTCAACATTAAAGAAGAAATCACCTGGACGAAATTCTATTGCACTGAGATTGTCCGAGGCTACGGTAAGATCTCGCGCCCTGCGACTTCTTTCTTTGGGACCATTTGAAGGCGTAAGTTTGTAAACATCGATCACATACACTGGACGAACTGAAGACAGCGATTCGCGAAGAAATCGTGGCAATTGCACCAGCTATGACTGTGAAAGTGATGGCGAACATCAGAAAACGCCTCGATGCCTGTATTGAAAGCCAAGGACATCATATGGATAATGTTGTTTTACATAAATAAACTGCATGTATTGGTGAATATGT
This sequence comes from Periplaneta americana, assembly GCA_025594305.2. Taxonomy (NCBI): domain Eukaryota; kingdom Metazoa; phylum Arthropoda; class Insecta; order Blattodea; family Blattidae; genus Periplaneta; species Periplaneta americana. The sequence goes on from JAJSOF020000029.1 coordinate 9,968,355, forward strand.
TGATAACAATAAATTTTTGATTTGATGAATCTTTACAATTTTCTTGCCATGTGAAATCCATCCGTTCTTTCTGACACACCCTGTATATCGTGCTGTTACTATTGTGCGAGTAGAATGATTATTTAGTATTATTTGAGACATTTATTCATTGCAGGAACGTGGGGAAGAATATGAGTCTACAAAAAGAACATGTCAACAGGAAAACGGGCTCCCTGATGGTAAGATAATATTCACTTCTATTAATAAGATATTCATGTTGCACTGAAATGACACCTTTGTTCCTCAAAGTAACCTAAGTGAAGAATTATAAAAAAAATTATTTATTTATTTATTTATTTGTTTATTTGTTAAATTATCTGTTTGTTAAATAATTTGTTTATTTATTTAGTTATTACATTATTTATTTAAGAATGAATTATTTTTTCAATTATTTCTTTATTTACTTACTAAATTACTTCTATATTTATTAATTAAATTATTAGTTTATTAAATTTTTGAATTATTTGTTAAATTATTAAATTATTTATGCAATAATTAAATTATTTGTTTGTTCGTTTATTAAGTTATTAATTATTTATTTGTTTATTAAATTATTTGCTTGCTTATTTATTTACAAACTGTCGTCCACTGATGTTAGCGTAGAGGCTGAGTGTATTGGGCAATGATTCTTTCATCATCGTCATCATCATCATTTCATCATGTAGCTTCCAAGGACTTGGGCCACAGATTGGACCGTTCCAGTCTCATATTAGAGGTCGAGCAGTCTCTTCAGTTGTTTTTCAGGGTTTCTTATACCCGGCGGGGTGCAAATTTTTATATAATCTATGATATTTGTTGCGGGGCATCCTATTGACACAAGCTTATTACGTTTCAAATATTGATAATGTTGTCAAGTTTTCGTTTAGAATGAAATTGCGAAACTGAATTAGGAAAAATATGAAGCCATTTTGTGAATGAGAATTGATCAAGAACTGTTTCAAAATAGGAGCTGAGGAAGTATGTCGTAATTTAGTTCGTATGTTAAAATGTGCTCGTCTTTCGCGAAACTTGATTAAAGGGAAAAATGAATGTTCTTCTCTTGCCCTGGACTAAGAAAAATTTTCAGAACTGAACTATATCGAATAAATATCGCAGTGACAAGTGACAATCACTTAGTTCATCTTCGAGGCTCTGCATTTCTTTTGAAACAAATATTTATGAACTGGATAAACGTAAATAATGCTTTCAAAGTGAACCCAATGAAGTTAAGCTAGATTACAAACAGAAGCAAAAATGTATGAGTTATTACTGCCATTTCATAAATATATAATAACATTGCAAGACGTAGATCCGCCACTGAAAGAAAGGAATCTCAGCGTAGACGTTTTCAACATAAAGCGTGCATGAACGCGCCATTCTCGTGCTGTGAGGAGTAGGCCAGTCCACCCTATCCTCCATGGTAGTAACGATCAAAAGAAAACACTTTTATTTCACATGATACAATAACATGCTTTCCGTGTTTTGATGGTGGTGGTATAAGTTCTATGTTCAATTTCGCAAAATTTATGTACGGCCAGAAAAGTTGATATGTAACTCACAAATTCTGATTAAATGTTTTATATTTCTTTCACAGATGTAGTTGATTACATACAAAGATATATGACTGTAAAAAATACAAGCGATGAATCTCAGAAGGTAAGTAAATTCATGAAGTTAATTTTATAGTATAGCTATTATCTTTAACGATAGGAAGAATATACGATCAGAGAGTCAAATTTTGATACGTAAATGATTTCATAATTAGTATTCTATTGTTACAATTGTATTATCCTCGTCTTTAGCATAAATTTCATGAATATCAGAGTTGTCCACACCTGTGGAGTAACGGTCAGCGTGTCTGGCCGCGAAACTAGGTGGCCCGGGTTCGATTCCTGGTCGGGGCAATTTACCTGGTTGAGGAATTTTCTGGGGTTTTCCCTCACCCCAATATGAGCAAATATTGGGTAACTGCAGCTGCAGCCCGGACTCATTTCACCAGCATTATCACCTTCATCTCATTCAGACGCTAAATAACCTTAGAAGTTGACAAAGCGTCGTAAAATAACCTACTAAAATACCAGAGCCTTAAAGTGCAGGGTGATCAGAAAGTCACGCTACCCTTGAAGGTACTATATACAATGTTGAAAATGATCACCATTTCTATCAAAATGGAGTGTGTTACACGGCAGTAAAAATGTCTAATTGTCTCGGTATGGATATAAAAATCAAACTCAAAACATTAGATTAGTTAGGACCAAATTAAAGTTGTACCTAATTTCTCACGTCTTCTATTCTGTAGGTGAATTCATGACATTCAACGATGTTGCATGAATATTTCTGTCTTGTATTAAGTATTGATACTAAACCTTTGTGTTGTACTAGTTGACTATATTGTAAAACTCTTCTGTATATATTTCAACTAGACTGTGACTATAATTAAGACTTCGTAGTACTACTGGGTGTTCATTTCAAAGTGTGTTATGACGTCACTGTTGATGAGTCAGCGATTTGAAGCGAGTTTCAGCTTTTGTGTCAGAGAAGTTGCCTATTAATCAAGGCGTTCAATCTGAACTTGAGAACGTGTACGGTATAACTTGAACGTCGTAGCAACAGATGGCGGCCTGTACGGTCTGTGTGCTACCATAACCTCTTTCGAACTGTGTTTTGCGCTGCCAATTCGTACGCAGGGTATTTGTTATTATCGGTTGCGTACGGAAACATTCCACAATACAAATAAAATGCTCCGTGTCCATGTTGACCGTCGAAGTTAATGTCAACAAATACGTAAGTAATCGTCTTAACCCTCTCCCCATATCCCGACAGTAAGAAAAAACTCACCTGAGTACATATTTCGAAACAGTTCATATTCCTACCACTATCGGCGTTACCGTACGTATCGGTAAGTATGAATGAACGCCGTACTTGCTAGGCAACGTCTCTGGCAGATAAGTAATACACCTCTGCGGAAGTGTAGGAAGATTGAATTCTCTAGGCTCATCGACTAGCCACGTGACGGCATACAGCGAGCCATGACACACTTTGAACTGAACACCCAGTATTAAGATTTTTTGACATGTTCCATATTCTAGCTGTGAAGCGATGTACGAATACCTTGGAAAATAAATAAATAAATTATAATCCCCAAGGATTTTTCGTCCACTTTAAATAACGAATATAGCATATAATAATGATGATGATGATGACGATGATGACAATAATAATAATAATAATAATAATAATAATAATAATAATAATAATAATAATAACAATGATGTTCTTCTCGTGTAATAATAATAATAATAATAATAATAATAAAAATAATAATAATAACAATGATGTTCTTCTCGTGTAAAAGAACAATTTAGAAAGATGAAGACTGTGAATGACGTGCATGAACGATGTATGGCCACAATATTACGTTAAAATGTTATCCCTTCTGCCGAGATATGCAATACACAATACAGAGTAAGATACGAAATCCTACTCATAATGTAACTTCATTTACAAAATAAATGGTACTGGCTTTTTAAGCTGTAATGGCAGAATTCGCTTAGGTTTTCCTTTTTCTTAAAATAGCTGTAAAGGTGAATATCATGATATGTATTATTTTCAGAATTTTCCGTTCGATTTTCAGCAGCACTCACAGTACAGTACTATTTTAGAATAAGAAAAGTTAATATACAGAATTTAATGTACAGTTACTTTCTCGTTTTCCAGTGCTTCGTGGTGTGCCTACTGGTGGCGGAAGGAGCGGTGAGTAGCATGCAAGACTTGTGGTTTCAATTATATTGTAAGATAGTATATTTTGTTATTACTGGTGGTTGTGATAACTCTATAGTGAAATTACATCTGCCTAATTGTGAATATATAAATATGCTCCCTCCTACTGCTGCTTCATGGTTTATATTGTCTGTCATTTTCTGAAATCTCTGTGATTTAAAACCGCGATTCTTATGTTCAAAATTTAAAACAATGGTCATTTTACCATTGAGAATAATTTTATCATCTGTCCCTCAACATACAACATTTTTCAATTTATGAAAAGTAATTTCTTTAATAAGTTTCTTTGTGTAACACTGTAAGAAAATACGTTAATTCAAAATCTAAATTGTACATGGATATTATTTTAAATTGGAACACTTTTGTTGTAGGTTAAGAACGGCCAACTGGTTGTTGACAAACTGGTGAATGACACGAAAGAAGATTTCAAGAAAACCGGACTGAAGTTGAAAGAAGACGAATTCAGATCAAGGCTTGAAGATTGTACTAACAAGGGTAAGACATTAACAATTAATTTAGAAAACCATTCAAACTTACTTTATGTTTCAAAAATGACAAATACTTGTAAGTTCCCTGGTTTAGCTTCGTAGTTGGTGCAACACTTACGTTTTGAGAAAAAAAAGTATTTTCACCACAAACATGAATAAAATAATTCGCACCGTTTACTTCTTTGTGGGGCTTGAACAACACTGTTCACACAAAACAATCACATCACATCTTACACCGACCGAAAGTGAAAAATAAAGAAAACAATATAAACAATTTCACATATACTCGTATACCTTCAACAATAACTGATCGGCATTATTGGCATAATCTTTTAACCATTGACAAGATCATGTGGCAACCATGAAACCAACCTTCCCAATTTGAAACACTTGACTCGTTTGCTCTTTTCTGTCCTATGTTTTATGAAAATAAAAAACAACATTTAAATTAACCGTTACTGAGGTTGATATTTCGGATATAATAATTAATTTTTCATAAAATAATTAAATGTTTATTATTTTAATGTTATTACAGTTTCAGTATATCGTTTCGAAATTTTACAATTATTATATTGTTTCCAAAGACATGAAATCACGAACATATTTAATTATACCGTCTCCTACAAGTATAATATATAATGATGTCTTTCATCAAACGTATGAAAGAAAGAATTGGGTCAAAACCCTGAGGCATTACAAAACATGCCCTCCTCTTGACAGACATGCATTAAGGCTCATTCACAATGAAAATTAAACATAACCTAACCGTTAACTTTAAGAATATAAACGTTACGGTAAAATCAAGAAGTCATACCATCATTCACGATAGGAACATAAACATAATCGCAAACATACTTGGTAACCATGGAAACATAACAACGACGCCATTTCCTCATATTCTGTCGTATACTTCAGCGCTCCACGATTGTGTTCTGTTTGCAAATCACGTAAGCATAAGCATGAAAGTTTGGAGTTTGAAAACTTTCATGTTAACGTCTTACGGTAATGTTTATGTCAATGCTTATGTGAATCATTGTGAATGATCCCATTTGGTAGCCTGAGAGCAAACGTCTGTGTTTATGTTACGGTTATGTTTAATTTTCATTGTGAATGGGCCTTTACTGCAGCCATGCTTACTTCCGACCAGGATATCCTATCACTATATTTTCTTATAGATTCTCGGCATCTGGAATATCTGACAACCATTTCTTACGTAATATCCAGTTTCCTTCACGTTTTGTGAATGTGATTATATTTGTTCAAAATTATTTATTTAAGAAAGTAAATATCATATCGATAAAATGGTAATTACTTATAGCCTATAACATAAGTAGGCTATATTATTATGAAAATATAACAATATATCTGAGCTCTTTATCTTAGGAACAAAAGACTTCTTTGTACTAAAATGTTATCAGCTCACTGACAAAAACACTCTTCGCGTTTTAAGCCTAGACTGAACTCATGAAATAGCAGTTCTTGTGCACATAGGTTGAAGGTTCTAAAAGGAGTGCTATGCTACTAGTAGTTTTTGCCATCTCTCTAAATTATTGTGTACTTTTGCCGTTCGTCATCTTACTCTTACCGTCTTAATGGCAATTAATATGCATTTTATTTTTATACTAAAATTTTGTAAGTTTCATATTCTTTTGTACTATTTTTCTCGGCTTCTTCCTTGCATTAATTAATTCCTATCTTTTTCATTGCTAATGTTCATTATTTTCTTTTTCCTCTCCTTAATTTCATACTCTTTCTAGACCTATCTCGTTTTGTTATTCTTCATTCCATTATACTTCTATTTCTTACTCTGCTTAAAAGGAAATTAAGACAACTAAATATAGATCATATTAATAAAGAACGGTACCTGAATGTAATTAATTTTATTGTAATTCGCTTCACAGATGGAACTACAAATTGCGCGAATAGCTATGACTCCTGGTCGTGCTTCCTCAAATTGCTTTCTGACGGTTTGGTAAGTTAACTGATCTATCTACTTCGCAACCTAAATATTTATTAAATTCAACATGGTATAATATAAACGGAAGAACTCCCTATATTTTTCTCACGAATTCTGGATAATATATAATGTCTGAAACGTCTTGAGTCTAAATAATATACATGATAGAAAGTCTAAACTGAGTATTTTGATACTGGGAACCAATGGCGTTATTGTTTTACATGAAACGTTGACGTATAGGCCTTGTTTGTTATGAAACCCAAAGCAACTTACAAAAACTTCCACCAAACGTATTTCTGGTTCAAGACCTCGTGGCGCATAATAAAGACATTTCCGATCATTGGTTCCATCTCAGAAACTGAGTTTAGACTCCTACAACAGCTGTATTATTTCGACCAAAGTGGTTTAAAATACTTTTTTAGTTCTATCTATCTATCTATCTATCTATCTATCTATCTATCTATCTATCTATCTATCTATCTATCTATCTATCTATCTATCTATCTATCTATCTATCTATCTATCTATCTATCTATCTATCTATCTATCTATCTATCTATCTATCTATCTATCTATCTATCTATCTATCTATCTATCTATCTATCTATCTATCTATCTATCTATCTATCTATCTATCTATCTATCTATCTATCTATCTATCTATCTATCTATCTATCTATCTATTTATTTATTCTGGTGTAGTTAAGGCCATCAGGCCTTCTCTTCCACTTTGTAATTAAGATTAAAATGGTTTGAACTGCTTTGTAAAGGTTTCTACTGACAGAAAATGGAAAATGTAAATACTTAGGCCTTATGTTGCAGTATATTTTAATTGTGAATTCATTTCTGTGACACATTTTATGTAAAACTTAGTATGAAGTTCACATAATTATTATGGCAACTTAACTTCAATTAATTCCAATCAGAGCATTTGCATTTACAGTTTAGCGTAATTATATTTGAAAAGGTCCACTGCAAGAATGATGGATGTCACTTTCTTGTCGAAAATGAACCAAGACTGTCAATGCATAGCTTAAGACATATAGAATGTGCATAGAGAGTTATTTGGCATTAACGCTGATAGTCATTGTCCAGTAATGATCAGAAAATCACAGTTAAGCTTTGAGCACTAAGCATTTCAAACTTTCAATTGCTTCTCCTGCAAAATGTATTCCAAATGACATCCGTCATTCTTGCAGTGGACTCTTCATTTATAATATACAATTTAATATTATAGGTATATTGTATATAGTGTTTTAGCTTTATAGAAACTTAAAATATTCTATACTAATTATTAACTCTCAATTAAATCGGCATTTATTTTCAAGAAAACTATAATAAATAATAAACTGTACATATTTCATTACAATAGTCGAAATAAAATGACAATCATAATAATTTTAATGAATAAGAGACTTGTACTTTGTTCTGGTTGTGCCTTAAAAGATTAATCAGACATTTTATAGAAAATGTGAAATTTAAGAATATATTATAATTTTTGGAAGTTAATCTAAATAATATAGACATTTTAATAAGTGTTGCAAAAATTAATCAAAATTGTTCTTTTTTTCAGCCTTTCGAATAAGAAATGCCGTTGAAATCGTTATGAGGCTGATATTCCACAACGAGGAAAGAGAATTAAGATTCTTCTTGGAAGTTTGACGAAAACTAATTCTATTAATTTTAACATTAGCGTAACTCCATATCACAATTACCATGACGATGTATAATAGAGGGCGATATTTTCACTGGAATTAAATTTTCTCAGTATTTTTAGACAATCTTGTCATAATTTAACTTCGAGTTTGCTACATACTTAAGAAATGAATTTAACATCTCAACACACAAACAAACAAATACAACCACAAAGGCGTATACAAACTCAAATGTAACACCTGCAACAACTTCTGTACAGGACAGACAGGCAGATCATTTCAAACACGTTACAAAGAACATATCACAGCTATAACAAAATTTACAAAACACATCCACATATGCAGAACACATCACAAATGCCAACCACATCTACAGAGACATCAACACAGACATGGAAATACTGCACATCCAACCAAAAAGCCAGAAACTAAACACACTAGAACTATTAATATTTGACGAGAAAAATTCGCTCCGGCGTCGGGGATCGAACCCGGGTCCTTTGGTCTACGTACCAAGCGCTCTGACCACTGAGCTACGCCGAATTCAATCCACAGCACCGGATCGAATTCCTCTCCTTCAATGTTTCCCTTTGTGGCCTGACTCCAAGTTAGGCATATATGTTGACGTATATGTCCAATGTCAACTGCCATTATACTAGGAGCGCACTCAGCTGAGTGAATTGTTTGGCCGGGATTCCGCAGTTAGGATTTCGGAGTAGCTCAGTGGTCAGAGCGCTTGGTACGTAGAACCAAGGACCCGGGTTCGATCCCCGGCGCCGGAGCGAATTTTTCTCCTCAAATATTAATTGTCAATATTACAGGTATTATTCTGTTGACAAATTATTAAATCTATAATACACTAGAACAATACCAAATATACAGACACACAAAAACACATCCAAATGGAATTCTCAACACACAACTCAATTTCAGAACACACACACTCTTTGACTCCTCATTACACTACACAAACACACCCCCACAGGAAACAAAATAAAAGGTGCCAAGACCAGCCACAGCCAGTTCTGAAGAAGGCCCTTAACAGGCCAAAACATGTCAACCAGGTACGATAGAATTTAACAAGAGAAAGACATATAATACATATTACGAATTGAATTTAACTTGATAGTAACAAATATCTGACGCAAACAAATTTATTATTATTTAGAATTGAACCAGATATAGTAGTAAAACTGTAAGGTGTAAGATGTACAGTCATGAACACGTTATGCAAGTCTTCAAACCGAACTTAGCCGAAAATGTACTAAGAAAAGTGTTTACAGAACTTCCGCTCGATCTATGTGAAAATACAGGATGAAGAAAAATTATGTTGCAAAACTTTGTGATGTGCTAGGGCGGACATAAGCATATAATATGAGACAGGGAACAACTATTGTTTTAGTTAATTTAGGTACCGCAATTTTATGCATTTACACTCAGCGTACCGATTCGATTTAGGCTCTGGCCGGTTTGCTCGAGGATTCCCGGTGTTTTTTGAATGAATTTACAAGCTGCTGCAATTCGGGTAGTCAGTAAATTTTTCTTCCTATTCGATAGGTCCGAACAGGTCCTTCATGTACCTTCAAAGGAATAACTCCAGAAGAGTGAGGTCTGGCGATCGTGGAGGCCACGCAAAGGGTCCTCCTCTGCCAATCCATTGATAATGAAAATGTTTATTGAGGTGGCGTCGCACATGAACGTCATAGTGAGTTGGAGCACCATCGTGTTGTAAAACATGTTCCCGCGAACGTGCAATGGGGCAACTTGCAGCATTTACGGTAGCACATACTCCAGAAAGACGCCATGGCGTTGATCATTCAGCCTGAGTGAAAGCAAATATGTATCAACACCTGGATGTATGTCCAATAATTGAGAGTAAATCGGTAGTGGTAGCCGCGGTCCTGAGGGCTTGCTTCTGCACAGATGTAACTGTACTGGCTATTGTGTACTCTCTCTTGTAAACGCTTCTCCATCAGTAAAAAGGATGACAGGGAAGTCCATGCCTCTCCAAGGTCTGATCTACCATTAACTCTCAAAGCAGGAATTAGAACTGTATTAACAACATTCTAATATACAGATTGTCCCGAAATGATTACCCTGATTTCAAACTGTTACTGCCTTTCACTGATGTCTCTGATTTCTGATTTTCTTTTGTAAGTGAGATGGTATTCTCTTAAGGGGAGAGGATGGTATTTTTAATGAAAAATGACATAATTTAAAAAAATATATATATATATTCTTTAAAATACTCTGTCATATGTGTAGATCGCCATTTTTAAACTTCCTACATTATGGATTTTTAAATCACTCGCCCACTTTTATTGTTGTTTCCGGTAAATTAAATTTTCAAAAAAAAATTCTTTAAAATACCCTTTGATATGTGTGAAATGCATTGAGTAACATTTTGTGGGTACTTGTGCCCTGTCGGATATTGAGATGTCATTTTTAAACTTCTTGCGCTATGGATTTTTAAATCACACGCCCGCTTTTATCGGCTTCCAGTAACTTCATTTTTTTTTTGCTACATTGCCAGACAAAATGAATATAATTTCTGAACATTAAAGATACATGCATGAAATTTAGAACACACATTCTTTAGACTATTAGGAAACTTTTCTCTGTAACAGAATTTTGTTAATTGATTTCATTTTAAAAATACGCCCGTTTTTTTGCAAGAAAGGAAATCAGAAATTTGTTACTAAATTTTAATTGTTTATTTTACAAACGTAGGGACTAATATTAAAATTCTGTTACAAACAGTTTGTAGAACATACTTTTTCAAAATACATTGGAAAAACTGTTTGAATCTGTCTTTAAAAACGGTTTAGATATATCGGTTTTAGTATAATCCTGCATTGGGTGTATTTTTTTTTCAAATCTGGGCCCCTTATAATTTTTTTTTTCAAAATATTTTTATTTGGTTGAGTTGCCACAGCTATGAGCTCTCTACATATAAAAATTAATATTTTACACCAAATAGGAAAAAAGTTTTAAAAATACCATCTTCTCCCCTTAAAGACTTGATAGCTATGTGCCTCAGTGAGTCCGAAAGATAATGGTTTTATTACAGTTTCAGTCTACTCCAGAAAATAGCAAAACAAAACACATTGTCAATTACCGTGTAGAACTAGAAGCAAGTCATTACAGGATGATATGGGATCGCCAGACACAATCTTCTGAATTACCCTCAACAAATCTTGTATTTATTTCTCAAGCGTTTATAAAAGTAGAATGTTTCAGTATTAAAGGTACAGTTCTCACATTTTCCTTTAGTACTATTATCTATCCAAGCTAAGAAGCAAACTAATGTATCGCTACGCCGTGGTAAACAGGAAATATCGAGTACATATTAATTGACTAGCCGTACCCGTGCGCTCCGCTGCACCTATCAGAAATAAGTATAAAGTAATTACGTAATTAAACTAGGACGTTTGATCCAGGGAACATTCGTGTTTGATAGAAGGATAAATCGTTTAATATGTTACTTAATTGAAATTGTATTTAAATAATTAAATTGCGATCATTTTGGTCCAGAGAGCACTCATTTGGTGCAATGACAATTCCTTTAACATGTTTCTTATTTGTTATTACACGCAACTATAGTTTAATGAAGATTGACATATCATTTAGTTTTAATGTGTATACTTTATATTACTTGCTATATGGTTCCATTGAATTATGGTAATAACTTAATTTTAACCCTTGTTTTCTACGTCTTCAGTAAATGGCGCTTGGCCCACTATGATTCTGAAACCTTCAAATAACTTAAATAGTGATACAGCATAAACAGTGATATGTAATTATATTTCTTTCTTTCGAAAATGTAAGAATTCACGATCTCCTATGTACCATTGCCATGGAATGAATAAATGTGTTTTTTCTTCCTACTCAAAAATTTTATATTTTGCACATCGGAATTACTGCAGGAACAACAACGCTACAATCTGAGGCGGCGGTGAAAACGTATTGTATTGTTATTTTAAAAGTCTATCAGACCTACCAAATTTTGCATAGAATAAAACTTATCGGAAATCATTTTTAAAGAAACTTTTGTTATGTAACATTTTTTCACAAAAAAACAATAATAAGCGAGATATTTCGATTTAATTCAGGCCTCGTTAAATGAAGTATTTTGAATGCCATATAGCCTAAAATCTAAATTACAACGAACTTAACTTATATTTCAATTTTCATCGAAATCCGTTCAGCCATTATCGCGTGAAAAGGTAACAAACATCCAGACAGACAGACATACAAACAAAAATTTCAAAAAAGCGATTTTCGGTCTCAGGATGAATAATTATACATGTTAACACCAATTATTTTTGGAAAAGGGAAAATTACCATAAAATTTTCGGCTACATATTTATTACTATATTATATTATATTATATTATATTATGTTATATTATATTATATTATATTATATTATATTATATTATATTATATTATATTATATTATATTATATTATATTATATTATATTATATTATATTATATAAAAAGTGCGTTGATAATGGATGTACTCCGATAAGAAAGTTTTTAATTTGTTGTGGGGGCTCTTGAATCGCAGAAGCAACAATCTTTACAACAGCGCAACATAATCTGCTTGGCTCATTACCCAATTTTTTTTGCATTGCATTTATTACATATATAGTCTATTTTATGTATTTTAACACGATTCAATTGAGCATAGTTAAAATTTGAATTATAAAATAATGGATTGCTGAGCTAACGTACTATTACTGCATACTAAATCAATACACTCTCGTTGTTCATTAATTCTCTGAGATTAAAATGAGTGTGTACATAAATATTATTTTAAGAAATACAGAAAACGAATGTACAAAAAAGCCTATCAAATTTTCTGTGCATAGGAATAGTTTAATAGTTTTCGATTGTTGCTGTCCAAGGCCCCTTTTTCGATTGTTGTTGCCCAAGGCCCCTTATAGACGAAGTCATTTGTTATTTCATTGCACCGTCTTAGATGGCGTTATTTTAATTTTAAAACTCATTTATCTCATTAAATATCAGTCCTATCAAAATTTTGTAAAGAATAAAACTTATCGGACATCATTTTTAAATAAACTCTTGTTATGTAACATTTTTCACAAAAATCAATAATAAGCGAGATATTTCGATTTATTTAATTCAGGCCCCCTTATAACCCCCCTTTTAAATAAAGTATTTTGAATGCCATATAGCCTAAAATCTAAGTTACAACGAACTTAATTTATATTCCAATTTTCATATAAATCGGTTCAGCCATTATCGCGTGAAAAGGTAACAAACATACAGACAGACATACAAAAATTTCAAAAATGCGATTTTCGGTTTCAGGGTGGTTAATTATATATGTTAGGACCAATTATTTTTGGAAAATCGAAAATTACCAGAAAAATTTCGGCTACAGATTTATTATTAGTATAGATAATGAAAATTATTATATCTAAAACACTGTCCTTCTGCTACATGGTAAAAATATGTTTACGGTTTAAAAAAATTATATACATATATTTTTTTTCTTCAAAATTCAAAATGGTGACAGTTCACTGTGCAGTGATCGTTTTCCCTCATAAATCAGAAACTATCCAACATTCTATAATGAATTTTTTTGTGTGTATTCATGCATATCATATATACAATATGATGCAAAATCACTTCTCTATCCGTTGAGAGATTGTTTGATAAAAAATCAATTTATTAAAAAATTGCCAAAATCAGTATTTTCTTCTAACACAAAGTAAAACAAAAAATATAATTTATTAAGGAATGTAGTTGAAAGAGCATGATATTGTAAACATGAGTTTCAGCAATAAAATAAAAGAGAACATGAAAAAGCTAACAAGTTTATGAGTTATGAGGGAAATGCTTCATAACTGTACAGTGAACTACCACCGTTTTGAATTTTGAAAAAGGAAAATATAAATAACTTTTTTAAATCGTAAAAATATTTTTTTCATATAGCAGGACAGTGTTTTACACATACCAATTTTCATTATTGTACAAGATACAGTAATGGAGGAAAAAAATGTTGAATATTTCCAAAAATTTTACTGCTGTAAGCTGTATCTAACCCCTTAATGTAGCATAATGTTTAATTATATAGCATTGATCTGAATTGACATAATATGTGTAAAACCTTAGTTATAATGAAATATTTACGGAACTATACTTTATAGGAAGGCTGAGTTATCAGAAAGAGTGTTTCTCTGCAAAATCTTCCATGACATTTTCTTCTACAATTATTAGAGGAGCTTATATAACAAAATATAAATTGTAGCATCGAAATCCTAAGGTGCGTATTCCAAATCAGCACCCGGTATAGAAAACTTTCTCGGCCTATCTCATAGATCAAAACTGACTCCTTGGATGAAATCTGTCTCCATTGGCGTTGTATTCAATAATTTATTTTCCTAGATATCAATATGTCCACAACGCAACTGCGGACGACTAACGAGGATCGAATATTGGTCACACCACAAAACACACAATAACTCATTAGCTATTCCAGCGGAATTGATCTGTTGCCCTGGTTAGCCACACCTATAAATAGTTATTAATATCAGAGTTACAGAGTCCGATTACTTATTCACTGCTATTATTCGTAACCTATCATTACAGCATACACAGCTCTGCTGAGAGTTCCTTTTGCACTCAATAATTTACCAGGTATACTTATATTAATACTGAAGTAACTGCAAATGTTGTTGAGGAGGAATCTATCTCCGGTTCTAATCGTTCATATGATTCAGTCATGGGCTCAGATGAAAGATAAAGGTTCCAGTGAAATAATGAGATATTGTACACGTATGATTTCTAGTTTGTTCGCTGGGCACCTCAATAATTTCAGAGCAGACCTATATTTTTAGATTATTGACATTATCAACGGACATGACAGTGTTAAGAATTTATTAATTATATAAAATGTGCTTATTTTATATCATACGTGAACATTGTGCGTATCATTAAGGGAAGACTCCACTGAAAATTATGATAATTTTTCCAAATTTTTTTAGCTACATTCATCTAGTAACTTCAGGGAGCCAACAAAAAGTTACTAGATTTGTAATCAGAAATTTTAAAAAAGAATTCTTCGATGAAAGGCAATTTTGACAGATCTTTAAATTCCACGGCTCCTTCCAGCCTTAATTTAAAAAGTGTAAACATACGAGTATTTGTAATCAGAATTGAGCTGAATCCATTTGGGGTATGAAAATATAAATTCTGATTAAGTGAAATAGCTAAAAAATTTTGGAAAACTTTTCATTATTTTCAGTGGAGTCTTCCCTTCAACTCACATAAGCCCGCCATCGGTCCCTATCCTGAGCAAGATTAATCCAGTCTCTACCATCGTATCCCACCTCCCTCAAATATATTTTTATATTATCCTCCCATCTACGTCTCGGCATCCTCAAAGGTCTCTTTCCCTCAGGTCTCCCAACTAACACTCTATATGCATTTCTGGCTTTGCCCATACGTGCTACATGCCCTGCCCATCTCAAACGTCTGGGCTAATGTTCCTAATTATGTCAGGTGAAGAATAAATGCGTGCAATTCTGCGTTGTGTAACTTTCTCCATTCTCCTGTAATCTCATCCCGCTTAGCTTCAAATGATTTTCTAAGAACCTTATTCTTAAATGCCCTTAATTTCTGTTCCTCTCTCAAAGTGAGAGTCCAACAGAACAACAGGTAATATAACTGTTTTATAAATACTGTCTTTCAGCTTTTTTGAAAGCAGACTGGATGACAAAACCTTCTCAACTGAATAATAAGGTGGGTGCTCCTGTTATGGTCATGTTCCTGATATGGCCACTCCCTATTGTGAGTTAGTTAACCAAACAATCCGCTAAATTGCAGCAGCATCCAGTGAAAGGGCATCCTGGTATGTCACTTGATCGTTTTCCATCCAGTCAGGTTGAGCAATATGGCGTCAGTTGCCTGTTTTGCGGTTTTCATGTGACCTCTTCTTATTTTTCTCTGGTAAGTCTCCTTTGTTTTATGCATGTTTTTCAAAGACTTGTTTCATGAAAACCATCGTAGTCCATTCAGTTTTTAATGTTCTGTTGATTGGTGTTGTAGTTGATGGCGTATCTTTTACGAGTTGTTCATAATCAAACGATTTTCGTGAAAGCTTACCTGCTCCTGATACGGCCATATATCAAGTTCATTTCACTTTTATTTTTTCCCCTGACAAATTTACATGTCTTATAGCTGGGATTACCCAACAATTTTGTATTTTAAGAAAAACAACTTAATTTTTTATGGGAAAACCTGTTTTGACTATAATTTTGAATTATAAAAAAGATTATTAAGTGTCATTTTTATTCATTTTACACCAAAATTATTTAATTTTAACACAACTGCGCTATCAAACTGAAAACAATCACGATTTGTAAAACATGGAACAAGGGTGGCCATATCATGTGCACATGTTCCTGATATGGCCACTAGGTAGACTTTTAGAATATGGGACTTCTTGGACAATTAAAGCTATTTTTATGGGGAAAGAAAATTATCTTAAGAAAGTCCATTATACTGAGAACGAGTAAGAAAAAAGTGATTTACATTTTTTTCAAAATGGCGGCTAGAAAATTCTCAAACCTTAGCATGGCTATGTCAGGGACAACTACCTTATGATTTCTGGTTTGTTCGCTGGGCACCTCAATAATTTCAGAGCAGACCTATATTTTTAGATTATTGACCTTATCGAGGAACATGACAGTGTTAAGTATTTATTAATTATATAAAATGTGCTTATTTTATATCATACGTGAACATTGTGTGTATCATTAAACTCACATAAGCCCGCCATCGATCCCTATCCTGAGCAAGATTAATCCAGTCTCTAACATCGTATCCCACCTCCCTCACATCTATTTTTATATTATCCTCCCATCTACGTCTCAGCCTTCCCCAAAAGTCTCTTTCCCTCTGGTCTCCCAACTAACACTCTACATGCATTTCTGGCTTCGCCCATACATGCTACATGTCATGTCTATCTCAAATGTCTGGGCTAATGTTCCTAATTATGTCAGGTGAAGAACACAATGCGTGCAGTTCTGCGTTGTGTAACTTTCTCCATTCTCCTGTAACCTCATCCCTCTTAGCTCCAAATAATTTTCTAAGCACCTTATTCTTAAACACCCTTAAAGTGAGAGTCCAACAGAACAACAGGTAATATAACTGTTTTATACATACTATGTTTCAGCTTTTTTGAGAGCAGACTGGATGAGAAAAGCTTCTCAACCGAATAATAACAGAAATTTCCCATATTAATTTTGTTCTACATTTAATTTCCTCCCGAGTGCCATTTATATTTGTTTATGCTCGACCATGCCGAAATGTAGTAATTATACACCTGGTAGCAGACCTTTAACGCATGTCATTAAAGTACACCTACTTATTAAAGGTCAGGTCTTTCAGCCAATAACGACTCAGGTTACAACTGTTCAGCCAATGACAGGTCAGCTTTCTACCGTTATAAAACCGCAAGTATCGATTATTCTCGGATATGCAATCGAAAGAGAATTAGCGAAAAGTCACGGAGGCTGGAAATCCAATACTGTCGCAGAAGGTTATGTTCTGTTACTATAATAATTAGCGTTAATTGTAAATAATATTCAAATAAATTCAATTTGTCACCTCTTTTTTCAATGTCTAATTTAATTTCAATGTTATGTCTGTAAGTTCTTATGGCCTAGCAAGGTCAATGTGGACATCTGTTCCTCGGAAAAAATCAATACTTTCGCGTCTGCGCACATCTCACAACATACGGAACATTGCTCAATGTCAAATACAAATAGAATTAATAATATCAAGTTAGAAATATGGTCGAGCATAAAAAGTCGGATGAAACTCGCCTATAATGGTAATTAAGAAGCTCGTATGAAAATTATGAAACTCGCTTGCGCTCGTTTCATAAATATCCATACTCACTTCTTAATTACCTTCATTATAGGCTCGTTGCATAATGTACTATATTGTTGTTCCAAGATATTTGAACTTTTCTGCCTCGTAGTATAAATTGAAAGCCCAGAATTCTTTCCAAGTTAGAGAGATTCGTCTTTTTTACTGGTATTACTTGAACAATATAAACCTGTCATTGTATTGAAAAAGTTCACTAGCTTTTTGTATGTTTACAATCCAAGTTGTGAGTCACATGCTTTCTGCTACTGAGCAGAGGAATTCTTATGTATTAACAAAAGCCTTGCGTGAAACGATAACAAGGAATTTATTTCCGTATTCAGCAAATGTATATCACAGTGTTTAGAGTTGGAGAAAATTCCAGGTTGCGTACTGCAATTGAAGACGAAGCTACTCGTATCAGGGTCCTCATATAATTATTGTAGGTGATTACAGCTGGCATTGCTTTATAGTATGTATTTGATGTGCGTCCGACCTTGCCCATGAAGTCCACTGCATGCGGATGTGGGAGGTAAAGTCTTTCTTATAGAAAATAAAGTATGAGTTTCCCCTTCGATCCCATTCAGTCGAATCTGTACCTGTCTCAGTGCCAGATACGAACGACGTGACATGGCTTGCACCAAACACTTGTTTCCTATCATCGGCATTATCTGCTATATTGCTCATTTCAGATCGGTAAATATTGCACATACATTTATTGTGAAGATATGTGAGTGGTTGGTTGCATGTATGAGTAAAGACAATGTCTAAATATATGTAATTACCGTTATACAATGTGAACCGTAAGTAATGTCGTTAATTTCAGGGGGTTATACTTTGTGATATTTTAAACAAAAAGTTTTAATGCAATTTTGCTCGTTTTTGCTTCCCTTTCGAGATAAAGAATGTTTTATATGAAATATTTTATTTTTATGACACCAATTGATTTAATTCTCAAGTCAACTTAAAAGAGCAGTGTATTATGACAATAAATAATAGAAAGAATTTTAGTAATGTCCTTCAAAAGTGCAGAAATTAGATTCAAACAAATCTAACTTTTAGTTACGCAATAGTAATATGCGTTACAAGAGCGGTATGTTGAAGTTTTCATGTTCGAGGAAAGGTTTGAAAAAGCGAAACGTAGTTGAGCTCGTGTATCGTACATTATTTTGTGCGAAAATCGTTTATTACATACCTGAAAGAGGAATTTCTAATTAGTTCCAATGAAATCTCCATCTTGGTTTCTGTTCAATGACGGCAATTTTGCAAAACAAAAATATCTGTCTTCAACATTGTTGCTTTAAAATGTTTTCTGTGTTTACTATACTCCAGCAGGCCGTGATATACGTCTGTCTTCCCCCCCCCAGTCTATGATGAGTCTGGAATCTTGTTGATTTTTTCACGGCTTCCTTAATGTTACTTGCATCACGAATGCAGTAACTTTAGTGGAGTTGTAGAGTTGACTTAATTTTTGCAAATATTTAAAAACAATAATTAACAGTGCAATTTAGGTGAAATTGCAGTGGTAAGTTTCCAATTTATAATTATTACTATATTGAACGTCTCTAAAAATAATATGTTAAAAGCCTAAAGCAGTAAAATCAATATGTCACTTAAGCGGTAAGAAGAGGGAAATTGTTATGTGTGTTAGGTTGGAAATACTGAATGTGGAATTTCAGACTTTCCGCGGATTGGTTTTGTGCGGAAACCAAGCAAATACGCACGATCTCGCACAAAGGAATGTTACAATGTTACATTTGTTCGGATAAAATTTTTGCACATTTGAAGGACAAAACTAAAATTATTTCAGACATTTATTATCATAAAATTCATAATACTCTGCTCTCTTAAATTGAATGTGCATATTGGGAATTAAATCAATGGCTTTCCGAAAACATTATGAAATGTTAAACATAAAACAATTTTCATCTCGAAAAGGAAGCAAAAACGAGCTAAATTGTATTACATTTTCTTTGCTTGAAATATCACAAAGACTAACTCCCTGAAATTAATTACTTTACTTACGGTTCACCCTATATATTTTCTGCAGTATGTAAATGTCTACTCAATTAATTGCAAAGATAATAATTAATATAGGTTATGCGTGTAAGTTTAAAACTACTTTCAAATAAATTATTCATTCATTCATTCATTCATTCGTTCATTCATCCATCCATTTATGTGCCACAACAGAAGAAATTCCCTAATTACAACAACATTAAATATCAATTAGGGTAGACTAGGATCTGTTGGACAGTCGGGCATCTGGACACTCCGTACTTTAACGTGTTACCACGCCACTTTTGCGGACACCACATTCTGCTAGAAGTCAATGACGGAAGTAGCCCCACTCGTGACAACTTCCGTCATTGACTTCTGGCAGAATGTGGTGCCCACAAGTGGCGTGGTAACACGTTAAAGTACGGAGTGTCCAACATGCCCGACTGTCCAACAGACCCTAGTTTACCCTATGTTTTCTAGCTTAGAAGTATTGTAATACAACAATTATAAAAATAACAAAATTTTATTTTAATATCATGGATATAATGGTATTAAGATACAGATATAACACAAAAAATTCACAATAAATTAAAAATAAAATAAAACTTCTAGAGGAATACTAGGCTATTGTTAAAATAAACCTAACAACACAGAGAAAATTCACAGTAACGTTTTTAAACTTTTGCAGGTACTGTCATTTCCGCACCATGATGAGGTAAGTACGACAGTTCATATCCAGTATTGAAATAAAAATAGGCAGTATTCAAAGAAACTAATTTAATCTTGCGAATTATGATACACATTTACAATGGAAAATTATTATTTTATTATATTAGTATGATAAACATAGCTACTATTTTGTAGGTGCTGACACATCATGAAGATGAGGTGGAAAGGAACTGTATGATGCAATACAAGGTGGATGACAGTATGTAGCCTTTAATTCCTATTAAACACATCATATTTTTCTATAGACTGAAAGAAATTAAGGATATTTTAATATAAAACTTCTATAGAGTTAATGTGATCTTCAATAGAAATTACCTTGAAATTTTATTAAAAAATTGGCATCATATATATTAGCAAAAACACAGAAGAGTAATGTTTTCTAACTTTGGTTTTATTCCTGAATCATGCTACATGCACTGCCCATCTCTAACATCTGGACTTAATGTTCCTAATTATGTCAGGTGAAGAATACAATGCGTGCAGTTCTGCGTTATGTAACTTTCGCCATTCTCCTGTAACTTCATCCCACTTAGCCCCAAATATTTTCCTAAGCACCTTATTCTCAAACACCCTTAACTTCTGTTCTTCTCTCAAAATAAGAGACCAAACTCAACCGCTTTGCTATACTATATATGTGTGTTTACTCATATTGTGCATTTTGTATGTTCTTTCATTTTCTTTAGCATTGACTCGTAACTATGGAAATTACATTGTTGTTCACGGCATTCTCTGCCTTCGCTTGTCATGATCATGAAATCCATTATCCGAATAACTTCAAGAACTGTTTCGTTATATTGTTTTTTTTTCTTCTTTCAATTTTCCAGCTGTCGTATAAAAATTTTATATGTCATGCGTTCCTGAAGTGCTCTTTGATCTTCGTGTGATTTGTGAAACAACGCGTTTCACAAATTTCAAGCTCTTACGAAAAAAATAAGACAGTATTTTACGAACTTATAACACAATTCTGTAAGTATTGTAGAAAATATCTTCTGGAAAAACTGTCCTGTGTTCCATTTCTTCTTCAGATCACAAAATACGAAAAAGGCGACTGTTACTTATGTATCTCAATTTTGGCTGGATTTTCCATTTCCTTTGTTATTTATGATAATTGATATTCTTTATTAATATTTGTGTTGTTCTTTTCCTACTCATTTATTTTATTTATTGTCTCCAACACCTTCTATACCACTCTATCTTGCCATAATGATATCTATATATATAATTTGAACTGGTAATGGAAATTACGGGAAAAGGGCTCAACGGATTTTAATAAATGACCCCTCATTTTGAAGCTTGGAAATCAAAGTTTTTCATAAAAATAGTAGTTTTCAGTGAAATGTCAATTTTTCAACATAATTTTCCTATTTTTCAAAATCCATCTGTCGTCAGTTTTGAGAACTAGCTAAACTAGCTAATTGCATTTCAGAATAAAACAAAACACACATTACAGTAAACTATATTACACGAAGGTCATGATCTGCAACAATGCTGACATATTTAGAACTCAAATTAAATTGGTTATTATAGACTTAACTTACTAAAAATAATTTACAGGTTCGATTCTGTGGTGTGTAATTTTCTGGGTACAGCTGTGTATTGGATATTAAAAACTACAAAACTTGAAGTGATTTGATGGCATTATTATCATTAGAAATGAAATATTATTATAGTTAATACCATGATGTGACTATTTTTCATTAATTATACATATTAATGCTATATTGATGATATGAAAGTGAAACGTTTTGGGTTATATAAGTAGATGTAGAGAATAACTTAAATTAGATTTTTATTTCTATATTTTACTGAGTGGCGGCTATATAGTATATATAGTATATGTTACTGAAAGCTATAAAACTTACGTAAGATAATAATATTATTAAAAATCAAATATTTTTATAGTTATTAATCAAGTGGAGTTGGGGCTTTTTGATATATTTAATGTCGGTGTGGTGTAGATATTTATATGCGTGGGTCTCTTCAATATTGGCTCGAGAGAGAGTATCTTTCATTGTTATGGAAGCAAATAACTTTCAGAATGTCTGGTATTCTTCATTGAAAATAAATCTGAAAAATGTTTATTTGAACGTCTAATGAACTTAATTTGCAGCATTTGCTGCACAAGCCACTAGTCTACTATAAAAAGAAACCTCTTCTTGTACCTGCATCTTCGTTTCTTGTGGCAC
The DNA here is from genome assembly GCA_025594305.2 of Periplaneta americana. Taxonomy (NCBI): domain Eukaryota; kingdom Metazoa; phylum Arthropoda; class Insecta; order Blattodea; family Blattidae; genus Periplaneta; species Periplaneta americana. The sequence goes on from JAJSOF020000029.1 coordinate 9,991,073, forward strand.
ACTTCCGCCTCTGAAGAATATCATATATGATGTATAGTCTGCTATAAAATATATGTCGATAATGCACGAACTTCCGTATGCAATGACGACAGGAATTGCTATTGTGCTGTACTATTTTATTTTTTATATTCTTTCTTGTCTTGTCTTCTTCTGTCTCATATATTCATTGAATTGTATTTGTTGATTTCTTTCTCCTTATCTACACAGAAACTCATGTTGGGGCTTAAATGATACAAAGTGACACTTCTTTTAAGAGTTTATATTCAGTCATCTACTCTGACATTTATGAGCGAAACTCACTGATCACTCAATTATAATTCTGCATTTTTACATGCGTCCAGTTTCCCAATTTCACTTTCATTCAGACAACAAAACTAGTTTATTCCAAATCTTGTTTCATCATTTATGTTCAGAAAAAAATGACAAGCGATAAATAAAGGCATAGCAACCGGAATACCAACACGCGAAACAAAAACGCTACGAACTTATGCAATTATTATTATTTGTTTTGTTCAAAATATCTTAGTAGCGTAAGAAAATGCAGAAGTCTCATTTATATAGCCATTGACTTTTAATATCTTTTCCAGGTATATTTGTTAACCCTGGAGATGAAGACGAAGGATTCGACATAACACTGAAAGATGAGTCAAATGAAGATCACAGGGTAAGGAATAAAATACGAGTATTTCCTTTTCTTTATGAGAGATTAACAGTATTTGTATCTTTTACTTAAAGACAGAGATTATTCAAAACAATAATATAACTACAATGATGATGGTAAAGAACATATTAAGGGTACACTGAAGTGAAATGATGACATTTTTGACGAAAAATACCAACTTTTCATTTTTACTCTTTAAAACATATCGAAGCTTACAGATGCGCCCCACAAAATCTCAGAGAGTTACGCCCTTTAGAAAAATTGCTTCGGAAGACATTTATAAAGGTGTGCGCCCTTTCAATCCCCAGCAGTATCTGCTGTTTAATTTCAATTTTCTCGGTTTTTAGTTTGTGTACTTTTGTCCATATCCTTCCACAAGTTCTGAGCTATCTGTGTGACTTTTTTTTCTACTCCACCCTCAATATATACTGCATTAAGGTTCACACGGATAACTCAGTAGAATTTAAAAGGATTTTTTTTTATATTTATGCAGTCGTGATAATTTTTTTTTTTCCAGTTTGTTCTGTAGTTATTGTAAACATTCTTTTCTGCACAAAAACTAATCAGCACAAATAAAATTTCAATATTAATTTAATTATTAAAAATATTGAATGTCGAACATAACAGTACATTTTCAGTAAATAATATTTTTATATGAGATAAAAAAATCCACACAACATATTTATGGAACACTTTTAAATAATTTGCAAAATATTTACCAATAGCATTAACACGCCAAATAATGTGCGTGTAGAAATGAAAACTACGTGCACTGTTTCAAATTTCACTTCGGTGTGCCCTTAAACAGAGTATTTATATAATTTTTAATTTTCATTTCTCTTGAATACGCAAAATCAGTCTTTAACATTTTGCATTCATTTTCAGTGCTTCGTCCAATGCTTGTTGGAAGGTTACCAATTCGTAAGTACGACTACGATTATACACACACATGAAGTACTGAATTATTTCATATACATAGTACATGTATGTAATTTCATTAATTTAAAGGAGTTATTCCTTGAGATATTTCAAACAAAAAAGTTAAATACTATTTTTCTCACTTCTTTTTCCTTTCAGAGATAAAAATAGTTATATATGAAATATTTCATAGCGTGTTTTGGAAAAAAACATTGACTTAATCCCTATATGCTCAATTAATTTAAGAGAACAGTGTATGGTGATAATAAATTATTAAAATAATTTTAGTTTTGTCCTTTAAATATGCAGAAATTTGACCCGAACATACGTAGCATGTTAAAATTATTTATGCTCGACCATGCCGAAATGTAGTAATTATACACCTGGTAGCAGCCCTTTAATGGATGTCATTAAAGTACACCTATTCATTAATGTTCAGCTTTTCGATTATTCTCGGATATGCGATCGAAAGACGAGGGAAACGTCACGGAGGCTGGAAATCCAATACTGTCGCAGAAGGTTATGTTCTGTTACTATAATAATTAGCGTTAATTGTAAATAATATTCAAATAAATTCAATTCTAAATCAATTTCCAGGTTATATCAAAATTAGTTTATATTATTCTCTAGATTATATCAACGTCAATGACATTATTGTTCCTCGGAAAAAATCAATACTTTCGCGTCTGCGCACATCTCACAATTTACGAGCTATGCACAAGGTCACTTCCCCTCTTCAGTTACGAATAAAATGAATACTTCTGAATAATTTCAAGTTATAAATATGGTCGAGCATAAAAAGTCGTATGAAACTTGCCTATAATGGTAATTAAGACGCTCGTATGAAAATTATGAAACTCGCTTGCGCTCGTTTCATAAACAAACATACTTGCGTCTTAATTACTATCATTATAGGCTCATTGCATAATGTACTATTAATTTAGTCCTTTAAATATCAAAAGTTTGATCCGAACAAACGCACTATGTTAAAATTCTTTTTCAGACCGAAAAATTACAATTATTCGAATGAAATTTCTGTATAATTTCGAAGGAAAAATTATCAAAGCCGCAAACTTTGGTTAAACGTACCATTTTTCCCTCGACATTATTCAAATAAACTTTACAGGGAGTTATGCCTGAAAGCTTGCTTTTCAAATTTCTGCACGTCTAAAGAACAAAACTAATATTCTTTCAATCATTTGAATCGTTTATTTTAGAAATGGCATAAGTCACATTTTTGTGAAAATTGATGTTTTGTTAAAAATATATTCTATTTGGGTATCCGCATTAAGTTTAGAAAGGGCACACTCCTAACTCCACTCCATTTTATTGCTATGGAGATTAGATAAATACATTTATTTGAAAAACGGCACGTAACCTGGATAAAGACCGAATGTACACCCAGAAGGGTATGAAACACTGATAAAAGAGGTAACATTGAAACAGTCTTATTAACAGACAGTACCATCATATTGAATTGTGATAACTGATGCCCTCAGTATTTCAGAAAGCATGTAACTTCAAGTGGAACAATGTCAATCGAAAATAAGAAAGAGAGAAAGGTCTTTAAAATATCTTAGCAACTACTTTGAAATGTTAAAGGAAATGCTGATATCAATGCGCCGGATCAAATTACGTTTCGTGTTAAAAGCCTAATGTACTACGTATCACTTTTCCGAATAAACGACCTTTAGAAGAAAAAAAAACCCTATTAAGGAAAAAACTTTGAAGACATCAAAAAAGTTCACAGATATGCAAGTCTTCCTATGACACCATTGTGAATTGGCCAACTAAAACACAGAGTAATACAGAGTAAATTGTTTCATATTAAAAGTAAAAATAAGGGGTACATTTCAATCTTTGTCACTATTTTTGTACATTTATTGTTCATTAAAGCACTGATTTGTAATATGTCCACTTCTTGAACTCTCATTTTTTATGTTTAGTTTGAAAAGAGAACATGTCCAAGGTCAAAAGTCCATAGAAACCACCCTTTCCATTAAAAAAAACAAACTCGTGTGTAAAGTGTATTTTAGTAACCTTTCCAAGATGCAATACAAAGAATTGAAAAAAAAAATTGAATTTAAATACTGTAGTTTTTATGTTCTACTGTAAAACCGGGAAACTGTGACTTGTGCCCTTTCTAAAATAAACGATTAATTTATTATCATAATACACTGATCTCCTAAATTGACTCAGAATATTGGGAATTAATTGAATGGTTTTCCCAAAACACGCTATGAAATGTTTCATACAAAACAATATTTTTTTTCTGTCAAAAAGGTAGTGAAAGCGAGCAAAATTGTATTAGATGTTTTTGTGTGAAATATCTCAAAGAATAACCCCTTGAAATTAATGGAATTACTTATGGTTAGCACTATATACTCTTACATTAAACCTACTTCAGCGTAGCTCAGTGGTTAGAGCGCTTGGATACGTTGAATCAAGGACCCGAGCGAATTTTTCTTCTCTAACAACCATTTATAACCACTACTGAATTATTTTATTAAATTAATATTAGTAAATTTAACCATTTCCGTGTACTTTTCTGCTCAGTAAACCACAAACCACAAATATGTGCTTATGTCTCATATTTCTGTATGTCTTTTCTCCAGATGAGAAATGGTAAATTGGACATCATGTACGTAATGGAAATGATAATGAGAGAGTTGGAAGAAGAGGATGTAGACATCGAACCCAAGTTACTGCACGCTCATATCTCGAGCTGCGCGGCTAGAGGTAAGCTTCAAGTAACTATTTATGAATTATACCGACAAGATTCAGTAAGTTTGCACTCTTCCGACATTTTTTTTTTTAAATAATTCATACTTCACTTTCAATTTATTTGTAACCATAAACATAAAAACAGTAATAAAATCACCACCATTTTCATAGTATATATAACATATTTCGTCCTGATTTTATATTATATCTTATACACTGAATCTCGATGATGTCATTGATGTCCATCATATTCACCAACGTTTTCTACAGAATTACCTAATATTGTTAAGTAGACCTATTGATGTTCAATTATATTTTTCTTCCTCTCTTAAAAAATTATGCTCTGTACTGTCACATAGGAGGTTTCATTAAAATCAACGATGATACGCCTGTGGGCTGAAAAGTACATCAGAAGTAGGAGAAAAGAACAAAACTAAGTCGATGAAAATACAACATACATAGGTTGGATAAAAAGTTATGGCAACACTGCTGTCACGTGACGATGGTGCGTTCGAGAGCTGCCAGCTGTGTGGACATGAACAAGGACTGTTAGATGAGTTAGTGCAGCCAGCGGCGACAGTACTCTGTCAATCTACTGCAGTGTGTAGAACGTTGACTTCCATAGGGATAGTGCGAGCGCCCTAAGGCTACGTTTACAAAACTAGAACAACATTTCTGGATCAAAATTGAAGTGACACGAGGTCGTAGTGCACAAGAATGTTTTCAGGGATTGGGTGAAGCATGTGCCGATGCAGCGTTGCCATATCGCACAGTGGCACGATGGGTTAAAGCGTTCCGGGAAGGCAGGGATGCCGTTCAGGACAACCTCCGTACAGGACGACCCCGCGTGGAGGACAACGCAGTTAAGTCCTTGCTTCCCTGTTGGATGCTGATCGCCGATGGACTGCGCGTGAGTTAGCAGCGGAAGTCGAAGTATGATCCACATTCTGCAAGACATTCTGGGTTACCTCAAAATTACAGGGCGTTGGATACCTCATGAAATTTCCGAGGTTTAAAAATGGCACCGCTATGCAGTCGCACAGGCCTTGTTGGACCGGTATCAAAGGAAAGATGACGACTTTCTTGGACGAATCGTCGCTATGGACGAAACCTGGGCTGGCTCATACTAACCAATCAAACTCGAAACGTCAATCATATGAATGGAAGCATCCAGGTTCTTCTCGTCCGAAGAAAGTGCGCCCTGCACAAAGTGCTGTGAAGGTGATGTTCATTGTGGCGTATGACATTGATGGGGTAATACTGCACCACGCTGTACCTCCAAGGCAGAGGGAAAACGCGGACTACTACTGCAGGTTCCTGCAGCACCACTTTCATCCAGCCCTCAGGAGAAAACGACGACACTTGGTGGTACAGAACCCCATCATTCTTCATGATAATTCAAAGAGTCATACCGCTGCTGTTGTCAAGGACCTCTTGCGTCGCTGGCAATGGGAGGTTCTGGAACATCCTCCGTACTCACCCGATATGATCCATGCGATTACGATCTTTTCACCAAAGTGAAAGAACCACTGCGAGGGACCCGGTACAATACCAGAGATGAACTTATCCGTGCTATATGGCGGTCAATACGGAACATCAACAAAGTTGGACGCGCTGATGGTGTACGACGCCTTCCAAACATTTGGCAAAATGTAATAAATAAGGGGGGCGAATATAAAGAAGGTACGTAAATGTTTTACCCCTGTGAATAAAGCCATGTCAGAAATATCGAACTGTTGCAATTACTTTTTATCCAACATTAGTAATTATAACCATTCTCTTCGACTGAATCGGTAATGTTCTTTGAGAAATCCTGATTGTTGTTATTATTATTATTCTTCGACTTTCGTTGATCATTTTGTTCTCTGGATCGTATTCATACAGTCGTTTCTTTCCTAACAGGAAGTCCCTACAGTTGTGCAAATATAATGCTAGTTCAAAACAGATGCAATAAGCCATGGGATCCTTTCATAGGCTATTATTATTATTATTATTATTATTATTATTATTATTATTATTATTATTATTATTATTATTATGCAATGTAATATACCACAGCTGTTAATGAATGAAGAAATTTGGGACAGCTAAAGAACAATAATTTCGAGGAAAAATTGTTCCGGAGCCGGGTATCGAACCCGGGACCTTTGGTTTAACGTACCAACGCTCTACCACTGAGCTACTCGGGAACCAAACATCTTTCTGGCTAAATAATTTCGTGGATCGGTGTCGGTTAGAGTTCCCGAGTAGCTCAATGGTAGAGCGTTGGTACGTTAAACCAAAGGTCCCGGGTTCGATACCCGGCTCCGGAACAATTTTTCCCTCGAAATTATTCAAATCAACTTTACAGGGAGTTATACCTGAAAATCTTGATTTGCATAATACACGTCACTGTTCGTTAACAGAAAACCACAATTTAAGTCACACAGAGTTAGTGTGCACTCGAAGTTGGTTGCTTGGCGGTTGTCAGCCCACTTTGAGGTCTGTGGATATAGAGGGAAAAATTGGATCGGTGTCGGTTAGAGTTCCCGAGTGGCTCAGTGGTAGAGCGTTGGTACGTTAAACCAAAGGTCCCGGGTTCGATACCCGGCTCCGGAACAATTTTTCCCTCGAAATTATTCAAATCAACTTTACAGGGAGTTATACCTGAAAATCTTGATTTGCATAGCTAAAGAACAGTTTAAATACGCAAGAAAGACATTTGCAACTGTGTCATATTATGTTCGTCTGTTGCATCTAGTACAATGGTAATATTATTGTTATAGTTGGCGAAGGAAAATGCAACACAGCCTACCTCATCATTAAATGTCTGTCCGGAGTTTCAAGCGAAGAAAGAAGGAAAAAGTGGTAAGTTTATCCAGTACACATAGTGCTTATTGTCTTAGTAGGACATTACGATGAATTCTTTTCTTATATAGTTAAACGTCATTTTTAATGCACGCAGGTAAAGCGGAAGAGCGCGAGTTCCAAACTCAAAAGTTGAATTTCACGACTTATACCGGAGTGTATCAGAAAACATACATTAACACTGTAACTGCTTGTTTGAAATTAAGGAATTACTTTACAGAAAAATAAATATTTACTTTGGAAAATGAATCATATGACTTTCACGTGTTAATTTTTTTTTTCCTTCTTAACATGTTTCGGCCTGCTTTCGGCCATCATCAGAACTGGTTGTTGCTGGTCTTGGCGCCTTTTGTTTTGTTTCCTATGGGGGTGTATTTGTGTAGTGTAATGTGAAGTCAAAGGGTGAGTGTGTTCTGAAATTGAGTTGTGTGTTGAGAAAGGCGCCAAGACCAGCAACAACCTGATCTGATGATGGCCGAAAGCAGGCCGAAACATGTTTAAAAGGTAACAAAAATTTAACACGTGAAAGTCACATAATACATTTTCAAAAGTGAGGTAGTGTTAAAAGTTGTGTGATCAAGATGTATAAATATTTATATCTTAAACTCTAACAATTTTATTCTAACATTTTCTCGTTTATATTGCGCACACTGTGTACTTAAAACATGGTACATAATATGAAATCTTGTTCAATAAAGTGTCTAGGTTTGAAACAGTGGGGTGAGGGTTTACCGACAGGTAGAACAAAGATTATTTTTCTGAGAATTCAAGACATTTCTATGCCTGGTTTAACTTTCCAGGTAGTGATCATTTAGAGTTCTTTTTAAAGGCATGTAGGAAAGAAGCCAACTTCATTCTGGTCACATCTCTTTCCAGTTACTTGATTAACCAAGTTCAGAACATTTTCGTATACCATTTACAAAGATAAGTCATATTAGTTACAATATTCTGCCTGTTTATGCTTATGTACTAAATAATCACATAGAAAAACTAATTTTACTGACTTGTGTAACGGAATGAGAAATCTAGGGAGGTGGGATATGATGATAGAGACTGGATTAATCTTGCTCAGGATAGGGCCCGATAGCGGGCTTATGTGAGGGCGGCAATGAACCTCCTGGTTCCTTTAAAGCCGTACCGTAAGTAAGTCTAGTTAAAACTTTAACTGTGTCACTTAACTTCTTATTGCGTTATTTTACGACGCTGTATCAACATCTAGGTTATTTAGCGTCTGAATGAGATGAAGGTGACAATGCCGGTGAAATGAGTCCGGAGTCCAGCACCGAAAGTTACCCAGCACTTGCTCGTATTGGGTTTGGGAAAACCCTGGAAAAAATCACAACCAGGTTACGTGCTACGACCGGGATTCGAACTCGAGCCACCTGGTTTCGCGGTCAGACGCGCTAACCGTTATTCCGTTACACTTAATTTCTAGTATTATGTTATCTAACCACAGCTGGCTCAAGGATGAGCATTTTGTTTTCAAACTATAAAAGTGGCTTGTGCAGCAAATGCTGCAAACTATGTTCAGTAGACGTTCAAATAAACATTTTTCAGATTTATTTTCAATGAAGAATACCAGATATTTTGAAAGTTATTTGCTTCCATAATAATGAAAGATACTCCCTCTGAATGGTTTTTTTAATGCCAAATGCCAAAAAGACCCAACCCCACTTGATTAATAACTGTAAAAATATTTTATTTTTAATAACAATATTATTATCTTTTATAAACTCAGTAAATTATAGAAATGGAGATACAATTTAAGATATTCTCTATATTTACTTATATAACCCCAAAACGTTTCATTTTCATATCATCAATAATAGTATAATTAATGAAAAATAGTCACAGCATGGCATTAACTATAATAATATTTCATTTCTAATAGTAATAATGTTATCAAACCACCTCAAGTTTTGTAGTTTTTAATATTCAATACACAGCTGTACTCAGAAAATTACACACCACAGAATCAGACCTGTAAATTAATTTTAGCAAGTCTTGAAACTTTTAATAACCAATTTAATTTGAGCTCTAAATATGTCAAAATTCTTGCAGATCATGGCCTTCGTGTAATATTGTTTACTATAGTGTGTGTTTTGTTTTATTCTGAAATGCAATTAGCTAGTTCTCAAAACTGACGACAGATGGATTTTAGAAAATAGGAAAATTATATTGAAAAATTGACATTTCACTGAAAACTATTATTTTTCTGAAAAACTTCGGGTTCCAAGCTTCAGAATGAGGGGTCATTTATTAAAATCCGTTCAGCCCTTTTCCCGTAATTTCCATTACCAGTTCAAATTATACATATATATATATATATATATATAACATTTGTATTGTATGTAACTTGTAATTTAAATAAATTTCAGATTTAAATTGCACAGACTAAATTAGTTTGTCCAGCAGATTATCTGTAGTAATGTCGCGAGAGGTCTGAGATTCGCCGATAAATCCACGAGCGAAGCGAGTGGATTTATCTGGGAAATCTCAGACCTCGAGTGGCATTTATTAGGACTGTTTCGTGAATAAAATAAAAAATGTAAATAATATATCCCTAAAATTCGATCACAAAATGTTAATAATTGTTTATCAACGAATACTTAACCTATTCAGACATTGTGAAGTTGAAATACTCGTAGATGAATATCGATTACTGCAATAAAGAAATTCGATGTTATTATTCAGTAATGCCAATTGCGAAATACAGGTTTAGCAATACTTTTCTCTTATTATTATAACATAAATACATTTTCATTATCTGCTGAAATCATAATTTAATTTAACAGTAACAGTGGGGACAGCTATATACCAATGCTTATGTATTCACAGCGAGACATGTTGCTGCACAGTGAAGCTATCTCTGTATAGATAGGCCTAATTAAAACACGAATTTTATTACGCCATACGAAAGGCAGTTTGATCAAAAGACCTTGTTATTACTATGCAAGGTCATTGGGTTTGATATGCCATGATAGGTTATGTTACCTGTGGAAGCAGGACCAATCTCAGCTGTGTCTTATTTCGACCGTTACAATCTGTGCTACACGAAAGCATTTTTTATGGTTCGACAAACGCATTCTCGCTGTAGTGTGTAATGGAACTAAAGCTGCATCTACACAGTTCAATATTCCAATCGCGTATGCGTGCAATCTGGGAAGAATATTGAAAGAATCAAGTTTAAAAGGTACGTTCAATCAAGATACATGAAGATGTTGTGTCTACATGGTGCGCCGTTTTGAACGTCGTCTTCACTGCGTAAATATATTAATTAATATTAAATATCAATCTTGCATTCATTGCTTTAAAGTTGAAAGAAAAGTTTAACCGTGTAGTTGCATCTTAATGTATTCATGATCATCAATTTACGGGGAAACAGTTGGCGACAACGACTAAACAAAAGAACGACCATGCGATAAATTGATAGCGATAAATCTAGCTGCAAAAATTATCGCAAAGTCTGACTGTGATTGGTTGGAATTCAAAATTTCATTAAACTTCATTGGTCTAAAATGGAATGACGTCATATAAACGAAATAGTCTGTTCAAAAATATTGATTAAACTACAGGGTCAAAGAAGTTCTTCGTGATAATATGAAAATAAATAATACAAAACTATTGTAAGTGATGTGGAGCAATTCGCTGTCAATAGATCCGTTAATGCCAAAATTTGTCAACTGGCCCCAATTCATGGCAAGGCGTGCTGTGTGCGAAATGTTTCCAGTAATTTAATGGGAAGCTCGACATGTCGTACATCCCCATGCGGTCCGCTCAACAGATACATGTGCTCACAGTTAACCTAGATTACCCATCTGCCTCTAGCCGGCTTGTAAACGTGCTACTGAGAATCATCATCAATATCACCGGCTGAAAAATAGCCAAACAGTCACGAATTAATCAGGGACACATAACGAGTTAAGACAGAACCGAAATAAAGTGAACTGAATCCTGCAGGTTAATGTAAACCTATCCCACTTTTATTACTATTACTCTTTTCGCCATAATGAACCTGTCATTAGGACTGTACTATCCATCTGTTACTTAAGACTTACTTGCTTCCAAATGGCTTTTAAGGAACGCGTAGGTTCATTGCCGCCCTCACATAAGCCCGCCATTAGTCCCTATCCTGAGCAAGATTAATCCAGTCTCTATCATCATATTCCACCTCCCTCAAATCCATTTTAATATTATCTTCCCATCTACGTCTCGGCCTCCCCAAAAAGGTCTTTTTCACTCCGGCCTCCCAATTAACACTCTATATGCATTTCTGGATTCGCCCATACGTGCTACATGTCCTGCCCATCTCAAACGTCTGGATTTTATGTTCCTAATTATGTCAGGTGAAGTATACAATGCGTGCAGTTCTGTGTTGTGTAACTTTCTCCATTCTCCTGTAACTTCATCCCTCTTAGCCCCAAATATATTCCTAAGAACCTAATTCTCAAAAAAAACCCAATCTCTGTTTCTCTCTCAAAGTGAGAGTCCAAGTTTCACAACCATACAGAACAACCGGTAATATAACTGTTTTATAAATTGTAACTTTCAGGTTTTTTGACAGCAGACTAGATGACAAAAGCTTCTCAACCGAATAATAACACGCATTTCCCATATTTATTCTGTGTTTAATTTCCTCCCGAGTGTCATTTATATGTGTTACTGTTGCTCCAAGATATTTGAATTTTTCCACCTCTTCGAAGGATAAATCTCCAAATTTTATAGTTCCATTTCCTACAATATTCTGGTGGCGAGACATAATCATATACTTAGTCTTTTCGGGATTTACTTCCAACCCTATCGCTTTACTTGCTTCAAGTAGAATTTCCGCGTTTTCCCCTAATCGTTTGTGGATTTTCTCCTAACATATTCACGTCATCCGCATAGACAAGAAGCTGATGTAACCCATTCAATTTCAAACCCTCTGTGTTATCCTGAACTTTCCTAATGGCATAATTACTTAAGAGTAGTATACTATATCCATTAATGTTATGGGCAACAAATCCTTCACATAAACATAACTTTGTAACAAATCTAATATCTATCCACGTGAGTGAAGTAATGAATTCAAGTGTTTGTTATCACTTGCAAAATTTCATTACATTCTGCCACTGAGGCTTATGTTTATAAACAACTTAGAAGGAAGAGACTTTCAGTACATTAAAATTAATCTTAAATCCATTAACTTGTGAGAACAATTTATTTAAAAAAAAAAGAAGGCGAAAACCCTGCGTCCCATATAAATGTAAAACTATTGACGTAATACTAACACGGGTTGAAACAAATGATGACTATACATACCGTCATGAGGAGGATTATCTCTCTTATTAGGATTTTTCTACAATACAGTAGTTATCCTTCACCCAAAGAAATTTGTATCTTTCACATCTCTCTAGCCTCAGCATCTTCTTCAGTAAGTTCTCTTCTAGTCATACTTCTTTTAACGCCATCCATCCATTATTCTCTTGGTTTTCCTCCTTCTCAGTTTTGAAATTTCTGTATCCGCGCAATGCTCCACGTCTTCTAAAAAAACGTCTCCACAGAATATGTCCTTCGAAAAATTCGCCATAGTTCCAAATACCTCACTATAATAATACCGGGCAGCTGTATACTAGCAGCATTGGCGTGAGTGCGAAATATCGCGGACCTGACATCTAGCGGAGCGGTATGGAATTACGTCCACAAATACAAATATTAACATAGCGGGATTCTTACTATTGTTTAAAACGTGAGTTACTAATGTGGAATAATATATGAAACACTTAAGAAATGTTGAATAGTATTTAATGTAAAATTATTATCTTATATCAAAGCAGCATATTATGAGAAATATTGCATACTTCATATTACTTTCCGTAATTAATTGTTACATATTTTTTCTTTGGTTTACCGAGACAAAATCAATCTGATATTAGGAATTAATTTACAATAATGCTTTATATACGCATTACTGACAACTGCAAAGATAAAATTGGTAGTAATCTGATGCTTGTAATAATTAGTAAATTAGGACAACAAAAAAACTTAATTTGATAAAACCTTAAAATTTCCGAAACATTTTAACTTCTATTAATTATTAGGTCTAAATAAAAAAGCCAATTTGTATTTTTCTATCAACACAAAGACGAAGGAATTAGGGCTACTAAAGAATGTTGTTCACTCACGTTTTATGATCCCTCGGAAATCGAAAGTACGATTTGGAGCAATTTGTAATGCTGTAATTTTGCAGCAATTATAACCAACACATAATATACACCCTGACATTTTAACACAGCACTAATTAATAAAACTGTTAACTAGCACAGCAACAATATACACTGCAGTTGATTATAGCTTGTTTCACGAGTATCACCACACCGGCCGCGTAGGTAGCAGCACCAGCGTCGTTCGCACGTAAAATTGCTAGCTGTCCGGTATTAGTATTATTATAGTCAGGTATTTGATGGTTCTTCAAACTGCATAACACAGAAAATGAATTCATAACAATATGACTGACATTATTCAATCGTTGCTTTCGCATTTCACATCCTACTAAATTCCATCCTTACTCACTAGCTAATTGCACATTTTAAACTAAATATATCAAATCCTATGTTCTTCATAAAAATGACTGAGGTAAATGTGAAGTTATCCCTACTAAAATACACCTATAGCATAGAACGAGTTTAAGTCTCTTGTCATTGTAGATAAAAGGAATTAGTAGCAGTAGAGGACATCATTTCTACTTGTTTGTCGCTTTAATTCCCAAAGAAACTTGCCTGTACTCATTATTTAAGGACTTAGAAGCTTCAAGCACTATAGTGTATCTGGAAACATTAGGTCTTTTGAAAATTTCATGACATCAGAAATCGAACCCCAGACTTTCGGTTTTGTAGCTATCGCGTAATATCATGAAATTTCATAATGCAGTATTAGGTTATCAGCAGTTTTAAATACAATTGTTAAAGTCCACCTCTTAAGCTGTGTAAAGGCAGTTATGTAACGGTCACTAGATCTATAGATAAAGTACGAATGGAGAAATTGTGTCCGAGGTAAGCTATTCCCTTATGTTACAGTTCTATGGTCGTTAGAGTAACACAAAGTCGTGTAGCTGGAAATCACCTGTAGTTTGTATAACTGAATCGAGAACTGTCTTATATAGTATTACTTTCATTAATTAAAAGACCCGAAATAAGGGGAAAGTTAAGGTGAAGTGAAATTAAGTTGAAGCAAATGAGATAATTGAGTGGAAAACTTTCATCCTGAGATTATATTGACAAGAGCTTCACCCCGAGTTGATGACGCGAAAATTCTGCAGTCTACGGCTGAGCTGTCAATGGAGACATAAAAATCTTCAATAGATACCGTGTATAGTTTATCATTTTGAATATATTCAAAGTTTTCAAAGTGTTACCGTCCATATTAAAGTTATCTATAGTATCGTTTCTTTTCTATTGTAAAACTAAGAAATACGACATAACCCTACTAAGGATGCAAAGTTTATTATTCTCTAACATAACACAAAATTCTTGATTTCCAGACAATTGATAAACGAAGACTTTCCTGACTGGAGCGACACACAATGGGATGAAGACCAACCCATGTTCCTGCAATCAACTGAATCGGAACCTGAACTCTAACTCTAAATAAACGTATTAGACCTATCATAATTCACATTTTTGATAAAATTCTAATTTCTTTTCCATTATTAAAAGTTGCATTTCGAAATAAATACATCAGCTTGAACTGTGGTTCGTCTTTATTTTAAACAGGATGCATATAATAATTTTTGTGTATGGATGTAGAAGTAATACCATAGTCTAGTACAGGCCTGCACTAACAGCGCTCAACGAGCGCGCGCGCTCTTTCGGAGCGGAATGTCAGTCAATGTCAGAATGACATAGACTTTATATTGGTAGAGGAGAGGGAAACGACCACTCAGCTATCTAGTGGAGTGCAATGTGTAGACCTATTCTCAGTAACTGTTTCACGTTGCTTACCTACTGCTACAGTACAGTATGGAGGAATCTAAAAGACGGAACATAACGTTTAACATTTAATGATTCACAGCTCGAACTTATTGATCTTCAATGTGACCTAAGGGCTAAAGATCGTTTGAATAATACTACTAGCCTGGTTGAGTTTTACAAGAATAAACATTAGCAATAATATCCACGACTACACAGGCTGGCTGTGAAAATGATTGCTATGTTTGGCTCAACATTTGTATTTCTAAGCAACTGTTTTCTATATTCAACTTTAATAAAGACAGACATCGAACATCTGTAACTGATGTTTCATTACGATCAGTAGGCTGCTGTTCCTTTCAGCTGCCAACAGCATAAAACCTCGTTTTCATGTACTGATAAATAAATATATAACAAAATGATATTGTACATTTAAGTAGCCATAAAATTTATATTACTTCTGTAAAATGAATATTTCTTTATTAATTAATAATAGTCCAAGATATTGTTGCAAACACTGAACGGGAATTCATTTCATAAACACTCGTAATAGTGCTTCCTTTTGTGTATATTTTGTACGAGATCACCCCTTCTTCCAGTCCACCCTTTTACAGAGCGCAGCTAATATCTGCCTTCCGCTCATGAGCTGTGAGCCGGCTCGGAGAGCGCAAACCTTGTGCAGGCCTGGTCTAGTATACAGAGTCACGAAGCTCAATACGTGGTAAATATGCATCCATAGATAGTTGCTAACCACTAGGGTCGCTAATATCGCCTCATTACAGACAATGCGAAATAGTACCAGCACAGTCTATTGTTCCTAGCACCCTCACAACTCAAGCTTCGTGACTGTATATACTACTGTGGTAATACACGATGGCTTTTCGTTTAAAATTTAATATTATCGACGACATTGGCGTGTTCTTCTTTCTTCTGCACATAAAACCGTTATTTGCACAATTTATTTCATTCTCTTGTCAACAGGAAATAATATGTAGGCCTACACAGCGGCGACGATATAACAACAATAAACAAATGAATGAGAGAAACAAATGAGCGCGGAAAACAAATTTACCAAAAATTAAACCGAATTTCACTCCCAGACTTCAAACATAATGTTAATCTTAATTAATTTACTACCGAAGCAAAACAAATGTTACAGTTTCGTAAAAGAAAAAAACTTTATTAGTGGACAAAACTTAAAAACAAAAAAAAAAAAAAAAATCGGCGGTAGCCCGTATCGACGCAGATTACGTCTTGGGGTTAAGGGTTGAGAAATTAAACAAAGGTTAAATTAAGTGTATTTATTTGTTTTTACGCAGTTTCCCCAGATTTTGATTGTAGCCTATATACGTTTCATATTATGTGCCCACCAGAGCGCTGCATTGGAGTTAAATTGCTCGCTTGAACTCGGTCGAATGTCGCACGCTCGAGTGAGATAAGATCAGTCGTGATGCACTCGTAATAAATAGAAGCACAGTACAAGGTCATCTCACCGACATATCTTATCTTGTATGGAAGGCGACAGATAAGATACACATATGTTTTGCTCACACGGTAAAAATAAGGCTTTATTTTCTGCGTTTATGACAAACGTTTAATGGAACAGTCAATGGAACGTACCAAAACAGGAACATGAAGTTATAAATGAAATAGTATGAAAAACTTCGATATACAGTTATTATTGCTAATTAATACAGTAGTATTAACAAAATTTGAGACCGAAAGAGCAGCGCTCGTGCTCGGTCGCAGTTCAGATATAATATTAAAATAAATAATAATAATAATATAAATATATAAGTAAAATAAAATAGGAACTAAAATATAATTACAGCGGCAATGGAATTATATAATATAATATTAACACTAGAGAAGAATAATATCGCACGTGAAAAGTAGGACTAATATATATTTCAAAATTATAGAATACAAATATAATATAGGTTGATTAATTCATACACATAGGCTATAAATTTATGTAATCAAATTGAAGATATTAACACGTTTCTAATTTTCTTGTTATATGTTAGTGGGTTACATGTTAGAAGTTCTGGGTGTAATTTAGTTAAAGCATTGTACAACCGAGGGCCAAAATTTATGCTATGCTTTAGACCAGCAGATGTGAGACATTTAGGTTCTACTAATGTTGAATTAATATTTCGTCTTGTGTCATAATTGTGTGTCTGTAATACAAACTTATTACGATTTTTATGATAAAATTTTAACAGCGTATATTTATAAATTTGTTCAATATTAAATACATTAAATTCAGAATAAATTAATTTAGTTGGATAATCGAAACGTTTCTTCAAACAAATTTTAATTATTCGTTTTTGTAGTAAATTTAACGGACTAAGATTAATTTTTGTACTTCCACCCCAAACAATTATACCATATTGAATGATAGACTGAATAATGGCCAAATAAACATTTCGTAGAACTCTAATAGGTAAGTAGCATCGAAGATTAACGAATTTATAAATTGTTTTACGAAGCCTCTTACAAAGATAAGTAATGTGATGAGGCCATTTTAAGTTCTGATCAATAATGATACCCAGATATTTGACATACGTGGCTTCTTTCAAAGGTGGACATTTACAACTTTTGGGATCTAAACAATTTTCACTGTGTATTATTAGTCTATATTTATCGCTAAATTTTAAATTTTGAACACTGGCAGCTGTTAACGAAAAAGGAACTAAAGTTGATTTAGATATATTTAAAGAAAGGAAGTTGGAATTAAGCCATGTTTTAACAATGTTAGCACCTATATTAGCATTTCTATATGCTTCCTGCCAAGAAAAACCACTGAAAATAACTACTGTATCATCCGCATATGAATATATAGATCCATTAAATTTTCTAAATTTATATTTAGCAGACCATTAACATATATTAGAAATAAAATAGGTCCCAAAATTGTTCCTTGCGGTACACCTATATCAATATATTTGTATTCACTAAATTGATCTTCAATTTTGGTCATTTGCCTTCTGTTACTAAAATATGATTGGAATAATTTTAAAACTATACCTCTGACTCCAATAGTATGTAGTTTGTCCAAAAGTAAATTATGATTGATAGTGTCAAAAGCTTTCCGTAGATCCAAGAAAATACCCAAACATTTGTTTCCAGTATCTAGTTCATTGATAATTTTTCCAGTAACATTAATAAGAGCATCATCAGTAGAAATATTATTGCGGAAACCAAACTGATTTTTAGAGAGGATTTTATGTTTTTCTAAATAATTTATTAATCTATTCTTTAAACATTTTTCAAGCAATTTGGAAAATGTTGGAAGTAAAGATATAGGTCTATAGTTATTTAAATTATTTTTATCTCCAGATTTGTATATTGGAATTATTATGGCACATTTCAAAACATCTGGGAATATACCTTGCACAAAACATAAGTTAAAAATATGAACCATGGGTTTTAATATATATTTGATAATAATTTTGAAAGTATTATTCTTAATTCCATCTATACCAGGAGCAACATTATTTTTTAACTTCTTAACCAAAATAATAATTTCATCTTCAGTTACAGGAAAAGAAACATGGAGGAAGCTAAATGTTCATCTTGTGTCTCATTTTGTAGAGAAGAGTTAAAATTTGACTTATTAATGTTAGAAGTAACTTTGTGTCCTGTCTCTGAAAAATAATTATTAAATTCGTTTGCAATCTCTTTTCTGCAATTTAATATTTCACCCTTATCGTTTTTTAACTCCTTGATTGGCTGTTTATTTTGTACATTTACATCTGTAGCTTCATTTATAACTTGCCAGAATTTTTTAGGTTCATTTTTGTATCTATCAAATTTGGATTCATAATATTTAATTTTCGTTTTTCGAATGATAAGAGTTAACATATTTCTATATGCTCCGTAGTAATTTTTTAGTTGTACGTTACTTGGATTCTTTTTAACTTTTAAAGCAAGTTTGTCTCTTGTACGAATAGAATTAATAATGCCGGCCGTGATCCAGGGTTTTATTTTCTTGGATTTATTAGAAATTTTCTGATTACTGTTTATAATAGTATGTTTATCTATATACTTTATGATTAAATTGTAGAAAATTTGAAAACAGGCATTGGCATCATTACAATTATAGACAGATTCCCAGGTTTCTTTTAGCAAATCTGTAATCAAATCAGGATAATTAATTTGTTGCATATTTTGTGATGAGAGAGTAAAAGACGGCCTGGAATTATATTCATTGTTAGACATTTTTAATAAACTAAAAACAATATAATGATCGGTAATAGCGCTAGATAGAACGCCAGGTATGAAACTATAATTATTTTGAGTTTTTAGAAATATATGATCGATGCATGTGCCAGAAAATATTGAAGGCCTAGTGATGGCATTTAAATAATTTACAAAACCATATTCATGGAGAACATTCATATATTTACTGCCAATTAAATCTATACTATTTTCTAATATGTCTATGTTTATGTCTCCAACAATAATATGGTTGCGACAACCTTCTAAATTGGATAAATACTGCTCTAAATTGTCTATGAAATCATTTTTATTGTTTTTAGGGGATCTATAAATGGCGGTGAAAAAAATTTCACTCTTATCAAGCTTAATCTTAAAATGAAGTGAATTACAGTGCTCAATTTCAGCTTCTATTACACTAATATCAATGCTATTTTTAAAGTATATTACTATTCCATCACATTTATTGTATTTATTAGCTTTTACCAATTTATTGTATCCATTAATATCATATCCAAAATCGTGACATAACCAAGTTTCCGTTAAAATGATAATGTCAAAATCATGAGTGAAGCTTTGTAATAATGCACATAATTCCAGGAAATTTCTGTTTATGCTACGTATGTTTAAATGAATAAATTTGAAATCATGAAACGAGTTACAAATGTAATTGTTGCAAGAGGTGATATCGTTAAAGACAGCTGTTTTTAAATCATTATTGTCACAGTATAAATTAAGTTGTTCTAAATGACCGTTTACTTCCATTATTGCAAGTAATATTATAAAGCATTTCTACAATTAGCATGACAGTTTTTTTTTTTAATTATTTGTGAACTGTAATTATTATTGGGTACTGAATTCACAGTCTTTCTAAGTCAGAGACTGAATTTATTTTACTTACAGAACTGCTTTCATTTTCACGTACAAAGATATTACAATCCTTGGTCCAATTATTCAATATTTGATTTACCACATATATAATATGATAGGTCCATACATAGTGTTCCGCCTATATACTGCGACAATGTAGAAACGTTTTACAAAATATTATTGATATAGCAGTAGATTAATAACAATATTAGTACAGATATAACGTCACAGAAAATATAATAAAACGAATAAACATGCTGCACAACTGTTACAGACGCAAAGATTGATTCACTAATTATTATTATTATTATTACTAGAAACCTTGATACGGTTCTTGCATTATCGTGATTGTGTTCTCCGTTTGTAATAACTACATTTACATCCAATAACATCTATCAGATGTGGCAAAAACAAAATCACTCCTGTGTGGAAAAAGAAAAACATTGACCTATGTATAATATTTATATTACATTTTAAAGGAAGTTTTGTAGTTGTACTATGGAGAGGTTAGTAAACACTGCAAAGTTTTGAAATGATAAACATCTATGATGTTACTACACAGTTCATCACTGTAACAAGAACGAATGTCTAACGCTCGGCTTATACTGTTCGAGGATTTATCGCTCGCGACAATTTTACCCATCATGCATGTGCGCTACCTATCGGATTATGCTATGAACTACTTGGCGCTCGAGCGAATACGTCCGATGCAGACCTCTGCTGCCCACATTTTCATAGCATGGATAAACAAATTATGGTTACCAAGCAACGTTCACAGGCCTAATCGTTGTCCACCTGTGCGTTACAGGCGCCCCAAGATCACACTGACGGAATTAATTAATTTCCTCGAGGAATATCATCAACAAAATCTTTACGCAATTAGAGTACGTGTTAAAATATTACTGGCGTGTGACAACTGCGAAGAGAATAAAGTCGGAGTCTCAAGGTCAAGTGCTCACAGCTATGGTCAGTGACTGTGAAGAACAAGAGAATGATCAAGGATAATAATAATAATAATAATAATAATAATAATAATAATAATAATAATAATAACAATAATAACAATAATAATAATGTTTTATTTTAGCTGGCAGAGATAAGACCATAAGGCCTGCTCTTCCACTCAACCAGCCTTAATCAATACAATACATATTTAAATTACAAATATTTACACTACACTTAAAAGGTTTTCCAGCAATATTCTTCAATTTTAACGACTAGTAGACTACATATGTATTTATTTAAATTTAGATAAATCTATAAGGTAAAGTAGTAACTTAATTTATGAGCTAATTTAATTCAATCAATTATAATTAATTTAATATTTGAGATAGCTAGTAAAATGATGAAAATTAATTTAATATAAGCTTACTAGGACTATGTTACAGGGAGAAAAAAATATATATATATATAAATCTAAAATATATTTTTATAATGAAAATATTAATGTAATTGCCATTAGAGGTTCTGTAAATCCATTTAGAGAAATTAATGATAATAATAAGAATGGACAGATGTTAGTTTCGTTATGAGTAAGAAATATTAATCAGCAATTAATCTGTTAAGTAAGAATTTATGTAATTTTGACCTAAATGAAGCTATTGTCCAACAACCCCTTACATCACTCGGTAGCGAGTTCCAATTTCTAGCAACTGAAACTGTATAGATGAAGAATATAAAGATGTCTTGTGGTAGGGTATAATGAGTAAATTGTTATGATGAGATCTTGTACTTAGCTGATGATATGCGGATAAATTTTGAAAACGAGAAGCGAAATAGATTGGGGTAGCGGTGCGCAGGATTTGAAAAAAAGAGAGCAAGAGAATGCAGGGCTCGTCGATCGCTTAGCCTTAGCCAAGACAGAGTTTGGAAAGACGGAGAAACATGATCATACTTACGAATATTGCAAATATAACGGACGCACGCATTATGCACACGTTGTAGCCTGGTTGTAGGATGGTTATTTAAGGAACATTAAAAGATTAAAACCTTTCAGAACAAAACATGGTTGTGTCAATGTCACATGTTTGAACCTCACTTATGGCATGGAGCTGTATCTTTGTCAATAAGGGAGAGTAGGGTTAGGTAAATGAAGATCAAGCCCCGTGTAAACAAACACACATGGTATGTAAAGTGATCATTTGCCCTGCGGTTCGGCAGGAATTTCAGAAAATGTGGGTAAGACACTTCCCTATCATCATCATCACCATCATCATCATCATCATTATCATCATCTTCACTTCATGGTTTAGGCTCAGTGCCTGTTCCGTCTTCACATTTTATTCAGTTCCACCTCTTCCTAGGACGTCCGACATCTCTTTTGCCTTTAGGTTGGTACTGTTGTATCAGTGCTGGAATTCTTTCGTTATCCATTCGAGAAGGTCTTCTTTCCACTTTCCTTTATAATCTTCAACTTTTTCGTTTATGTTGTATATACGAGGGAGATCCAGGAACTAACGACCGTTTTGTTGTAATAATTAAAAAAAATATTTATTTGAAAAAACAAAGTCTGTTACATAACTGAAGCTTCCTTTACTTCTCTACATAATCACCACTTACATTTAAACATTTGTCGTATCTGTTCACTAGCTTTAGAATAACCGTGTTATACTCCTCTGCCGCCAGTTCATTAAGCCAGGTGTTCACTGTCTTCTTCAACTCTTCATCACTTCCAAAACGCGTACCAACCAGAAAGTCTTTCAGCTTAGTGAAAAGGTGAAAATCGCTAGGAGCAAGGTCTGGACCATAGGGCGGATGACCAAAGATTTCCCAACCGAATTGATACAGCAATTCTCGAGTTGAAGCAGCAGTGTGCGGGCGGGCGTTGTCGTGAAGAAGCACAACTCCTCTCGAAAGCATTCCTCGCCTCTTGTTTTGGATGGCTCGCCGTAGTTTTCGTAAAGTCTCACAATAACGATTTGCATTGATCGTAGTGCCTTTTGGCATGAAATCCAGCAAAAGAACACCTTTGCGATCCCAAAAGACAGTAGCCATGACTTTTTGTGTTGAGAGAGTCTGTTTGAATTTTCTCGGCTTCTTGGGTGATGAGGGATGATGCCACTGACGTGATTGGCGCTTGGTCTCTGGGGTGTTGTGAGACACCCAGGTCTCATCACCAGTGACAATTTCATCAAGAAAGACGTCTCCATCTGTGTGATATCGCATCAAGGATGTCAATGCTGAGGCCATTCTCTGAGTTTTGTGTTGGTCACTCAGTTGCCGTGGAACCCATCGTGCACAGATTTTGTGGTAGCCAAGATGTTGCGACACAATTTCACCAAGCAAAGAACGAGAAATGTCAGGAAAGGCAATATGCAATTCGTCGAGTGATGTCTTGCAAGATTCTGTCGTTCACTTTAGTCTTCAGGTCTTCTGTGATGAGTGATGGACGTCCGGGTCGAGTTTCATCGTGGACATTTGTTCGCCCATTGTTGAACATTTCGCATCATTTTCTCACATTTCTTTCATTCATTACAGTATCACTTCTTTCAATTGCCGGTAAATTTCTGCAGGTTTCAAATGTCGGGCATTCAAAAATCGAATCACATTCCTCACCTCACAGTCGGCGGGATTATCAATCACGTCGTTCATTTTGAAGTAACACAAAATGCACAATGGCAACTTGTTGCAACCAGTACTCACAACATTATGAGAACACATGTTAAGGAAGCCAGTTGACCTTCAAACAAGGAAGGGGAATCAGCTGCGCGGCGGGTATGAGCGAACGGTCGTTATTTCCTGGATCCCCCTCGTATTTAATTCTTTACAGATATCCTCGTTTCTTATCAGATCCCTTCTTGTACATCCCTTTACTCTGCGAAGAAACGTCATCTCTGCAGCCTGTAATTTACTTTTATCTCGTTCTTTAACTATCCATGATTCGCTTCCATATGTCAACACGGGTACTGCCATAGTTTTATAGAACTTTAGTTTTGTTTATTTTCTAGTTTTATTTTTTAGTGTTCTATTTATTGTTCCGCATATCCACTGGAATTTGCTTATTTTGTTGTCAATATCTCTACCTACGTCATAAGTTATATTACAACCTAAATAATCAAAATGAGATACTTGTTCTATGGGCTTATTATCAACTATTATTTTTGTACGAATTGGAAATTTACCACTGTGGGCCATTACTTTAGTTTTATGAGTTGATATGCTCAAATTATAGTCTTCTTTTCCTAGTAGGTGTAGTTTGTGAATGGCATATTGCAATTTTTCTTCACTGTCTTGTATTAATGTTACATCATCGGCAAACATTAGAATATTTAAAAATGTATCTTTACTAATCTTTATACCTGGATTCACCTCCATTTTCCATTCTTTAATTAAGTCATCTAGATATGCGTTGAAGTGACTAGGTGATAGGCTAAAACCTTGTCTGAGTCCTTGATTTATTATTATTTCTTCTGTTTTCGATGTTCCTGTGTTTATTATTATCTTTGTATCTGTGTAGAGGGATTTTATTATTTCTATCAAATGTGGAGGGTAATCTTTATTGTACATTATTTTCCATAATTTGGATAGTTCTACACAATCAAAAGTTTTATCGAAGTCAACGAAAGCTATGTGCGTTTCTAGATTGACTTCTCGTCGTTTCTCTAAAATTCTTTTTATACTAAAAATATTGTCACTGCATGAGCGCCCTTTTCTAAAACCCATCTCTTCACTTCCCTATCAGTTACGTAAATTTTTAATCTGTAAAATACCATGTTTTAAGACTGACAGAAGTTCAATCTTTTGTTTACATTTCGACTAAATGTAAATGTTATTGCGAATGACTTCACGTCCAACACATACCAATACACAACAGAGTAACAAACGACTGTTTCAGCTTACATACCGGGCAAAGTAGCCTAAATAATGACTCTATTCTCTTTTTCAAAAACGTTAGACTCACAAAACATTTTTTTTTTCGGGGAAGCTATGACAGTTATAGGAAAACAACATTTGACTTTTTTCTTAAGTTATTTATGCTCTACCACGAGTATTTTTATTGGCAGTTTATATCGCTTAAATACTGTATACTTTCGCGATATTATAGACAGAATTGGATTAGTTCCTGTAGTTAATATTAAGAATATGAAACATGCAAGCCTCGTGTATTCACGAGTGTTGAGGAAGGCGTTATTGATTACATTTCTGTGTATGAAAAATATTTAGCTCTTCGTCCGAACCATGTTACTAAGGAAGAGGTTTTTACGTTCTGTTCCGACTGTTCTGGAGTAATGAATGTGACGAAAATACAAGAAATTTCAGATACCTTCCCCACGGAGTTACATTCAGAAATTTGCATAATGGTATCTTTAATTTTAATATTGAGAGATAACTATTTCCCACGTGTGTTGTTAATTTTTGTAGAAGAATAATGAGTTGTATCGCTGGCACTCAATTGTTTTGCGTTTCTATGACGACTTTGCAGTACATTCGTACGGAAAATTGAATCTCTCGTACGAATAAACAAAATAAAACGCAAATTAGCCATACGATAAACCTGTTAATGATACAAAATGGAAAATCGTCTATAGGTGTATAGCTCATAAAATTGTTACCGGGTGTGGTACTTCAATGCTAATTGGAATTTAACAACACAGGTCCGATGTATGGATACTGAATGAATTTCTATCAATGTCTTTTGTTTCCCCAGTTGGAGAATTAAGTGTAGTGTTAACCAAACTAAGGTAATGGCTTCGTGTTTTTCTCTAAAATAAACCAATTTTAAGAGTAAAATACAGATCACTCCTAAATTTCCGAGCAATTCCTTTGTTTCTGTTTCGTAACAAACCAATAAATAATCTCAGTTTTAAACTTGTATTAAATTATTTATTACTTTAAATGGATAAGAATTACACATTAATTTGTGACAGGAATAAGTTCCAATGAAATGAATTACGAAGAATTAAACTTCACCAAAATCTCCACTGACCGACTCTGTCAACACAATATACGATTGGTAACGGAAGATTGAAACAGCAATGAGAGAAAATTATTTACCCAGAAAAAATGGTAAAATTATTATGAAATAAATGTAACTTTCGATAGCATGAAAATCTTCTCTTACTTACTTTTTCAGAGTTCAGTACCGCCACTGCAAGACCGACCTGGAACCAAGGAAAATTCACTCAAAAACATGGCCATTGGAAAATATTTTAAAATTGTACAGCTACAAAAAAAGGAAGACTGGACTCTTGCAACATTCGAAGATCCAGAGCACAGATACACAAGAAAACGTGTAACTGAGTTATTTAAATTCAGTTTCTTTGGTTTGTTGTTGGAACTCGCTCCGAAACTCACATGAAGAAACTATAAGAAAAATTTTAATTTGGTTTAAACAATAGATAAATATTATAAAATTATATTGTTATTAAATATAAATCTAATAAGTTATTCTTTTATAAGTTACGAAACGCGATACTGCAGGCAAGAAGTAGACAGACTGACAGATAGAAAGACAGACAGACATATGTAAATTCAACAAATTATTTACTTAACTCATTCAATGATCTGTCCAAGGGCAGGTATTTTACTGCAGTTTTCTCCAATCTTTCCTATTTTCTATCATCCTCTTTGTTTCCTCATATGATCCATATATATATTAATGTCATGTAGCCTATCATCTAATATCTCCTTCTGGTATCTTCTTTTTTATATAGAAAGGAAGTGAACTGACCAGAGATGCTTACATTTACTTTTATTTATATTCCTTTCCAACCGTAATTGCGATGTAGAAGATGGTCACTTTATGATTTTATCTTAGCAACATAGGAAGAAATATAAATGATACTCGAGAGGAAATTAAATGCAGAATAAATATCGGAAATGCCTGTTAATATTCGGTTGAGAAGCTTTTATCATCCAGTCTGCTGTCAAAAAATCTGAAAGTTAGAATTTATAAAACAGTTATATTACCGGTTGTTCTGTATGGTTGTGAAACTTGGACTCTCACTTTGAGAGAGGAATATAGGTTAAGTGTATTTGAGAATAAGGTGCTTAGGAAAATATTTGGGGCTAAGAGGGATGAAGTTACAGGAGAATGGAGAAAGTTACACAACGCAGAGCTGCACGCATTGTATACTTTACCTGACATAATTAGGAACATTAAATCCAGACGTTTGAGATGGGCAGGGCATGTAGCACGTATGGGCGAATCCACAAATGCATATAGAGTGTTAGTTGGGAGGCCGGAGGGAAAAAGACCTTTAGGGAGGCCGAGACGTAGACGGGAAGATAATATTAAAATGGGGCTGATTTGAGGGAGGTGGGATATGATGATAGAGAATGGATTAATCTTGCTCATGATAGGGACCGATGGCGGGCTTATGTGAGAACGGCAATGAAACTCCGGGTTCCTTAAAAGCCAGTAAGTAAGTAGGTAAGTAAGTAACATGTTTTAACAAAATTCAAGCTTTATTGAAGCATCAATCCCTGATACTGAGAGTGAAGAAACAGAAGTATTCTATTTTTAAGTAAACTTTTGCTTTGTATTCTGGATTGTAGTGGTCAGCCGTAGATGTCGGCTAGATGTCCCAAATTGTGGAATTATCAATATCGAAAGCTTATTAAAATTGACGAGACAATACCATAGCTGCGAAGGAGATATAATACAGTGGATTAATTTACAATCTCTCTGTTACTTTTAATAACAATTTAAATTTTAGAGAATAGTTAAATTAATTAACACAGATTATCTTCAAATTATTAACACTTACGGGTGAGCATTAACAACGTTTAGAATCCGAAATAAGGATTAGGACGGAGAGATGATTCTGTATTCATCAGCGTCATTACATGAGGAACAAGATAGGTTTTTACTGAAATCTGAGATCTAGCATAATGATCACTGAACTGAGTCAGCGGATTGGCAGTTCAAAAGACTCATATTGAAGCCGCTAATGTTACTTTTACTGCTGCTGAAGGTGAAGGTGATGGTGAAGGTAAAGAAGAAGAGGAAGAAGAAGAAAGGAAGAAGAAAAAGAAATAGATGATGATGATGATGATGACAAGAAAACGTAGGGAAACTTCAGATTCTATATCTTACCTTGTGTGAGACCCTTAAGAATCGTAAATAAAATCTGGAGGATTATTGTAAAGTCCGCCAACAGTTCCTACTTTCTGGTATAAATTATTCCATTTGCTAACGTCCGATGATATCAAAATATAGAAACGATGTGGAAATTGTTCTGTTTGTCGTATCTCTTACCTATTATGTTTGCGGTTACAATTAATTGAGTCTTACATGAACTTCCATCTCAGAAATGGGATTCAATATTGTAAAACTAACAGAACTTTAGCAAGATTTTAGTTGAAGATAGCTCCGAGCAATGGAAACGAAGCAACCAAAATATTCCAACCGTTACACGCCGAAGTGAAACATTACCCACCCAATAATAATGAATTGCAATCCAACTATATTCATTTATCTATGTATAACGTTTGATTACTTTCATATCTATACGTATTTCCGCATGGTATAGATTTCACTTCAGCCGTATCTGTGGCTGAACGCTATCGAGCTTGTCTTCCATCCAGGTAGTCGGGATTCCATACTAGGCTTAGTGATAACGGAATTTGTAGATGAGATATTAGATGTCACAGGGCTTTCTGAGTGAGTGAGTGAGTGAGTGAGTGAGTGAGTGAGTGAGTGAGTGAGTGAGTGAGTGAGTGAGTGAGTGAGTGAGTGAGTGAGTGAGTGAGTGAGTGAGTGAGTGAGTGAGTGAGTGAGTGAGTGAGTGAGTGAGTGAGTGAGCTAATTATAGGCTGTAATTTCCAAAACAGGCATTTATAGGCACTCTGAAACAGGAGCTTTCAAATGACCTAACATGGATTTCGAATTAAGTTCCTAACTTATGTACACAGAAATAAAATATACAAAAAGGGCAATGTCCGAGATCTGGTTATGAATAATGTGGTGGACCCTGCTAACAAACTCATTTGCTACGTCAACAACCTCATGAATGCCTTCTACAATCAAACTGTCAACGAACGCCGTGTTACGGTTCGTTGTGGCCGTGTCCGGTCACCCGCAAACTGAATGGTGCGTCAGTGAGACCTGCAATGTTCCAATCACAGACAGTACTTTGACACGTTATGAACCTCATAATATCCCAATAACATACATACGATCATCGACTGTGAATTTCCGCCTCCCCATGATAATTTAAGCACAAAACCAGAATGACTGAGCATTCATTTTATGCGGATAAACTTTTATAAAATTAATACTTAAAATTCCCATTACCTGCGACAGGTAAAAATATTAATGAAACTTCATATTCTGAACCATTCCTACAAGCGATTAATAGCAACAAGAAAGTTCATGATATTATAGAATACAATAAACGCCAAAGTTTTCATATTTCATATTATTTGGTAAAATTTTCATTTTTCTTAAAATTCTGAATTTTTATATTTGCGCAATTTCCCCCTCAGTTGAGCAAGGTCTTGAAATCTTCAGTTTCAACACTAATGGATTTGGTTAGTGTCATAAATACGAGTAACTAATATAATCTGCTTTTAAAGTTCATATTATTTTCATATGCAAATTTCCCTAAACATAAAGAAATAGAAGTCTCTGGGACATTCCATCTATATTTTCACATAATACTAAAATTATTAATGCAATTATTTATTTCAATCCACTCCACTTCATTTCCATTTCGTTCACTCATTAAATTCATTCATTGCAGTCACTCAATTTCATTTATTAATTCATGCATTCATTCCATTTAATTTAATTTCATTTCATTCACTGAACCCATTTCATTTATTCCATTACATTCATTCATTTCATTTCATTCGTTGAATCCATTTCATTCATTCCATTATATTCATTTCACTTATTCCATTTCATTTAATTTCATTTCATTCACTGAATCCATTTAATTTATTCCATTACATTCATTCATTTCATTTCATTCATTGAATCCATTTCATTCATTCCATTACATTCATTCATTTCATCCATTGAATCCATTTCATTCATTCCATTACATTCATTTCACTTATTCCATTTCATTCATTCCATTTAATTTCATTTCATTCACTGAATCCATTTCATTTGTTCCATTATTCATTCATTTCATTTCATTCATTGAATCAGTTTCATTCATTCCATTACATTCATTCATTTCATTTCATTCATTGAATCCATTTCATTCAACCCATTACATTCATTTCACTTATTCCATTTCATTCATTCCATTTAATTTCATTTCATTCACTGAATCCATTTCGTTCATTCCATTATTCATTCATTTCATTTCATTCATTGAATCAGTTTCATTCATTCCATTACATTCATTCATTTCATGTCATTCATTGAATCCATTTCATTCAATCCATTACATTCATTTCACTTATTCCATTTCATTCATTCCATTTAATTTCATTTCATTCACTGAATCCATTTCGTTCATTCCATTATTCATTCATTTCATTTTATTCATTGAATCAGTTTCATTCATTCCATTACATTCATTCATTTCATGTCATTCATTGAATCCATTTCATTCAATCCATTACATTCATTTCACTTATTCCATTTCATTCATTCCATTTAATTTCACTTCATTCACTGAATCCATTTCGTTTATTCCGTTACATTCATTCATTTCATTTCATTCACTGAATCCATTTCATTCATTCCTTTACATTCATTTCACTTATTCCATTTCATTCAATCCATTTAATTTCATTTCATTCACTTATTCCATTTCATATATTTCATTACATTCATTCATTTTATTCATTGAATCCATTTCATTCATTCCATTACATTCATTTCATTTCATTCAATCCATTACATTAATTTCACTTATTCCATTTCATTCATTCCATTTAATTTCACTTCATTCACTGAATCCATTTCGTTCATTCCGTTACATTCATTCATTTCATTTCATTCACTGAATCCATTTCATTCATTCCTTTACATTCATTTCACTTATTCCATTTCATTCATTCCATTTAATTTCATTTCATTCACTTATTCCATTTCATTTATTCCATTACATTCATTCATTTTATTCATTGAATCCATTTCATTCATTCAATTACATTAATTTCACTTATTCCATTTCATTCATTTCATTCACTGAATCCATTTCATTTCATTCACTGAATCCATTTCATTTATTCCATTACATTCATTCATTTCATTCATTGAATTCATGTCATTCATTCCATGACATTCATTCCATTTAATTTCATTTCATTCATTGAATCCATTTCATTTATTCCATTACGTTCATTCATTTCATACACTGAATCCATTTCATTCATTCCATTACATTCATTTCACTTATTCCATTTCATTCATCCAATTCATTCATTCATTATTTCTTTCAGTCAACCATTCACTCACATATAAGTTCCGTAAAAGAACGTTGTTATATTTCCAGTTTTATTGTATGCTGCCTAATGAATATTGTGCGAGATTAGATGTGATTATAAGAGATATTGTTAGTGAAGATTGTTATTATACAATGTGTTATGTACAGTACAAACAAGGGTGTAGATATTTTCTAATTAAATCGTTTCTGTGTCGTAATAAATTTGTCCGCCAAACTTCCTAATTATGTAAAATAGAGACAATACAATAATACGGTTATCATTCCATCTGTTATGTACGTTCAGTCTGCTCGCACATATAAAAGCGCTCCGCCGCAATTTCCACTGGCTTGCCGGAACTCTCACGACTGTCTGAAAGCAGGTAATTAGTGTAATTATGAGCAAAGTCTGTCCTCGGCCACATTAATGATGAATGTCCAACATCCTGTGTTATGCACTCAAACATTTCGGGGAAACACAGCTTTAAAAATACATGTTTTAATTCCCGAGCCTCACATGTTACAACTTACTGTTGTCACTGCATTTTATAGCAGACTGGATGTTTCGCACCGATACATTCGTCAACACCAGCACCATCTATCGGTAATGTTCATGAAGTTCAATTCTCACTCTATTCATAATTGTACACAAATCATCTTAATACTGTGGTAAACACGGCTTGAGCCATTCCACACATGATTTAGGGTGGTACACACTAAGGGTGCTATTCATAGACATTTCGCTAGCCCGGGCTACGAGCGTGCTAAACAGGATTCATATCATATCATATCGCTGACACTGGTTTATGAATACGAAAAACGTTAGTTCGCTGATCATCCACCGAAAGCCCGCGCTAAGAATGTCTATGAATACGGCCCTACGTCTCTTACGAAAATCGAATACCGGCCCGCTGGATATGCAGCTTGAGCAGCGATAGAAGATACTACTGGTTGTATCCTAATTAAACATGACACGATCCTTCAGTTCAGGACAAGGTTTATGATATTACACTACAGGTCTATTATCGAACTTGGATAATCTGTTGTTGATTATGATTATGATGATTATTATTGTTATTATTATTATTATTATTATTATTATTATTATTATTATTATTATTATTATTATTATTATTACACAACGCAGAACTGCATGCATTGTATTATTCATCTGACATAATTAAGAACATTAAATCCAAATGTTTGAGATGGGCAGGGCATGTAGTACGTATGGGCGAATCCAGAAATGCATATAGAGTGTTAGTTCGAAGGCCAGAGAGAGAAACCTTTGGGGAGCCCGAGACGAAGATGGGGGATAATATTAAAATGGATT
Source organism: Periplaneta americana (assembly GCA_025594305.2). Classification (NCBI taxonomy): domain Eukaryota; kingdom Metazoa; phylum Arthropoda; class Insecta; order Blattodea; family Blattidae; genus Periplaneta; species Periplaneta americana. Next base: position 10,023,920 of record JAJSOF020000029.1, read on the forward strand.
TGAGGGAAGTGGGATATGATTGTAGAGACTGGATTAATCTTGCTCAGGATAGGGACTGACTGCGGGCTTATGTGGAGGCGGCAATGAACCTGCGGGTTCCCTGAGAGCCATGAGTAATTACATATTAACTTAGCAATTTTATTATTATTCAATAAATATATGAATTTATTAATCACATACTAACCATAATAATATGCTGTATGGAAAATATAATTTGCAATTTTACATTTGAAATGTCGATATGAAGAAGAAAGGAGAGTGTGAAATGGACAGACAGAATAAGAAATGAAGCTGTGTTGGAAAGAGTGGGTGAAGAAAGATCAGGAAGAGAAACAGAAATTGGTAGGCTCGCTGGCTAAGAAGAAACTACATCCTGAAGGATGGACTGGAAGGAATGATAAACAAAAAAAAGTTCGGAGCAGAAGAACATATTAAATGATTGACAATATCTGGAGAATTTTGGCTTTGCTGTAAAAACCTACCCTTGGACAGAACACTATGAATGAATGAACGAACGAAAATTTTAAGTGTACACCATATTGCAGGTCTTTAACTACGGACCCAGCATTCTCCAGTCTTTATTATTTTGTGTCAACGAGCATTATTTGAGCCGTTCAGAGCAGAAGCGGTGCAAGTCAAAATTAGGTAATGGGTTTTAAAGTAAAATTTCTGTAAAATACAGCGCTATCCACTGTTCTTCGTGCTATCCACTGACTACTAATAGTTTAAATAAAATGAATATTAATTGCTGCTTTGCGCTGTATTTTACAGAATGTTTACTTTAACCCTCATTACCCATTTTTGAATACACCACTTCTGCTCTCAATGGCTCATTTATTACCAAATCTTGAAAAGTTATTTCCAGAATATGGTCACACTGAATGCTGTCACACGCCCCCCCCCCTCCACGGGTGTTTTGATTATACGTCGTATTGAACCTGAACACTGAAAACCAGAATAAAATTGAGATTTATTCTAAACTATTTTTACGGATGATATTTGAATGGGTTATTTATGAAAGGGCCTAAGTCTTGAATATTAAATTCTTAGCAACTTAAGAAAAACTGCTTACAGGCTGAAATTTTGAATTAAAGACTCAAATAAAAATTGTGTCATAAATTCTACAAAGCATTAGAGTGTGAAACTTAGTCCTCTTCATATCTAAATCGATGTATCTACACCCAAAGAGCAGTAATTACATTACAAACTCATTTTCGCAGAATAATGACTTAGGCCCTTTCATAAATAACCCATTCATTTGTTAAGATATGCTGCCTATTTACGTAGACTACATTTCACAATATAGAAAAGTGTGTGTTCTATAATTTCAGAAGTGCAGCATTTTTCCTTTCATTCAAAGTTATTACTTAGACATTATATTACTTTAGCGACTGTACGTTATCTTTCACAATAATTATTAAAATTCCCCGGATTGCACAACTATTATGAAGATCAGCAAGCCGAAACCAGTTTTTGTCAGCTGGCTGAGAATATAAATGTTAGTCTCACAACAAAGTGTTTGTTCTTCACGAGGCATTCAAAGCGCACTCAACGCTTTGACGAGAAGATGACATTTCAGTGTAACTTCTGGTTCGGTATCCTCTGCATCCTGCTGTATGTAAACAAGGTAAGGATCACAATATAATATTATACAGGGTCATCATTTTATTTTTACTAACATTTTTAATATTAACCTGGCTAATCTTTGGATTAACGCTCGAGAATCGAAAACACAGTTTGCTACCCCCTTACACGACTGTAGTTCGATGATACTGGCGTAAAACACAAACAAATCACTCTACTAGGTATAGGAGGGAAGAAAAGTAGTTCATCTAATTTACGTAAAGTAGGAAATATCGCGATTTTGAGTTTGATAATTTTCATTAGGTTTTTGTTTAATCAAAATACAGTACTGCTTTCACAATAAGTGTTTTTACTCACGAACAGAGTTATCCATTCGAACGTATTCATTATGCAGTGTATATTATACTGTCTACAGCACATTAGCGTACAATATAGAGAATACAGTTAAATTGAAAATAATCATAATATGGATATTTAAACACATTTTTGAAAATGGTGGCCGTTCATTTCGATACAGGCTTCAGTTCTTTTGTGCATACTATCGCACTATAGACTACTGCATCTAATTCCAATTGCCAGTTTCGTCCTTCGTACTAGTAACTCATGTTGAAATAATTCTGTACCTACTCTATAGAGTACCTTACGTACTGTAAATTCAATCTTCACTTCTGCCCGACCGCACAGATAAAATTACTCAGACATGTATCTACTATCCGTCCAAGTGGTTTTGTCACAGGATCGTAGAAAGAGGGGAAATCACGTGACAGTTAATTACTTAACCAGGCCCTTTTATTTAAGTTGTTTTAAACCGTTCCATAATATTACGTAGACGTCCAATTCCTAACAGAAATTAATGTTTTCAGAAAAGAGCTAAGACAGCCGAGCCACTAGCCTTTATAGAGAGTCGGGCAGAAGCGGGTGAGGGAAATCGGGATGCGACGTAGGCAAACGGACGACAGTACCTGTGCGAAAATACGATTCAATAGGCTATTGAAAGCTCTTTCGTCACTGAAAAACGCGAACATATTTCTGGAACGTACTATACTCACTAACTCAGTACTGTTTACTATATGCAGCCTTGGTTCTGTGTGGAGAACAGTTGAAACTTCATTAGTAGAAGGGGTGGGAGTGAAGTACATTAAAAAACTCAGGTACAATAAAAATTGAAGTAAAAATAAAATGATGACCCTGTACAATACTACCTCAACCATATTGAAGTTTATGGCTTGCCAAGGAGTTGTTCCAAAATTACATATATTAATACTAACGGACGAATATCTCGTTATGTGCGCGTTGCGAATATAGCCTGTATGGGAGGACGCAATCCAGGTAAATTATTAAAACTATTGATAAAGCTGCAGTTGAACACTTTTACAATTTAAATATACAGTATACAGGGTGGCAGTGAAATAATCCTGTATACTGAAAAGTACGATAAGGTACACTTGAATGAATATAAACCCTATATTACGTTTAGTGATTAGCCTAAATTCACGGTTAATTAGAAAATTAAGTTGGAAGATTCAGCAGTCTGGCAATATCGCCGCTAACACAGTCGTCTTTCTTGTCGTAATACAGATGTAAGCGGTCAACGAACTCAGGTTAGTGTCTGTAAGCGAGTCTCCCTCTCTTTCTACGACGTTGCATTCTGCTCGCATCGTTCGGTGGCTTGAAATGGGTGATTTTTAAATAATATTTACACAAAACTCGTCCAGGCTATTGAAATGCGCCAGAGGGATAACTGATTCTTTATTAGATTTTCTATGAATATGGACAAAAATCACGATCCTACTCGCAATATTACCGAATAAGAGGTGTTAAACATTTGAGAAAAAACTGTTTTTCTGACTATTACACTTTTACTACGTCATACTACTTTTGAACAATAAAACGGTACTAAAAGACGTCTTTAAACCAATCATGGCTGCTTATCGCACAATTTTATCGCGCCCCTAGCATTTGTTTAATTTTATCGCTTCCCTAGCATTTGTTTATATTTATCACTACCCTAGCATTTGTTTCTTTGTTTGCCAACATTTCAAACTGCGCTGGTCTGGACATAAAAAAAAAACAGAAAATTACAAACCACTCCAGTCGATGCACAGCAGTTTCAAATATGACTCGCATTGGCATTCAAGAACAAGAATTAATAAAGATCACTGGTATAGATATGCATCTTTCCTGAAATCCTATTTACAAATAAATAAAGAGAACCATTCGGAATTCCTGAATAAGTTGAGGGATACACCATGTACATCAACGAGTTCCACTTCTTTTACGCACACGTCTAATATAACATCAACTGAACTACCAACTACTAAAACATTCAAATTTGAAAATTGTACTTTCAATAATTGTTCCTTTTAAAATTATTCATGTTTATTTTTTATTTCATCATCGTTAATTAAAACTTTTCTTGTTTATTTCATCATCCCTAATTAAAACTTTTCTAACATTTGTTTATATTATTTAGGTTATGTTATAGCTTCTGCTGTATTTATATTATGGGTAGTCACGTATCAGAGATTGTTTAATACTAAGATTTATTGAAAATCATCTGTCAAGTGACGTTGATTACTGGGATCCGGATAATTGAAGTGGAATGCAACTGTTTTAATAAAAATGAGACTGAATCAACATAGTCTTCTTGACTAGTAACCGTCCACAGAGTTCAATGAAGATTCCATAGTTGGCACAACTGATAACAAGAAAACAGCTAAACATAACACACTACTGCCATCTAGCGTAATAATTTGTAATTTAGAGATGGTACAATAATATATTTGAAGACACTTGTATTTTCGTAAGTCAATTAATATTGTATTGTATTGCAGTACTTTATTTATTCTAATCTTCATATACTTTCTTCTAATCGTGTAATAGTCAATGAAATCCCACTCGGGGTTTGATTTTCTCTAGATAAATCAAAACCTCTAGTGAGGTTACTGTTGATAAAACTATGAACTTTTCATCAATACAGTATTACACTTTTTTGTTACATACAACATGAACTATTCGCTCTGAAAACCTGCAGGGCTATTTCAATTCCACCCTGTATATATGAGCTTATGGATGATGGATGAGTGGTAAAGGGTGACCAAAATATTTTTATTCTACTAGATTCGTGATTTGGACCACTGTGTATTGTGTCAAAAATGTTGCCCCTAAGTCGTTTTGTTCATAACAATGTCACAAAAATTTCAGGGGCAAAACTTGGAGTTTCTTCCTTAGGTAGTTATCACTTGGCTGAGTATCGGCGATGAAATAGTAAATAAACTGTGATACTTAATATTCAAAATATTTTCGCCTAGAAAATAATTAAGTAGACATATGACGTATTTTATATTTCCAGGCTGTATCTACAGAGACGGAAGAAGAAAAGAGGTGCAAAGAAAAGTACAAGGTTGATGACGGTAAGCATTAAAACATTTAAAAGTCCACCGCTGTGGAGCATTGGTTAGCCTACCTTACCGTGGAACGAGCGTAGCCGGGTTCAAATCCTGGATGGGACAAGTTACATGGTTCAGGTTTTTCCGGGGTTTTCCCTCAACTCACTAAAAGCAAATGCTGGGTAACTTTCGACGCTGGATCCTGGACTCATTTCGCCAACATTATCACCTTCATATCATTCAGACGCTAGATAACCTCAGCAGTTGATAAAGCGTCGTAAAATAACACACTAAAAACATTTAATGTAGGCCACGTTTAAATTTGTAATTATATCGGTCTTCAAAATGTAGTCATTCACAGATCACCATTATTATGAAACAGTTTCAAACAAAAGGCAGTCCACACCTTTGGAGTAACGGCTAGCACATCTGGCCGCGAAACCAGGTGGCCCGGGTTCGATTCCCGGTCGGGGTAAGTTACCTGGTTGAGGTTTTTTCCGGGGTTTTCCCTCAGCCCAATATGAGCAAATGCTGGGTAACTTTCGGTGCTGGACTCCGGACTCATTTCACCGGCATTATCACCTTCATCTCATTCAGACGCTAAATAACCTAAGCTGTTGATAAAGCGTCGTAAAATAACCTAGTAAAATAAAAACAAAAGGCAGAGGGCTATACAGTGACTTTGACAGTGCAATTTAGTAGCATAATTAATTTTATGCTCGACCATGCCGAAATGTAGTAATTATACACCTGGTAGCAGACCTTTAATGCATGTCATTAAAGTACACCTACTCATTAAAGGTCAGGTCTTTCAGCCAATGACGACTCAGGTTACAACTCTTCAGCCAATGACAGGTCAGCTTTCTACCGTTATAAAACCGCAAGTATCGATTATTCTCGGATATGCAATCGAAAGAGAATTAGCGAAAAGTCACGGAGGCTGGAAATCCAATACTGTCGCAGAAGGTTATGTTGTTACTATAATAATTAGCGTTAATTGTAAATAATATTCAAATAAATTCAATTTGTCATCTCGTTTTTCAATGTCTAATTTAATTTCAATGTTATCTCTGTATGTTCTTATGGCCTAGCAAGGTCAATGTGGACATCTGTTCCTCGGAAAAAATCAATACTTTCGCGTCTGCGCACATCTCACAACATACGCGACATTGCTAAAAAATTAATAATATCAAGTTAGAAATATGGTCGAGCATAAAAGTCGTATGAAACTCGCCTATAATGGTAATTAAGAAGCTTGCGCTCGTTTCATAAATATCCATACTCACTTCTTAATTATCTTAATTATAGGCTCATTGCATAATGTACTATTGAACTGTTTTATGTATTTCTCAACAGATATATTTGTGAAGGACGGACCAATCGATCATCCTCACGATGCATATGACGTCACCTTGAAGGACGAATCCAATGCAGATCATAGAGTAAGATGATTGCATTGACTTTGTTCATATTTATATTAAGTTGTCAGGGAAATACACATTCTTTATTTATATATATCTTCTTAATTTTTTTTCTTCAACTAATATTCACTTTACAAGATTGTCACGTATGAATTGTTTTATAATATCGGGAACGTAACGTTATAGGATTGACTTCTCGCTAGGAATTTTATACAGGCCTAAGGTAGTGATAATAAATAATAATTGTTTCTAAAAGCACATGGACAGCTACGATAGATAGCGAAAATCCATATTTCGCAAACCAACTATAACGGCTGGGGGGATCATCGTGCTAACCACACGATACCTCCATTCTGGTTGGATGATCGTCCACCTCTGCTTTGGCATGTGCACGTGAGGCCAGCAACCGGCTGGTCGTCTTGGCCCTGCAAAGGGCTATAGTGCCACGGATTTAAATCAATAAAACGTGTTTCGGATTTAGAATATCTACAATTTGATTTTAACAGTGCTTATCAATGAATTTCAAACAGTGGATTAAATTTTAAAATTAAAAATATTATTGAATTTGCGTGTACTGTACAAGGAGTACCGGTACATCTCATTCAAGAGCTATATTATTTAACCAATGTTTCTGCCATTACATATTGCCATGAAACATGGAATTCATTCATAGTGTTGTCCTTCGCTACAAACCCAGCATTCTCCAATCTTTCCTATTTTTCGCCTTCCTCTCAGTCTTCCCATATATCTTAATGTCGTCTATCATCTGATATCTTCTTCTGCCCCGAACTCTTCTCCCGTTCACCCTTCCTTCCAGTGCATCCTTCAGAAGGCAGTTTCTTCTTAGCCAGTGACTCACCCAATTTATTTTTCTCTTCCTGATCAGTTTCATAGGCCCTAATTATTCTTTATTCGCATTCTCTTTCTAGCATAGCTTTATTTCTTAATCTGTCTGTCCACTTCACACGCTCCACTCTTCCCCATATCCACATTTCAAATCCTTATAGCCGTTTCTCTTCGCTTCGTCGTAATGTCCATACAGTGCCACAATCTACAAGAAGCACTTTACTTGTTTCTTCCTTAGTTGTTTTTTGGGAGGTCCGAAAAAGATGATCAAACAAATAATGCCAAACAATTAAAAATTGAAAACATTCGTACAAATTGTCTGTACATATTAAAATAAAACTTTTGTGAAATAAGAAATGCACTTATGAACGGTTACAACGAAATGATGTATTGTGTAACAGATCTAGTAAAATATTAACCCTATTTTGACGTTTCTTAATGATATATTTAAAGTAACAAACAATGCTTTTAAAATCTGAGATTTATTATTGGAGATTCTAAACATGCAAAATATTAAAAAAATATTTCTAATTTGAAAATTATTTCAATTGTCATGTACGCGCTAAATTGAAACATGCCTTCATTTCATTTCCAGTTGTAAATCACATAGTAAAGAAACGAAAAAAAAATTTAAGACATATTTTAAAGTGTATCGTTACTAGTGTTTCCATAGGAAAATTTCGAGAGCCAGTTTAATTAATGAATGAAATTTAATGTCTCTTGCCAGTCGCAGATTACTTGAGGAGCTAATTTTTTAAACTTTTCTTGTCAGTCTCATAACGAAAATGATATTTCTTTGTCCATGCATTCTTCAAGTATAACTCTACATACAACTGTCATGATTTGTCTACAGAAAGCCCTCTAAACCGCTAAGAATCCTGCGTTAAAAGTGACCATTGGAATCAAACTGACTCTTGTCTAGCCTTTTAGGAACTACAGTAACGTGATCCTCACTATACACCGATTTCATGCACTTATGAATCAGCTTTTTGTTGGTAATTTCTTCTTTCAAAAACATGTTAGCTTGACATCATCCTCTTTTTGTTTTCAGTGCTACGTTCAATGCCTGATGGTTGAATTCGGTTATGTAAGTATAAAACGCACCGGAAATGAAGCATCATTCAAGGTTTCGCTGTGACTTCCGAATGTGGAACAATGTCACAATTACTGCAGTGCCACGCTCTTACGTAAGAAGGACGAACAATGGCTGCAAACTGCAAAGTACTGAATGGTTTAATTCACACTGAAATAACAGTTTTTGTTTATATTTATTTAATACTTAAACAATTAGAACTTTACACTATAACCTCTAAGTTATACAGGGTGTAACTAAAGTATGTCAAAAATTTGAAGAATCATTCCTAAAGTCTCATTTCCCTATCACGAATTTTACAGACACAAGATAACTTCGCAGTAATATTGTTGAAATGAGTAAAGAAAGAAAACAATATTCTGTGAAGAAATTAATGAATAATTAGTAAGAAGAAATAATCCTCTGATCGAGGTTCTGGCTGATATGTACAGTCTGACTAGTGTAACACTGTATGTAGCTAGTCGGCGATGTATGCAATGGAGGGGGAAAGGAACTGGATAGCCTATCACACTATCTCCTGGCCTAGCTGCCTCATAAGTGGTGCATTCTTGGTATTACTTGTGAGGTTTAGACCTGTCTTCGAACAGTTGACTAAACAACAAACAAGAAGAAATGAATGCATAATTATGACTGACCGACCTACCGATTTATTTGTTTGTTTGTTTATTTCTTCACTCACTCACTTATTTATTTATTTATTTACTTATTTACTTATTTATTTACTTATTTATTTACTTATTTACTTATTTATTTATTTATTCATTCATTTACTTATTCATTTACTTATTCACTTACTTATTCATTCACTTATTTATTTATTTATTTATTTATTTATTTATTTATTTATTTATTTATTTATTTACTCATTTATTTATTTATTTCTTCACTCACTCATTTATTTATTTATTTCTTCATTCATTCATTTCTTCATTCATTCATTCATTCATTTCTTCATTCATTCATTTTTCTTCATTCATTCATTCATTTCTTCATTCATTCATTTATTTCATCATTCATTCATTCATTGATTTATGTTTCATTCATTCATGCATTTATTTCTTCATTCATTCATGCATTTATTTCTTCATTCATTCATGCATTTATTTCTTCATTCATTCATTCATTCATTCATTTATTTCTTCATTAATTCATTCATTTATTTCTTCATTAATTAATTCATTCATTCATTTCTTCATTCATTCATTTCATCATTCACTCATTTATTTCATCATTCATTCATTCATTTCACCATCCATTCATTCATTCATTCATTCATTTATTTCTTCATTCATTCATTCATTCATTCATTTCTTCATTCATTCATTCATTCATTTATTTCTTCATTCATTCATTTCATCATTCACTCATTTATTTCATCATTCATTCATTCATTTCACCATTCATTCATTCATTTATTTCTTCATTCATTCATTCATTCATTCATTCATTTCTTCATTCATTCATTCATTTATTTCTTCATTCATTCATTTATTTCTTCATTCATTCATTCATTTATTTCTTCATTCATTCATTCATTCATTCATTCATTTATTCATTCATTGATTCATTTATTTATTTATTCATTCATTCATTTATTTCTTCATTCATTCATTTATTTCTTCATTCATTCATTCATTCATTTATTTATTTATTTATTCATTCATTTATTTATTCATTCATTCATTTATTTCTTCATTCATTTATTCATTCATTTATTTATTTATTTATTTATTGGAGTGAACATAATAATCAATACATTGATAAGCCTGTCTCCCTCGCCTGAACACAAACGTTATCAATATAGAACTTGTACTAATACCTTTCAGATGAATGACGGTGTTGTGGATCTCGATTCTGTGATAAATTTTGTAGAAAAAGAGCTGAAGAAAGCGAACGTGGATGTAGATGCTGTTAAGCTGAAGGCGGATGTTGCTTCTTGCACAGCAAAAGGTAGTCTAATAATATTCAATACATATTCCTAATACAAATTATATATATATATATATATATATATATATATAATTTAATTTAATTTAATTTACTTTAATTTCTTCCTGTAACCACTACAGGTTGCCGTCGACAAAGAGTACCATGATACAATAGAGTAAAAGCCTTGAGGCTTAGTGATAAACTGTTGTTAGAGTGAAAAATAAACTATATATATATATATATATATATAGGTTTCAGTTGCGTCTACTTCATACAATACATCGATGTCTAGCAGGACACACAATGTGCTAAACTGTCGAGTTTCATTATCGACTTTAAATGTTATGTTCTTTATCTGTTCCTTCCAACTTCTTCACAATGTATCTCGCCATTTTTTTCAGGACTTTCAGATTACTGTTCCTGTTTTGATATGCAAGTGTGTATTACTTTACAAATATAATGTCTTTAAGGTACACTTTTACATGTCCTTTCATTTTTCTTGTTCTTGTCTAAGGGCCGATTTCACCAAGCTTATTTGACTTTAATTGGATACTTTAAAGTAGAAGGGTGCAAAGTGCCAAAATGAAACATTCGAGATAAACAAATGTAGCTAAAAGTATAATTCTACACATATTTTGTCATTTTTCTTTTTTTACTGATAGAAAACAGCAATAGTACAGTGTTTACTCATTAATAATAGTGGCATGTAAAGACATTATTTCTCTAGATTTAATCATATAACACAAATTGTGAAAAGGGTTAAGTAATGGGTACATTTGCACTAGAATGGTGCAAAGTCCAATACCTATTTTTTCCTATTCTGGAGCAATTTTTACACACAGATCTGCCTGGAGAACTGCCTATGCTCCTCATTTGGAAGATAGGGAGTCTTTGCTAGTAGATCCCCCTTCTTTTCTTCAGTAATTTCCCTTGTATTTTAACTTGAAACAACGCTGAATCCACATCTTTCATCTTTTTTTTTTTCCTTTTTAAGCACTTTAATGGTATGCACTGCATCATCATGGGACTGTTTCACAGAAACACTGCCTGCTTTACTAACATCATACTGAATACAACATGCCTTAGAAATATTCAAGTTCTCGATGGAAATTTGTTGATCAGCAACATCTTGGATATTAAGGAAATCTGACTCTAGCACTGAAAATGTTTGAAATGGTTTCACAACTTGAAAGTTTTGTATGATTTCAAACAGGTTACTAGGAATGAAGGCTTTTGTCACTTTCAATCAAAGTGGAATCAGAATCGCGTTGTAAGAAACTGTGGCCAAGGAGAAGGAAACGTTGTTTTATGTGATCAAATAAACCAATGGCAACTAAAAAGAGACACATGAAAGCCATTACATGGTTTTGTTTTGAGCTCCACAGTTGTCGCTCCAGATTATTTATCAGATACTTCTTGTTTGTTATGTCCATATTGCTCAGTTTTAGCAGACACGAGACAATCTCATTGGCACCTCCACTCGCGATGCTTTTATCCCCCATACACATATAAGACTGCATTGTATCACATACACAAACTCCAAAGATATAACGCAAAAGCTGACCTCTGTAAAACATTTCTCTGTGTGTAAGTTTGAGCACAAACATGACCTGTTGAAGATCCATTGCCAGGGAACAAGCATTACTATCAGGCAACTGTGAAAGACTGGTGTCAGTCTTCACAATATTTTGTGCACACTCTGCCCTTCTATGATGCAACTTAAGAGGGCGCTTATCGTCTGAAACTGCATGGTGCTGGCAACGTGACATCTAAATATCTCACTTATGAAACACAACTGGATGTAGCCTCTTTTACACATCATCCTCCTAGGCACATTGCACTTATCTGCGTAATAATTTCGTTTTCTATGATTTTGATCATTTGCACCTTTCTACTTTAAAGTATCCAATTGTTACTTAAAGTTTTTTTTTTTTAATTGACACTTAAAGGAACAATGCATTTCATCAACGCAAATGGGCTTTAAACTCTCATTAAACTACATTTAAGTTAATTGGTAAATATTTGGTCATTTAAATAATTAATCCTCCATTAAAGATAATTTCCATCACAGCGAAGAGAATGATGGACTTGATATTTGAAAATGACGATTTCTTACCAAGACGGAAGAGGATAATTTCCAAAAGAGTGTATTTTAATAGAATGTAGGAAACATATTTACAAATGCGGATTAAGCTACGCAAAACATACGCATTGTATATTTTGAATAGTACAGAAGGTGATATCATCCCGTTTTGTTTTTAATGTTGCCGAAAACATTGGGATGAGATTTTTTTTTTGCATTCAAATCTCTTTCTAGTTATTTTCAACTTTTTTTCTTTTCTTCTAAATTCTGCCCATCTGTCTTTTTTTATTCTATGATTTTAATATGTTTTCAGGTTACGTCTGTATATGATAACGTTTTATTGTTGTAACATAACAAATGAACTCATTATAAAAGTCATGGCCTTCGAAATAACTATTTTATTATGATTCCCAAGGCTGTGATGACTTAGTTCGGAATTAAATTAATTGACTTGATTTTAAATGCGTATTGGTTTGGTGAAATGAAAACGAATTAAATATTGTGAATTTTATTAGTAACAACAATGTAATTTATTCGTCACAACAATAATTCCTTTCTACAATTCACCTTAAACGCTCTCGTCAACAATTGGATCTTCACTCAACACCGTATTCGTTATAGCACTCCACCGACGACAATGACAATTTACTTGGACTATTACGCACAACAATGAACTGTTAATCTTAACTAATATTTACAAAGCACTATTTACAAATCAGAACTACCAGTTCTCAGTTCACAGTTCTTCTATCTCAGTCACTCGAGTTCACGGTATCTCGAACCACAGACCTTCAGAGACAGTTCACTGTACTCGAACTCGGGTCCCTCCAACTGCGGTCCACTGCACTCGAACTCAGGTCCCTCCAACTGCGGTCCACTGCACTCGAACTCAGGCCTTCGGATGCTGACGCAGATGCGGACGCACACTCGAGTCGAACTCCGGCTGGCTTGCTTGCTCTGACTTTCTCACTGACTGAATAACTGAAAACTCTGAAAACTCTCTAAAACTGCTGTCGTTCTTTCGCGTCCGTAATTTATAACCACAGCGACGTAACCTCGAAGGTTCCACCCGTCTCTAGAGATGGCATTCCAGAGAAATCCAGGGCCCTCTCCTCTCTACCAGCACCAGATGCGCGCGCAAACTCGTCGCGTGACGTAATACACCCTCTCTCTTCTCTCCACCGCGCGACGTCACTCAATGTTCCGTGGAGCCTGTGCGATCTGCTTTCATGCGGGACGCTGGTCGTGAGTTCGAATCTCACGTCGCTGTCACATTGCTCCCTCCTTAGGACTGCTCGTCTCGGGCAGTCCCTTGGTAGGCTGCTAGTCGGTCCAACGTTTGGGGTCCTCCGGCTGCTCCCTCCTTATGGTGGCGCCACCCCATCCTTGGCTTGGCTGGACAGCGATACTCGTACTGCGTGGGCGCCATCTTGCTTTTCCCCTTGGCCCTCCAAGGAGAGCTCGCTGGCCACGGGTTGGTCCTCGGCGTCCATCAGGAAGACGGAGTATACGGCGCCGGACGTCCACCGTCGCATCGAGTAACCGCATGGCGTCGAGTCCCAGGACGACGTCCTCGGTGATGTTGGCGACGAACACCCACATCTCCAGTTTCCTCTTCCCCAAGGTCAGGTCCAGGAAGACCTCTCTCTGGATGGGCAAGCTCTCGCCTGAAGCAGTCCGTAGCTCGTATTAGCGCAGCGGCGTCCTCCCAGGTAGGCCACGCACGACGTCTGGTTTGGCGATAGTGAGCATCGCCCCGGTGTCCACCAGTACTCTGCATGGACGGCCTCTTATCCGTCCTTCAGCAATCAGCCCATCGTCGCACCTTCTGTCGACCGGTTTCAGGACGAGCCGAGGGGACGGTGATGATGGCGCCGACGTGCTCCTCCTAGCATCGGCCCCCTCTCTCTCCTGACTGTTGCCAGGTCGGTCGCAACTCCTCCGCAGGTGCCCAGGTTCACCGCAGGACCAGCAAGTGGGCACCCGTCCTCTCCGTTGCTCAGGCGACTGTTGGTTTCTCTCGGTGTCAGCCACCTCTCTCTCCTGCCGGTGGCTGGAGCGGTTGCAGTCCCTCCTTAGGTGTCCCGGTCTCCCGCAGGACCAGCAGTTGGGCGTCCGTCGTCTCCGCCGCTCCGTTGACTGTTGGCGCTCCTCGACGTCGGCCACCTCTCTCTCCTGCCTGTGACCGGATCGGTCACAGTCCCTTCTCATGTGTCCTGGTCTGCCGCAGGACCAGCAGGTGGGCGCCCGTCGTCTCCGCCGCTCCGTTGACTGCTGGCGCTCCTCGACGTCGGCCACCTCTCTCTCCTGCCTGTGACCGGATCAGTCACAGTCCCTTCTCAGGTGTCCCGGTGTGCCGCAGGACCAGCAGGTGGGCGCCCGTCGTCTCCGCCGCTCCGTTGACTGTTGGCGCTCCTCGACGTCGGCCACCTCTCTCTCCTGCCTGTGACCGGATCGGTCACAGTCCCTTCTCAGGTGTCCCGGTCTGCCGCAGGACCAGCAGGTGGGCGCCCGTCGTCTCCGCCGCTCCGTTGACTGCCGCTCGGGTGGCTTCGGTTGGCGCCCCCCAGCATCCGTCGCCGTGACGCTCCTGATCCAGTGCGGTGTTGAGACTCCGCCGCCGACTTGGCCGCCTCCATCCTGAGGGCCGCCGCCAGAGCTGCGTTGATGGTACGATGCTCTGCCAGGAGTAGCTGTTGTCTGATTTCGGGGTCTCGAACTCCGCTGCCGAAGGTGTAGGCCGCCTCTCCAGCGATGAAATCATTAGGTAGGCCCCTGAGGGCCTTATGGGCCAGTTGTTCCACCGCCATCGCGAATTCTTGTAGGGACTCGCATGACTGTTGGACCCTCGTTTTTAGTTGGGTCCTAAATGCTGCAGCAAGTTGATGGTCACCATAACGTCCCTCCAGGGCCGCCATTATCTCAGCGGCTGTCCCATCTTCTGGAACGCTGTGAAGAATCTCCGACGCCTGTCCTTGAAGCGCGGTCAGCAACTGAGTAGTCTTCTCCGCTGGGGTCCAGCCATTATGTGCTGCGGTGGCCTCGAACTGGCGACGGAATATCGCCCAAGACGTCGTACCGTCGAACTTCGGCGTCTTGACGTTGTGATGTCTGGCTGAAGGCGATGATTCCGCAGGGCCACTATATGGGGTCCTCAACTCTGTGGCCGCTTCTTGCATGGCACGTCGAACCTCCTCGGCAACTATCTGTTTTTGTTCTCTAGCCTGGCGATCCACCAACGCGAGAATGTGCTTGTTTTCTTCAGCATGTCGGTCCATCAACGTGAGTATGTGCTTGTTTTCTTCAGCATGTCTGTCCACCACCTCACTCGTCTTGTCCAGCAACTCGCTCGTCTGCTCTTGACGACGCTCGAGATCGCGGATTTTGCCGTCGAAATGGTCTACCTCCTGTCTCAATTCTGTTACTGTCTCATTTATAGTTGTAAAATTCTTGTTTAGGTTGTCAAGATCGGCTTTGAGTTCGTCTTTTACGATGGCGACAATTCCATCTACGTGGGCTGAAACGCTTTCAATTTGCGTAGTGACGTCATCTTTCACTCCGCTTATGTCACTTTTCATCTCCGTTTTCACTTCACTTATGTCGCCTTTCACTTCACTTATATCGTTCTTGACCTCACTGATGTGCTTGTTCATGTCGTCTTTCATTTCTGCTTTTACTGCACTTATGTCGTTTTTCATTTCAGCTTTCATTTCCGCGATGGCTTGCAGGATTTGCTGTAGGTTCTCCATTGTCGATAATATCCCACTTCTGACACCAGTGTGAATTTTATTAGTAACAACAATGTAATTTATTCGTCACAACAATAATTCCTTTCTACAATTCACCTTAAACGCTCTCGTCAACAATTGGATCTTCACTCAACACCGTATTCGTTATAGCACTCCACCGACGACAATGACAATTTACTTGGACTATTACGCACAACAATGAACTGTTAATCTTAACTAATATTTACAAAGCACTATTTACAAATCAGAACTACCAGTTCTCAGTTCACAGTTCTTCTATCTCAGTCACTCGAGTTCACGGTATCTCGAACCACAGACCTTCAGAGACAGTTCACTGTACTCGAACTCGGGTCCCTCCAACTGCGGTCCACTGCACTCGAACTCAGGTCCCTCCAACTGCGGTCCACTGCACTCGAACTCAGGCCTTCGGGTGCTGACGCAGATGCGGACGCACACTCGAGTCGAACTCCGGCTGGCTTGCTTGCTCTGACTTTCTCACTGACTGAATAACTGAAAACTCTGAAAACTCTCTAAAACTGCTGTCGTTCTTTCGCGTCCGTAATTTATAACCACAGCGACGTAACCTCGAAGGTTCCACCCGTCTCTAGAGATGGCATTCCAGAGAAATCCAGGGCCCTCTCCTCTCTACCAGCACCAGATGCGCGCGCAAACTCGTCGCGTGACGTAATACACCCTCTCTCTTCTCTCCACCGCGCGACGTCACTCAATGTTCCGTGGAGCCTGTGCGATCTGCTTTCATGCGGGACGCTGGTCGTGAGTTCGAATCTCACGTCACTGTCACAATATGATTTAACTTCCGTATTTAAGTTAAATTACAATTAGTTAATTGTGGATTAGTAACATGTTGGTGAAATCGGCCCTTACTTCTTTCATTCAAGTTTAATTATTTTCTAATAGCTTCCTTTCACTTCTTTTTCACTACTGAATAACATGAAGGAATATCATATTGTTCAACAAAAAGTGACGTGTTCTACCCAAGATCTAGTTTGCATAAAATTGGTCGAAGGGCAAAATACTGAACCTACACTAAGAAATTGGAGGGCATTAAACACTTAATTAAAATGAAAATATTATATTGTAGAAACGATAATATAAAATAATTATTACTTACGAATACAATATATAGTGATTACTTTCACGTATTAATTTGAATTAAGTTTATAAATACCTAGTTGACAAGTTTGGGCTTGGGAGCCATCTTCAGAACTGCTGAGATTCTGTGTCTTCCCGTGTCTTCATCCCCGGTGGGGTATGTTTGTGTTGTGTAGTGTGGAGTCAAATAGTATGCGTTCTGAAATTCAGTTGTGTATTGAGGATTTGTTGTGGGTGTGTTTTTTTTTGTATCTCTATATTTCGTATTGTTCTAGTGTGTTTAGTTTCTCGTTTTTTAGTTGGATATGTAGAATTTCCATGTCTGTACCTATGTTGCTGTAGGTGTGGTTGGCGTTTGTGATGTGTTGTGCGTATGTGGAAATGTTATGTGATTTGGTATGGCTGTGATGTGTTCTTTGTAACGTGTTTGAAATGACCTGCCTGTCTGTCCTATGTAGAAGTTGTGGTAGCTGCTGCTTGTGAGTTTGTATACATCTGTTAGGTTGTATTTTTCGTATGTTGAGATGTTTTTGTAAAGTGTTTTGTATTCTGTATGGGAAGTTGTCAACTAGGTATTTATAAACTTAGTTCAAATTAACACGTTCAAGTAATCACCATATATTATATTCCTAAGCGATATAGTGTTCAAAGTTGTGTAATCAAGATGTATAAAATTATTGTACTCTGAATAGCAATAATAATGCAATATCATTTTCATTTTCAGCTGGTGAAGGTGAATGTATGGTCGGTTATCACATTCTTAAGTGTCTGTACAACCTTACTAAAGACTCTATTAAGGTATAGACAATATGTAAATAGGAAAGGAAGAAAAAACATGGAAAATGTGTGGATATTATGGTATCACTTTTAATACTCCATTACTTCGCATGCAGTTAATGTAATTGTTGAATAAACTTCATGCATGTTTGATTATGACGTGTTGTCTTGTTTTCTTTACTGTAATAAATGGCCTAAAGCAGCAATACCTAAGCTGTGGTCCACTGACCCCTGGTGGTCCGAGAGTTAAGTCAGTGGTCCGCAAATGAGTCTCTAAATTAAAATTTTGTTTTTTTTCTTTATTATAACATTATAACAAATAGCAATAATTAATCTTTCATCACAGTCAATTTACTGGATTAGCAATCTATTTCATTATCAAGTAATTAAGGACATCAAATCAAAGACTTTTTTAAAACAGGATCAACCTATTGAAATATCCCTTCAACAATAATAATCTTTCCGAATTTTGGTTCTGTGCGAGGAATATGTGCTCACAACTGGTGTAAGAACCTATCACACTATTACTGCCTGTTCATCCAATACAGGGTGGAAGTGAAATAACCCTGCATATTTTCAGAGGACTAGCTCATGTTATATGTAACAAAAATGTGTAATACCATATTGGTGAAAAGTTCATAATTTGTCAGATTTCCCCCCCCCCTCAATGTTTAACACCCTCTTAGTCGGTAATTATTGAGAGTAAGATCGTGATTTGTGTCCATATCGATAGCAAATCTAATAAAGAATCATTCATCCTTCTGGCGTATGCCAATAGCGTGCAGACCGCTCAAACTTCCGAATTAATTTTCTAATTAACATTGCATTTAATCACGAAACGAAATATAGGTGCCCTATTCATTTAAGTGTACTCTAACATCCCTTTAAATCTGCACAATTATTTCACTTCCACCCTGTATATTAATGCTAAAAGACTTTCTCCACCCATGTGTAGGCCTAAATGAAAAAGAAATAACGAAAGCAATTGAATATCGAATCAGGTTTACGCATACATATTAACTGAAGGCCACACCTGTGGAGTAATGGTAAGCGCGTCTGGCTGCGAAACCAGGTGGCCCGGGTTCGAATCCCGGTCGGGGCAAGTTATCTGGTTGATGTTTTTTCCGGGGTTTTCCCTCAACCCAATACGAGCAAATGCTGGGTAACTTTCGGTGCTGGACCTCGGACTCATTTCACCGGCATTATCACCTTCATCTCATTCAGACGCTAAATAACCTAGATGTTGATACAGCGCCGTAAAATAACCCAATTAAAAGAATATATATTAACTGAAATGTTGAAATAGATATTGCACATGTAGTGGCAAAGAAACAGCATTATAATTTCCATAGCAATAATGTAACTCAATTATCATTAAAAATGTAATTATAACTTTTTAATCATTAAGAAAGCTAATTATTAGCAGTGTTTGAGTCGACCTGCTTGGCGAGTTGGTACAGCGCTGGCCTTCTATGCCCAAGATTGCGGGTTCGATCCCGGCCCAGGTCGATGGCATTTAAGTGTGCTTAAATGCGACAGGCTCATGTCAGTAGATTTACTGCCATGTAAAAGAACTCCTGCGAGACAAAATTCCGGCACATCCGGCGACGCTGATATAACCTCTGCAGTTGCGAGCGTCGTTAAATAAAACATAACATCTAACATTTAACAGTGTTTGAATTAAACTTGAGTTTGTAATAATTTGTATAGTGAAAATAAACAGCTTTTACATATTAAGACATTTTCTTACCCTTACTAAGCAAAAGTACAAAACTAGGTTAATTGTATTAGGAATCGGGCAATATGCACATCATAATTTAAAAGGGGTCCTCGAACTCGTAAAGTTTAAGAATATTGGTATAATGTGTACAACCGCACTACAATTAAATATATTATGAGTATATAAAATTTTCACGTGATGTAAAACAGTTTAAGAAACATTTTTAAAATCTACGCGTGGAATTTGACTATAAACGTGTATAATTTTGACGTAGGTAAATTTCATATTCGGTAATGCTATTTACGGATCTAAGTTTGATTCCTGGGAATCTTCATGTCTGATATTTCTAAATTCTGAGTAGTAACTTTGTGATGTTCCGCATATTTAATTCTACACTTTCTTTCCTACTTAATAAGTAAGATGTAAACCAATCTAAAGTATCATCTTCAATACCATAAAACTTCATTTTTTTACCAATACATTGTAATCCACACAATGAAATGCTTTAGCTAAATCACAAAATATCCCTCCAACTTTACGCTTTCTTAACCATAGAACGGCAATATTTGATGACTTAATGGTCGTCATGCTGTTATCAGATCCAACAACGCATGATCAAATTTCACCCAGGTCAATAGAATTTCAACGGTGATAAGAATTCTCATTAGGGTGTCTTTCGAAGATGTAGAATAACTAATTTGGAGGCCGGGTCGTATATATACCGTCCTGAGTCCTGGAGTATAGTATACTATACTTCATACATGCATTTAGTTTAAAATTTGCCATGAGGTGGAATCCTTATCGATCACTTCTTTTCTGTGCTTGTCAAGCTCCTGACATCTGTTGGGACTTACAGGAAGCTCAAGAAGATTGATTCAATCATTGCAATGCGTGTTTCAACTATTTTAAAATTAAAATGGCGACCAGCAACTCAACGCCAAGGCACTGTAGGACATGCTTTCGAAGTAAGTACACAGTAAACGCTATATTTTCAGGGTAAAAAATTATGATGTAAGATGTATGTACAGAGACTTCAAGTATAGTATAATATACCTGCATATTAGTATTAGTATTTATTTAACCTGGTAGAGATAAGGCCATCAGGCCTTCTCTGCCCCTCTACAAGGGGTTTACCACTGTAATATAAAGAATAAAATTACAATTAATATTACTTTTACAATTATAATTACAATAAAAATCAAAGTACGACAAGATTACCTGATTAATGAAAGCTAGACAATTTATCATAGAAGTTAAGAACAAAGAATATTTTTGTATTTACTGAATTACAAATTAAACCTAGAATAACAAAATTCTATAGTGATGTAATTACCATATATTGAGATATTTTGTGATAGATTAAGAGAACTATTTACAAGAATCCATGTCTGAACGAGTCTCAATTACTGACCAAGTGCCTAGTAAGTTTGTGTTTGAATTCAATTTTATTTCGACAGTCCCTGATGCTAGCAGGTAGCGAATTCTAGAGTCCTGGCAGGGCTATTGTGAAAGAGGATGAGTATGAGGAGGTGCGATGGGATGGTATTGTTAGTATTGTTTCATGGCGAGAGCATGTGTTCAGATTGTGGTGGGAAGAAAGGTAAGTGAAGCGAGACGACAGGTACGAAGGAATAGAAGAGTTCAAGGTTTCGAAGAGAAGGAGAAGTGAATGTAAATTTATTTTCTTATCTAGTTTAAGCCAACCTATTGCTTCCAGGGATGGGGTAATACGATCATATTTACGAACATTGCTTACAAAACGTACACACAAATTATGTGCCCTAACTGTAACCTGCAGAATTGTTTCTTCATCTTTCTTACTTTCATTGACCTTTTTTGAATTGTAGAATTATATTGAACTTAAAACATAAAACGAAAAGTGTCTCAGGACTCAGGAGGTTATGGCAAAGTGAAAGAACATTACCACTAGGTGGGAAGGTTCCAAGTACAATTTAACGGTCTTTTTAGACTGCGTTTAAATCTGAATGTAGTACAATAGGCCAATCTGCCCATAATAGCGGCCTAATTACGGATGGACTTGATTCACTTTTCTACCTGTAATCAATAATTACATTGTTTATCCATGACCATAACGAAAACATGCCTTTATTAAATACTTTTGAGTTTGTAAAGTAGGCTTATATTCAACATTATATTCCACTAGTGAGATAAATACTTTACCTCACAGTTTGAACTTTATCTCACAGTTCATTAGTATTTTCCTAGTACCCGGATCATACGTATACTTTTCCATTGAACTATTACTCAAGAAGTTAATATATTAGTTACTAGAGGTCACTATATATATATATATATATATATAAATTCTAAATTATAGACATATGCTCAAAGAATTTGAGTGATCAGAAATGTCCTGAATACAATCAACAAGTATATATAATGTGATGTGATACATTAAAGAAAAAAAAATTTAATTGTTGAAGGAAAATATAAGTGGATTAATTGAAATAGAGATGATGATGTAATATTTGAAGAGAATCCTTGATAATATTTATAAGGACAGACATTACATAATCAAAAGGAATGTGAAGTTCCTTAAGATAATTCCATGTGAATTTCGAAATAGAACCTCTACTGCCAAACAGCAAACCAATGACGGACCATTGTTTAAGAGGGACGTTGTACTTTTGAGAAAGATACGAAGACAAGGTTCATATATGGACTTCTTCCAATTTGTGCATTGCATCCATATCTAATAATGTATTTTTTTTAAATTTATAATAACTTAGCTTTAGGGAGGCGAGGAGACTTGAATCTGCGAAGTCGGGTTTATATAATTTTAAAACAACACTCGTTAGTCAACTGAGCTAAACAGACACGATAATTAATTACGTTTTAAAATTCCTCTTAAGTTTACAGAAGTAAAAGGTGAAATTATTTTAATCACGTTAGTCCCGTGAACACTTCTAAATAATCCCTGAAACTTCAAAAAGATGAAAATACACGTTTAAAATGAAAAAAAAATATTAAAATTATATAATTAATATTATAATTTGTTATTTATCCAACGCCTCAGATACCATTCTTCACTAATCATGGCCTCCTACATCATAACCTACCCAGTACACGTATCGATTCTAAAATCCATGTGATTATATGAGGACTTATTTTCAACATATTTTCTTTTATAAAACATAATTTTTCCTTATGGTCATGGATAAAATTACGTATGGTACATGTGAGCGTGATCTTTATTGCACTCGTGCAATAAAGATGCACTTACCTCACAAGTACCGTAAATAACTATTGTTAGGATTGTGAAAGTCCAGAAATAATCGATGCGAAATTGAAATTGACGCGCTCGCCTCAGTTATACAACGCTGACAATGGCTTGGATCAAGTTCACAGGATCATTTATTTCTCTATTCTAATGTTAAACCAATGGACTGTAGCGAATGTGTCTCTTTTTTGAAACAGCATGCTTATCAAGAGTTTTATTCGATTTCCCTATACAAGAGGATATAAAAGGAAAATTCATGTGAACTTATTAGAGATCTGTGATTCCGCTGCAAATGCATGTGCTTTCGTCAAACATATGCGCAGTGTTTTATGAGAAAACCTAGATTTCAGTACAATCGAGAAAATGTCTCTAATGGCATCCCTGCTGCTTTGTGTGTTTAGTTTCTTCGCGTGCTCTGCTGATCCGGTGAGTCTGAAGTCGACTACATGTAATCACAAAACAAGTTTCAAAGTCTTCCCCTGTGTTTACGCCATTACTGCATTACATTTTTTTACAGTTTAATATTCTACCAGAGTATATGTTAACACATTCTACATTATTGCTCCGAGACACCAGTGTAGTAGCTTACAAATAAAATTATCAAACATTGTAACAAAAATGATTATATTTCCAACGAACAAACAAGAAATAATATCAATTACTAAAAATGCCAAGTCAAAAACCTCCTCAGGGTATAATTAAATAACATACAAAATATTAAAAGCGAGTTCACGTATTATAGCTACGCCACTAATGTATTTATGTTACTTTTCAATGTTCAATGGCATATTCCCCGAGAGATTAAAATATTCAGTGATTATTCCTATCTTCAATAACGTGTCCAGAATATTTTACATCTACATATATAATTTGAACTGGTAATGGAAATTACGGGAAAACGGCTGAACGGATTTTAATAAATGACCCCTCAACGTTTTTCGGAAAAATAGTACCTTTCAGTGAAATATCAATTTTTAAACATAATTTTCCTATTTTCCAAAATCCATCTGTCGTCAGTTTTGAGAACTAGCTAATAGCATTCACGGCCGACTTGATATACCCTTCGCTTTTTTGTAAAGGAGAAGCGAAGTGAGCATCAAGTCGGCCGTGTTGCATTTCAGAATAAAACAAAACACATACTACAGTAAACAATATTACACGAAGGCCATGATCTGCAAGAATGCTGACATATTTAGAGCTCAAATTAAATTGGTTATTAAAAACTTAACTTACTAAAAATAATTTACAGGTTCGATATTGTGGTGTGTAATTTTCTGGGTACAGCTGTGTATTGGATATTAAAATCTACAGAACTTGAGGTGGTTTGATGACATTATTACCATTAGAAATGAAATATTATTGTAGTTAATGCCATGATGTGACTATTTTTCATTAATTATACATATTCATGCTATATTGATGATATGAAAGTGAAACGTTTTGGGGTTATATAAGTAAATATAGAGAACAACTTAAATTAGACTTTGATTTATGTATTTTACTGAGTGGCGGCTATATAGTATATATAGTGTGTGTTACTGAAAGCTATAAAACTTACGTAAGATAATAATATTATTAAAAATCAAATATTTTTATAATTATTATTCAAGTGGGGTTGGGTCTTTTTCATATATTTAATGGCGGTGTGGTGTAGATATTTATATACGTAGTTCTCTTCAGTATTGGCTCGAGAGAGAGAGTATCTTTCATTGTTATGGAAGCAAATAACTTTCCGAATGTCTGGTATTCTTCATTGAAAATAAATCTGAAAAATGTTTATTTGAACGTCTAATGAACTTAGTTTGCAGCATTTGCTGCACAAGCCACTAGTAATAAATAATACCAATTACTACCACAGGGCATGATGAAATAATATGCAAAATATTAAAAGCGAGTTCACATATTATAGCTACGCCACTAAGTTATTTATGTTACTTTTCAATGTTTAATAGTATATTCCTCGAGAGATTAAAATATTCAGTGGTTATTCCTATCTTCAAAAAAGGAGAAACAACGTCTCCAGAAAATTACAGATCCATACAACTTCTACCAGTTTTCTCGAACGTTTTTGAAAAAGTAATGCATAAAAGATTATATCATCATCTTCAAAGATACAATATTTTAGTCCCAGAACAGTTTAGATTTAGGAAAAATAAATCCACTAAAAATGTAACATTTAATTTAATTGACATAATTCTGGAGGCAATTAATAAAAAATTACAAGTTGGAGGCATTTTCTGTGATTTATCCAGAGCATCTGACTGAGCTCCATAGATGTCCAATACGGCTGGCTTGATCTCATTGGCTAGTACTACACAATATACTGCTGCCGAAAGCGTAATAAGTAAATACTGCGATACTATATTTTTATTTCAGTGATTCTGAAAAGAAAGATTTCAGATATTTCATCAATAAAATAAGAGGTCTGACACATTGTCCGCTACACCAGAGCCTAATGATACCAATTCCATTCAAGAACAGGCACAATAACGAGGGCAGACCACCTCTGTGGTCTAGGGGTCAATGCTGGTCTCTTAAGCAGAGGGCCCGGGTTCGATTCCCGGTCGGGTTGAATTTCCTGGTTGAGGTTTTTCAGGGTTTTTCCTCAACCATATGGCAAATGCTTGTAATTCTAATCTCACTCCACTAATACTTATTCAGAAAAGAATTATTAAAATATGCTTTAATAAACCAATTGATTACTCATCTGAGCTTTTTTTTACTGATTTTAATGTTTTGAAAATTAAACAGATTTATTATATTGCCTTATTAATCTTCATACATAAACACCGTAATAAATTCAAATTGTATCATCATAAATATGGAACTAAAAGATCCGATTTTATACGACTAGAGGAACCAAAGTGTTTCACAAGCACAGTTCTGAGCCATGGTACCTACTTTGGTCCAAGGCTATACAATAAAATAATTGATAAATACCCAAATTTGGAAAATTTTAGTAACATAAATTTAAAAAATAGCGTTAGGAATTTAATTTTTAAAGAATATATATTGATTTAATATGTATATGTATTTGTATGACTTAAATTGTTAAAATTGAAATTGTATTTTTAAATTTAATTTATTCCTGTAATTTTTTTGACCCAGTTTGTGTCAAAAAATTACCTTTGTGTTTATCTTTGTGTTTAGATATCTCCCTGAGCACGAGGTTTTTACTCCTTCAGGGAAGAACTAAGATTGTATTTTTATCAATTTTATTTCATTAACAATAAACAATAAATGCCAGGAAATTCGGACCACAACGTCCCTGAATATCACCGGCCTCATTCATCACCGAAATCATATTCATAACAAATCAGTAATACATATACAGTCGCCATCTAGTTCACAACAATACAACCAGTCTCAACAATAGTACACAGGCCTTCGGATTTCAACCAAAGATTAACTCGCGATATGACCAAAGATGTTAAAGAGAGTATAAATAAGAGCGAGAAAAAAAAAAAAAAACGAGGGTGAAACAATCAGTGCAATGGGGTGCTGTCTCATTATTTGGCGGTAATTTTACAGATTCTGTGAAGGCCAAATTTAGAAAATACGGTTGATTAGTTCTTAACAGTTGCGCGTCATGCAATCCCTAATAAGGTCCGAAATCATCGCATACCATTCCACACCTCTATTTCATTTTAATCCTGGAATATGAGTACCAAATGTTAACAACTTTGACAATTTGATAACTCAGATATTTTTCGTCGGAGATTCTGAGTTCCCGACATCAAATTCCTCGTCTACAACTTCTCTATAACCAGATAAATTTCTTCTGTTAAATTGTGAAACACTGTTCAAAATAAAAGGGCTTCAGAGATAGTGATCGTCCGCAAGTTATTGTACCTTAGGAGTGCAATTGTGTGTTTAAAAAAATAGTAGTTAAAAATAATGATAAAGCTTGTTTTCAAAGCAGGCATGACTATTAGAAAGAATAGGGCCGACTGAAAGGACAAATAGTGAACAAATAATTCCGTTTTCGATTTCCTCCTTTTCTCTTGTTAATATTCAATAACTCTTCACAATCTGTCATTGGTCTGTACAATTTCGCAGCTTTAATTAAATGCAACAAACTACAGGGACATCATTTTATTTTTACTTCAATTTTTATTGTACCTGAGTATTTGAATGTACTTCACTCCCACCCCTTCTACTAAGGAAGTTCCAACTCCACACAGAACCAAGACCGCAGATAGTAAGCAGTACTGAGTTACTGAGTATAGTACGTTCCAGAAATATGTTCGCGTTTTCCAGTGACGAAAGAGCTTTCAATATTGAATCATATTTTCGCACAGGTACTGTCCGTTTGCCTACGTCGCATCCCGATTTCCCCCACCTGCTTCTGCTCGCCCCTCTGTAATAGCTGGGCTGTCTTAGCTCTTTTCTGAAAACATTAATTTCTCTTAGGAATTGGAAGTTTACGTAATATTATACAGCTGTTTAATTTAACTTAAATAAAAGGGCCTCGTTAAGTAATTAACTGTCACGTGATTTCCTCCTTTCTACAATCCTGCGGCATAACCACTTGGACGGACAGTAGATAGCATGTCTGAGTAATTTTATATTTTCGGGTCGGGCAGAAGTGAAGATTGAATTTACAGTACGTAGAGTAGGTACAGAATTATTTCAACATGAGTTACTAGTACGAAGGACGAAACTGGCAATTGGAATTAGATGCAATAGTCTATAATGCGATAATATGCACAAAAGAACTGAAGCCTGTATCGAAATGAACGGCCACCATTTTCAAAATTGTGTTTAAATATTCATATTATGATTATTTTTCAATTTAACTTCTTTCTCTATATTGTACGCTAATGTGCTGTAGACAGTATAATATACACTGCATAATGAATACGTTCGCATGGATAACTCACTTCGTGAGTAAAAACACTTATTCTTAATACAGTACTGTACTTTGATTAAAGAAAAACCTAATGAAAATTATCAAACTCAAAATCGCGATATTTCCTAGTTTACGTAAATGGATGAACTACTTTTCTTCCTTCCTATACCTAGTGGAGTGATTTGTGTTTTACGCCAGTATCATCGAACTCCAGTCTTGGAGAGGGGAGCAAGCGGTGTTTCCGGTTCTCTAAAGGTATAGACAGGTTAATATTAAAAATGTTAGTAAAAATAAAATGATGTCCCTGTATAAAACATAATGCGATATTTCTTAATAGGATCAATCAATTATGTTAGCGTTAGTCAGCATTTTAAATGGCTGCAGAATCTATCGTTTTATTCTCTGATATACGATATGTCTTTCTCCGCAGTGAGTACGGCCACCCGTTCCGCGATTCATGGTGAAACAAAAAATAGCAGAATTCCAAATGTTTACTGTAAAACACTATGAGCCATACCCGGATGCTAATGTTATTAGTTGGCCATGAACCAATGTATAGCCACACCCAATGACTCCGCCTCCCCTCGCTAGGGGCACGAGGGCCGCGAAGTTGCTGTTAAAATTATCCATACCGCGCGGACTCTCTCAGTAATATCTCGGCATCAAGAGCAGCTACAGACCTGTGCGACTACTCGTTTGATTTGTAGTAGCGAGTTCTGCAATACTGAAGTGACAATAGGCACTAAGATGCACTGAATTAACCATATTGAGAAATTTGTTGTGAACTGGGACTAATTTCGGAACGTATTTCCATATTGGAGAGAAAATATATCGCATGTCCTTCATTATTACTTGTTTTATTATAGACCCATACTCTCCATTTTTTAAATCGACACGAAACTAATATATTCAAACCAACATAACTGTAGTTTCATTCCCGAAACTGGGAGACGTACTGTATTCTATATGACATGACGGTGTATCCATAGTACAGCGCTGACTATTTTTTTTTTTTTGGAAAATGTTTAAACTAATTCATTTCACAGAAACAAAGTCTATTAAAACATAATAAATTACTGTACCGTTTCTTCCAGACAACGTTCGAAGAGATTGAGGAAATTCAACACAAATGTCAAGAGGAGAACGGCATTACGAACGGTAAGCAGAAATATATTTTAGTGATTAATACTTACTTACTTACTTACTTACTTACAAATGGCTTTTAAGGAACCCGAAGGTTCATTGCCGCCCTCACATAAGCCCGCCAGCGGTTCCTATCCTGTGCAAGATTAAACCAGTCTCTATCATCATACCCCACCTCCCTCAAATCCATTTTAATATTATCCTCCCATCTACGTCTCGGCCTCCCCAAAGGTCTTTTTCCCTCCGGTCTCCCAACTAACACTCTATATGCATTTCTGGATTCGCCCATACGTGCTACATGCCCTGCCCATCTCAAACGTCTGGATTTCAAGTTCCTAATTATGTCAGGTGAAGAATACACTGCGTGCAGCTCTGTGTTGTGTAACTTTCTCCATTCTCCTGTAACTTCATCCCTCTTAGCCCCAAATATTTTCCTTAGCACCTTATTCTCAAACACCCTGAACCTATGTTCCTCTCTCAGAGTGAGAATCCAAGTTTCACAACCATACAGAAGAACCGGTAATATAACTGTTTTATAAATTCTAACTTTCAGATTTTTCGACAGCAGACTGGATGATAAGAGCTTCTCAACCGAATAATAACACGCATTTCCCATATTTATTCTGCGTTTAATTTCCTCCCGAGTGTCATTTATATTTGTTACTGTTGCTCCAAGATATTTGAATTTTTCCACCTCTTCGAAGGATAAATTTCCAATTTTTATATTTCCATTTCGTACAATATTCTGGTCACGAGACATAATCATATACTTTGTCTTTTCGGGATTTACTTCCAAACCGATCGCTCTACTTGCTTCAAGTAAAATTTCCGTGTTTTCCCTAATCGTTTGTGTATTTTCTCCTAACATATTCACGTCATCCGCATAGACAAGAAGCTGATGTAACCCGTTCAATTCCAAACCCTGCCTGTTATCCTGAACTTTCCTAATGGCATATTCTAGAGCGAAGTTAAAAAGTAAAGGTGATAGTGATTAATACAAGTGAAATTTTCAACAAAGGTGTAAATTCTGGGATCATGATTCCAAGCAATTTCTGTTTATAAACTAATCGCTGAATAGATGGTACATAGTTATTTATGGAATATACTGTAACAAAGTGGCCCTTTGCAGCACTTAGCTATGAAACAGACAATATTAGTTCATAATTTACAATTCATGTTGGAAAATGTTCAGCTAAGCCTCGTCTTAATAACATATATCAAAATATGATTAAGTATTTATTCCGTCAATATGGCTTAAGCATTTAATTACATATGAAAGAAAATATTGTTGTGTTACATCCTATCTAATCTTGATACTAACGTTTTCGGCCCTAGTGGGGCATCTTCAGGTACAAGATATAAGTATCATCTAAAATCAATTACAAACAAGTTTTACATTTAAAATGCAATGACTAGAATAAAATATGACACAGTGACAATATTATCCATACCAACATTTCACATGGCATTTCAAAATAATCTCTGTTTCACCTATCATAGATATATGTTTGTTTTCAGATACGAGAGCATTGAATGAGAATTCTACTCGCTCCATGAAATTAGTTACACACGCTTTTATGACTCCACATTTAATAATATTAGGTTTTAATTTTGTATATTTTTTGTATTTTTTATTGACCTTATTGGCAACAACACAATATATTTGAGATACCATACAAGGGGATCTACTTCGTATAGCTAAGCAAATTCACATTGTTTTAAATTATTTTGTTTTTAATAATTTGACAGGACATTTAATGTTGGTATGGATAATATTGTCACTGTGTCATATTTCAATCTAGTCATGGCATTTTCAAATGTAAAACTTGTTTGTAATTGATTTTAGATGATACTTATATCTTGTACCTGAAGATGCCCCATTAGGGGCGAAAACGTTAGTATCAAGATTGATGTAACACATCAATATTTTCTTTCATATGTAATTCAATGCTTAAGCCATATTGACGGAATAAATAATTAATCATATTTTGATATATGTCATTAATATTAGTTCAGTTATATTGTCATTATCCTATTCTTTTTATTCTTGAATATGCTGCAAATCTTAAGTGTTAAAACACCGTGTTTCAAAATGATAGTAACACTTTTATATGATGATTAGTAAGTAAATATTAATGAGAAATTAACATGGTACACGTCATTTGATTGCCAACCTTTCAGGCTTCAAGTTCTACGTTTGAAAAAATTATTTCTCTTACCATACGAGACATTGTTGAAAAACAGTAACTACAAAGAATAAATCCTTCTGCGTTCTGCAGCTTAGGAAAATCAATCAGTACGTAACAATGGTAGAAAAATTGTTCTGTCGATATTTTCGAATTCACCATTTACCACATTGTTGAACTGGACTTGCTATCGCTACTGATCAGGCCTATGGCCCTTGACCTTCCAGATCACCAGACATGACATGTGAATTCTCTCCTTGGAGCATGTGAAGGATGCAGTTTACCCCAAGGGCTTGAAAGAATAACAAATTGGGCCCCCAGTGAGATTGCATCAGTAAACAGATATATGTTTGAGAGTGTGGCAAGAATTGTATTGCAGTTTTGATATGATGCCGTGTAACAAGGGGTTCTTACAGTAACTGCCAATAAAAACTTTGGTAGCTTATTGAACTATTTATTATGCGCACGAAGTTATTGTCTCATTAATAATGTTTCACACGTTACAACTTATTGCAGTCGTCAAAACGAAACTCACTTTATTCGATCCCTAAACATTGACTCATGCTATAAATAACATTGTAAACTTGCTTCATAATAACTAACTGGCTTTTAAGGAACCTGGAGGTTCATTGCCGCTCTCACATAAGCCCGCCATTGGTCCCTATCTTGAGCAAGATTAATCCATTCTCTATCATCATATCCCACCTCCCTCAAACCCATATCAATATTATCTTCCCATCTACGTCTCGGCCTCCCTAAAAGTCTTTTTCTCTCCGGCCTCCCAACTAACACTCTATATGCATTTCTGGATTCGTCCATACGTGCTACATGCCCTGCCCATCTCAAAAGTCTAGATTTAATGTTCCTAATTATGTCAGGTGAAGAATACAATGCGTGCAGTTCTGTGTTGTGTAACTTTCTCCATTCTCCTGTAACTTCATCCCTCTTAGCCCCAAATATTTTCCTAAGCACCTTATTCTCAAACACCCTTAACCTATGTTTCTCTCTCAAAGTGAGAGTCGAAGTTTCACAACCATAAAGAACAACCGGTAATATAACTGTTTTATAAATTCTAACTTTCAGATTTTTTGACAGCAGACTGGATGATAAGAGCTTCTCAACCGAATAATAACAGGCATTTCTCATATTTATTCTGAGTTTAATTTCCTCCCGAGTATCATTTATATTTGTTACTGTTGCTCCAAGATATTTGAACTTCTCCACCTCTTCAAAAGATAAATTTCCAAATTTTGTATTTCCATTTCGTACAATATTCTCGTCACGAGACATAATCATATACTTTGTCTTTTCGGGATTTACTTCCAAACCTATCTCTTTACTTGCTTGCAGTAAAATTCCCGTTGTTTCATAACATACTGTTATATTAAAATAATACATATGTTGCAGAAATGTTCTTGGAAATGAGGAAGAAAGAAATGATTCTTGAAGATGAAACTAACGAATCCCAGAAGGTAAGAAATAACTGGTTGAAACTTCTTCCCTCTCATTAATCTCAATTATTATTCACTTCAGACCAGTCGTGTCCCCTTAGCCAGTTCTTGTTCTTCGTTTCTTATTCTTGGTTCCTTAACCCTTTGTTCTATTTCCCTTCATCTAGAGCATCCATTTACATACTTACTGGCTTTTAAGGAACCCGGAGTCTCATTGTCGCCCTCACATAAGCCCTCCATCGGTCCCTATCTTGAGCAAGATTAATCCATACGATGAAAGAGTAATGGAACGGAGAAAAACTCTCTCCGGCACCGGGATTTGAACCCGGGTTTTCAGCTCTACGTACTGATGCTTTATCCACTAAGCCACACCGGATACCACTACTCTTTCATAGTACGATGACGCAGAATATCTGCATGGAAATATCATATGTACTTCGGTACATTAAAATAATATATAAATGATATGCGTAAATCACTTCATGATTTAAGACGGCGCTTATTCCGTCGGATCCCGGCCAACCAGTCACTCATAACGACTGCACCTCCGCACATATGTGGACTTCAGTCCTACGTTCATAGACATCTATGACGTAGTGCAGAGGGCGGCCACTAGAGGGAACCCAAATGTTGGAACTTAAACTGAGACGATTCTGTCCGACACCGGGATGGGTATCCGGTGTGGCTTAGTGGATAAAGCATCAGCACGTAGAGCTGAAAACCCCGGTGCCGGAGAGGATTTTTCTCCGTTCCATTTCTCTTTCATCGTATCATGACGCAGAATATCTGCATGGAAATATCATATGTACTTCGGTACATTAAAATAATATATAAGATTAATCCAGTTTCTACCATTATATCCACCGCCGTCAAATCCACAGAGTATCCATTTAGGTATTTTATTTCTTTTCATTCTACCTATATATTCACGCAATTCAAACTCAATTGGTCATATAAAAGATAATGTACGAAGCGTAAAATCAACTCAGAATTTCTAGTTTCTTTCTCTCTCTCTCTCTCTCTCTCTCTCTCTCTCTCTCACTATCTCTCTTTGTCAGAGAACTTAATGTCATTACTCTATACATTGTCTAATTTCATACGCAGTCTTCATTATTCCATAATTTAATCAGGTCGTATATACATTCAAGTTGGTATGTTCAAAATAAATGCCTAATTTTTAACAGTGTATAGCCTATAAGTTTTATGTTACTGGATAGCAGTGACTGCCTACAATAACACATATCTCTCTTCCATTTTCAGTGTTTCATAGACTGTATGCTCGTGGGACTTGGAATGGTGAGTATATATCTCCTAGCAACGAATGACTTCTTATAAATGTTCCAAACCAATCTCCAATTTATAGACTATTTCATTTAATTAAAAAGTAAAAAATGCAGCAATGTGCTCTTTACTACTGCTATTTTATGTTCCAAACCAGGACGGCCAAAAGAACGAGAAGAGCGATCGTTGAAGCTCTCTCTTTCATTCTGTCACGCTACAGTGTACTCCATTGCACTTTCAAAAGAGAGAATAAAAATTTCTCTCATATAAACAAAAAATGAATAATGAACATAAGAAAGCTTATACATCCAGATAATTGTTGAAGGATATATTCTTCCAAACTCACATGATTAGGCAGCTTTGACGTTGAAACTTACTGCTCAAACCGTAAATGTAATATAGGTTTTTTGCTATGTAATAGTTTCATTATTTACTTTTTATTACTTTGTTTACATTTTCCGAATATACAAAATAACTTTAATTCAATTCTGAAATTAAATTAAACAATTGAGTAAAGGACAAACTAGAAATTAGCAACAAAACTAAAGCATGCGATATACTGTCTACAGTTCATTACTTCGTAGAAATATTTGGAAATAATTCTCAATAGTTTGTGTGGTTTTCAATTTACAGAATGACTAATTTTGTCAGTATGAAGCCACCATTTTTCTGTTCACATTTGATTCCATAGAACTACAACTTTCTATATCGAAAGCAGAAACATCTATTAATGTACAGTATTATAGCGATACATCTGATGTAATATTACGGTCTACACATGATTTGTACCTCTTACTTCAAATTTTTCGACGCAATCGATTGGAAATAGACATCAGTTCTATATTCAACTTTCTCTTCCCAAATCTAGCGCGCATGTTCAGGTTTTCAAGTGCATAACCACACGATCTTGAAAATAGATTTTAACAGCGTTATGTACTGGGTTATGTGATGCCACGTTATTGCATTTCAATTTGTAAATCCCAGTTCATTTGTAATTATTTGTTTATTTGGTTAGATATTTCTGTATTGTGTTGTTTGCTTTGTATGTTATCTTGTATTCTAGTTTTTTTAATGGAGCCACAATTTTGTGTGTGTTCGTTTTCTTTTTTAAGTTGGTTATTTAACGACGTTGTATCAAGTACTTGGTTATTTTGCGTCGATAGGATTGGTGATAGCGATATGGTATTTGGCGAGATGAGACTGAGGATTCGCCATAGATTACCTGACATTTGTCTTACAGTTGGGAAAATCCTCGGAAAAAACCTAACTAGGTAATCAGCCCAAGCGGGAATCGAACCCGCGACCGAGCGCAACACAGGATCTGCAAACAAGCGCCTCAACCGACTGAGCTACGCCGGTGGCTTGTATGTTAGTGTTGTGATATATTAATGTTATGTATTTATTCTAGTCTGTCGTTTGTGTTGGTATTTTAGGCTTTCGTTTTGCCTTTTTTTATTAATGTTTATTATATTACGGTTGCTACCACTGCCTTGTGCTAGGGGTATATACTTCATTGTACTCACAATCAGTTCTTCGATGTTCATTGGTATGTTAATTAATATGTGTTTGATAGTACGGAAGGTTGCATGTTTGTATAATATTGGGGATGGTTTGACGAATTTCATATGTGTGTTGTGTTTGTAGTGTGTTTCCTGTAGCCTATATCTTAAATTCGTGCTTGTCGTTTATTTTAGTTATTGTGATATCTAAAAAATGTAGACATTGGCAATATTCTATTTTTATTGTGTACTTTTTAATTTGGGATGTACTTGTAGTTAATGAAATTTATAATGATTTCCTTTGAATAATTTTGGTTATCTTTCAAATTTGCACTATAATAATCTGTATCATTTGTAAGTATATCTGTACCTAGTGTAATAAATAACCTAGAAACACATTTTTAGCTAAAGCAAAGGGAGAGTCATTGTGTAATTACTCATATCGTTCATTGTTCGAGTTCTGAGGTGAGAGAAAATAATTAGCATTGATATCCTTCACAGATAAAAAGCGGTGAAGTAGATGTGACGACCATCATGAACATAGCCCAACCTCTACTGGACAGTTTAGAAGGTCAAGGGAAGGAGATCAATGAAGAATACCTCAAAACTGAAATCAAGAATTGCTCAATTCAAAGTAAGTAATAAAGCAAGTTGTTTTCTGTGACTAGTGGTAATTGTGCTTGACAATGTCTCCAAAGGACGTAATTATGTATGTGCAAAATTATATACTCTACAGTTGTTCTCTAGGAAATGGAACATGAATGTTACGAAATTAATATTGAGCAGATAAGATGATAAGTCAAGCCTTAACCCTTAAATTGACAAAGTATCCTATAAGATACAACAGGTTAATAGGCAATATGCTATAATTTCAATAGAACAATAGGGAAAAAATCGGTAGGAAAATTAAAATTTCACAATACTATAATATTGTACAACATATAAAAATATGGACATTGCGATAGTTGTTTTCTTTACGGTCCGACACGGTTTAATAAACTAGTGTGAGAAATGAAGCTTTGCAAAGTTAAGGGTTAACTATTCACAGTAATTATATGTCCCGGAGGAAAAAGGTCTTAAGTAAAAATTTTATACTTTTCAGGAGAGCAGTAGAAAGATTGAAATTAGTGTCAATTATAGAGTTTTTTTAATTAAGAGGTTTTTCCCGGATATTATTTGTTTATAGTTCTTCCAAAGTAGATAATGTTGATCATTTAATAATTTTCTTGATTATTTCCAAAAATAGCCGCACTTGAGCCCTTTTAAGACTAGAAGGCAAACTGAGTAGAAGGGACTATTAAACATAAGACCTTTTACATGTCAAAATAAATGAGAAATGTAAATTATTAGGAATGCAAAATGGGTCTTAAACAATTATAGGACTGTTTACCCTGGTGCTTAAAGTTTTAAAAGGAAAGGGCACCAGTATGTGTTAAAATGACTAAAATACAAGTTACTGTAGACCTTCTTAATAGGGAAGCATGGAAAGTAAATATGTGACGGTTTGTAATGAATAAAGTATTAAATATTCTTAAGACCTTTATTCTATGTGTGCTCGATTCAAAAAGTACTTACGACATTTGGCAACGCTCTATAAATCCAGTCAGGAGTCTTATTTGACTTTAACCGTTTTACCAGATTGTAGAGAATTGTTTCCGCTTTCAGGATATATAAAAATCTCATTTTCACAAAAAATTGACTTAAGACCTTTTTCCTCCCTGCCACAGAAATAAATCTTCAGATAAATGTGGGATTTCAGGTACGGAGCAACATTGTACAGACGGCTATGGAACCTGGAAATGTCTTCATGATATCATGGTTAATATGATGGTAAGTACAGACATCAATTTTGTATTACAAAATGGTATTTTTGTAAGCGTTTTTAATATCAATGAAAGGAAAATTCTGTTGTGATGTACGCAAGACAGAAATAAATTTATGAGTTAGAATCCTATAAAGAGTGACGTCCTAAAATCTAAAATTATATGAAGACACTCACTTCTGTGATAACACAGCTAAAGGTAACAGAATACAATTATTATTACACTGTTTCCCATAACTTTTCGCAAAAACCTATGTATGTATGTATTTATTTACACTGCAAGTGGACAAGCACCCGGTGGCAGTGGTATATACAATATTAACAATACACAATAAAATGATAAGCAATACACAATAAAATTTACAATACATAATACAATTTACAACACATATACAATTTTATACACAATACAATAAGAATACACAATACAATGTAACACAATAATAATGAAACATAAAATAAAACACCTAATTTTACAACACAACCAACATAATTATGTATAGGTCCTACATAAGTTTCAATAGTCTTTCACTTTACTCTCATCTCATTCCCTGTAGTGTCACTATGACGCATTTCACTGACACTTTAGCACACATTTCACTGACACTCTGTAACACATTTCACTGACACTATAGAACACATTTCATTGACGCTATAATTTATCACTGATCGGAACTGTTCACTGCACTGTAAAACCATAACTTCACTGACTCACCTCGCTTCACTGATACAACAGTTCAAATAAGTCAAATAATTACATCCTTATGCATACTTATAAACAGAACTACATTTAAACTAAACATTTCTAGTCTAAGGCCCTCTTACACGCTAGTTTTAAATAATTTACAATTCAAACGAAGGGAGTAACTCGTCAGGCTAGATAAATACATGTCACCTTAAAAAATTAAATGTTGAATGTCACCTTAATTTTAATTTGCACTTTATATACAACTTTTTAAATTATTCTTGAATCTCCTTAAGGAAGGACACCCCTCAAAGACCGCTGCAGGTAGGTCATTCCAATCATTTATAGTTTTATTTAAAAATGAGAATTTACCTACATCCGTTTTCTGTTTCCTACATTTGATTTTAAAATCATGATCGTTCCTACCATAGTACGTTGGCTTTTCTAACCGAGCCGTTATGTCTACCCATGCTTTCTGACCTAGATGTGCTCTATACAATGATGTTATTCTAGTTTTCCTACGTCTGTTTTCCAAAGTTTCCCATTTAAGTTCTTTTATCGTATCGTTCCCATCTTCTCTTTTACCTTTAACAAATTTAGCTGCCCTATACTGGATTCTTTCTAAGGAATTTATCTGATATATTCTATAGGGATCCCAACACGTAGTTCCGTATTCCATTAACGGTCGCACTAACGTTAGATATGCTATTTCCCTCGATTTGGGGCTAGCCTTTCTCAAGATTCTCATAATAAAGTGAAGTGCCCTCCATGCTTTGCCTGTAACATTATCAACATGCTCTCCCCAAGAAAGTTTGGAGTTTAAATACACTCCTAGATATTTACAACATTGTTCTTGCGGAATTACAACACCACTGAATTCGTAATTAAGACTAGTTTCCTCTCGGGTTTTACAAAATGTTATAGATTTACTTTTAGAACCATTTATTTTCATCCTATGCTTTAACGCCCAGTTATAAATGTTATTCAAGTCTCAAATGTTATTCAAGTAGCATATTTTTTATGTACATAAAAATAATTGTTGTGTGTGTGTTCACATTATAGGGTTGTCCACTGTCTACCGTTTGGAGTAGCTGGCAATTGCGAGGGTTATAAAATTTCGTAGTACCAAACGTACTTTAAGTAGAACACGCTATAACCTCATTCTATACATTTCCTGCACTCTTCTTCATTCTTATTTTCAGAATGTATAAGGACGAAATGCCACAGTTTCGTATTTAGGTAATTAATAAATACAAAATAATTTCGAAAATCATGCATATTTTTTAGTAATTTCATTAAAGATATCTTTGAAAAGATAAATTTCGCTGCAAATGATATTAGTTACACAACAATGTATCTATGACAACGCCTCAAGAACGGTACGTCCACAGTAATATGTCCATCAGACAATTTGCCCACTATCTCACGTAAGGAAATTAGTCCAGCAAACATTTCGTCCACCAAAAAATTTGTCCATTAATATTTCGATCAAAAATTGTATTATTGTGTTCATAATTTTTTCGCAATTTTTCTTTCTCCACTAGTTTCTGTGTCAACTAAATATTTTGTCCTTGAATATTTTGTTCATTTTTGGGTAAAAAGTACTTCCAATATGCAATTTAGAAAAGGGTTGCTATGGAAATGTAATTATTTTGTAGCATAATAAGCTAATGTTCATTTATATGGAAATATGTAGTTCATTGGTTTAGTATTAAATTTTGGAGTAAGTGACATCATTTAAAATGGCTTATATGATAACAAACGTAAAAGGGCAGAACATGCTAGTCCACAACAATATCATACTTACTACTTCCATTCACATCATCATCATCATTATTATTATTATTATTATTATTATTATTATTATTATTATTATTATTATTATTATTATTATTATTCTAGTCTTACACCAGAGTCCGTATAGGCCAGTTTCTATCTGATGCTTTTCCAATTCACTACGGGCTAAAGCAGGAGATGCACTATCACCTTTACTTTTTAACTTCGCTCTAGAATATGCCATTAGGAAAGTTCAGGATAACAGAGAGGGTTTGGAATTGAACGGGTTACATCAGCTTCTTGTCTATGCGGATGACGTGAATATGTTAGGAGAAAATCCACAAACGATTAGGGAAAACGCGGAAATTCTAGTTGAAGCAAGTAAAGCGATTGGGTTGGAAGTAAATCCCGAAAAGACTAAGTACATGATTATGTCTCGTGACCAGAATATTGTACGAAATGGAACTATAAAAATTGGAGATTTATCCTTCGAAGAGGTGGAAAAATTCAAATATCTTGGAGCAACAGTAACAAACATAAATAACACTCGGGAGGATATTAAACGCAGAATAAATATGGGAAATGCCTGTTATTATTCCGTTGAGAAGCTTTTGTCATCTAGTCTTCTGTCAAAAAATCTGAAAGTTAGAATTTATAAAACACTTATATTACCGGTTGTTCTGTATGGTTGTGAAACTTGGACTCTCACTTTGAGAGAGGAACAGAGATTAAGGGTGTTTGAGAATAAGGTTCTTAGGAAAATATTTGGGGCTAAGAGGGATGAAGTTACAGGAGAATGGAGAAAGTTACACAACACAGAACTGCACGCATTGTATTCTTCACCTGACATAATTAGGACCATAAAATCTAGACGTTTGAGATGGGCAGGACATGTAGCACATATGGGCGAATCCAGAAATGCATATAGAGTGTTAGTTGGGAGGCCGGAGGGAAAAAGACCTTTGGGGAGGTCGAGACGTAGATGGGAAGATAATATTAAAATGGATTTGAGGGAGGTAGGATATGACGGTAGAGACAGGATTAATCTTGCTCAGGATAGGGACCAATGGCGGGCTTATGTGAGGGCGGCAATGAACCTCCGGGTTCCTTAAAGCAGTAAGTAAGTATTATTATAGTAGTGGTAGTTGAATAGTAGTAGTGTATTAGTTTTAAACCATTTATGCAAATGGACAATCGGGAATATTGGACACGTGTACTAGACGAGGCAATAAAATGCACAAAATAGAGAGAACAAAGACAGATGTAGGATATAATAAAATGTGGACCAAACTTTCAGAGGACAAAATAGCACAATGGACATTTAAACTGTCGACGAAATAATAGTGGACATAAAACATTACAGGACGAAGAAATATAGTAGACAGAATATCAAAGGGACGTACGAAACAGTGGACGAAATATTCATGGACATAGCGTCTGGGAACCATGACAACAAAACAATTCTTTTTATAGCATTCGACTGTTTGTTGCTGAGAGAGGATAAAACATAATTTGTGCGAGGTCGTGCGTATTTGCTTGTTTTCCGCACAGAACCAATACGCGGTAAGTGTGAAATACCACATTCAGTATTCCCAACGCAACACACATAACAATTTCCCTCTTCTTACCGCTTAAGCGCGACATTCATTTTACTGCTTTAGGCTTTTAACATATAATTTTTTTAGAGACGTTTACAATAGTAATAATTATAAATTGGAAACTTACCACTGCAATTTCACCTAAATTGCAATGTTAATTATTGTTTTTAAATATTTGCAAAAATTAAGTAAACTCTACTACTCCACGAAACTTATTGCATTCCTGATACAAGTAACATTAAGGAAGCCGTGGAAAAATCAACAAGATTCCAGATGCCGATGTTATTACTGCAATATGTTATATAAATAATATTGTTAAAATATTAAAATGAAAAATAAATCATTACATAACCTTACCGTTTGTTTTAAGTTCGCATTTATAGACTGAGGGAAAAAAGACAGACGTATATCACGGCCTGTTGGAGTATAGTAAACACAGAAAACATTTTATAGCAACAATGTTGAAGAAAGATATTTTGGTTTTCCGAAGTTGCCGTCATTAAACAGAAACCAAGATGGAGATTTCATTGCAACTAATTAGAAATTCCTCTTTCAGGTATGTAATAAACGATCTTCGCACAAAATAATGTACGATACACGAGCGGTATGTTTTCTTTCAATTCTCGGAAGTTAAAAAAGCTCAACTACGTTTCGCTTTTTCAAACTTTTCCTCGAACATGAAAACTTCAACATACCGCTCTTGTAACGCATATTACTATTAAAGTGATGAATACGTGGTTATGGTCTTTATTTATGAAACGCGGAGAAAAAAAATTCATGAGATAAGGTAGTTGAAGATTGTATCAAGAACGTTATCGAGAACGAAGACAGCCTTGTAACAGAATTTCGTCAGCCTTGGAGAAACACAGCAATTCAAGCATATTTTCAGTAAATCAAAGGAAATTTTCTGTGGGGACCGGTAGTATAGTGTAGACACAAAGAAATTTCATAACTGAGTTTCAAGATCCAAGACTGGAAAAATACCACAAGGGAATACGATTTTAAAATAGGTTAGCAATTTTCGTTTTCATGTTAGTATTAATTCGTAATTCTGTGGCCGAAAACACTGAATGAGTGCGAACTGCCGTGACAAGAAGTTCGACCAACTCAGCAGTGAGAGTCTCTGGCGTTGAATATTCCAAGAACCTCTTAGAAGAACTTCGCAGACTTGGGTAAATAACCTTCTCTTCCAACAAGATGGTGCGACGGAGCATATCACCTTCAGAACTATGTTTCCTGGTCGATAGATTTCAAGCTTGGCCAGCAAGATCTCCAGACCTGAATATGGCACTATTTACAAAGTCTAAAGTCTTCCACAGTCTTCCGCATGCTACAGAAGAGATTAAAGAGTGAATACGAGAAGAAATAACAAACACTGATTTTGGTATATTGCATTGTGTAATGCATAACTAATGTAGAAGGTTACGTAATAGTTTAAATTGTAATGGGGAGACATTTAACCAAGTTATGTGGTGAAAAAGATAACTAAATTGCTCACTTTGAAGTTGTTTCTCCTCATACGAGACATTTTACTTTGTTCTATGCTCTCACAGAACCATTATAAAATTCACCTGTACGCAGTGGCCAATTTACACTTAATACAGAACTGATTACAATTTAATCATATTAATTATTTTCAGAACAATGTTGGCATAATCAAATGATACTTTTTATGTTTACAGCACCCTGTTCCTGAAAATAAAGCTGCGTCTTATGAAGAAGGAATCTGAAGGAACACGAGATGTTTCACCTTCAAACCTTACGTATTGTAACAAAGCTTAAATAGTTGTATTGTATTACATGATGCAGTGTACTACTTGGAATTTGTACCTACTTAACTCTGATTATTACTACATTCTTTATGTAAACTAATATTAGGATCTAAGTAGATAATCCCTTCAGTGTAAATGTAATACAGACAGAGTAACAAATATTTGGACGTACTTAATCAGCTTTCATTTTATGTCTTCGTGTCAGACTCCATACAACCTCAGAAAAGCTGTATATATTTCTGTCTGATAATATTAGAACGAATAATGTAATTAGTCAATAAGCTAAGCCATGCAATACTAAGCATAAACATGAATAAAAATCAGCAACAATAAAAATTCCTGTCCCTTTCTTGTGTATTGTGAGAAGAAACACAATTATATAATCGACTACAAACAGTCGTGTACTGTACAAAAATGTTATGTTTAATTCATCACAGATGGTGTAGGTTACTTAATAGTACATTATGCAACGAGCCTATAATGATAGTAATTAAGAAGCGAGTATGGATGTTTATGAAACGAGCGCAAGCGAGTTTCATAATTTTCATACGAACTTCTTAATTACCATTATAGGCGAGTTTCATACAACTTTTTATGCTCGACCATATTTCTAACTTGAAATAGATGTATACATTTTATTTGTATCTGACAAGATCGGAAGTGACCTTGTTCTAGGTCGTGAATTGCGAGATGTGCGCAGACGCGAAAGTATTGATTTTTTCCGAGGAACAATAATGTCATTGACCTTGATGTAATCTCGTTAAACTTGATATAACCTTGATTATTGAATTCGACATTGAAAAACGAGATGACAAATTGAATTTATTTTAATATTATTTACAATTAACGCTAATTATTATAGTAACAACATAACCTTCTGCGACAGTATTGGATTTCCAGC
This sequence comes from Periplaneta americana, assembly GCA_025594305.2. Lineage (NCBI taxonomy): Eukaryota > Metazoa > Arthropoda > Insecta > Blattodea > Blattidae > Periplaneta > Periplaneta americana. The sequence continues at coordinate 10,067,831 of JAJSOF020000029.1, forward strand.
CTCCGTGACTTTTCGCTAATTCTCTTTCGATTGCATATCCGAGAATAATCGATACTTGCGGTTTTATAACGGTACAAAGCTGACTTGTCATTGGCTGAACACCTGTAAGCTGAGTTGTCATTGGCTGAAAACACCTGTACTTTAATGAGTAGGTGTACTTTAATGACATGCATTAAAGGACTGCTACCAGGTGTATAATTACTACATTTCGGCATGGTCGAGCATAAAACTATTTAATTTCTTGCAGTCTTGTTTACTGCCATGATGAAATGTTATTCTAACTTCCATCTTAAATGTATTCTCGTGGTGGTCGTCATCTTCTCAACCACTACCATTACCACCATCAGCAACCGAACACTGAATAACCACAAAGTAAATGTGGACCACTTTACCACCTGCTGCAATATACGAAGTGAACCGTAAGTAATATTAATTTCTGGGGGTTATTCTTTGAGATATTTCAAACAAAAGTTTAATACAGTTTTGCTCCTTTTTGCTTGCTTTTCGAAACAAAAATTGTTTTATATGAAACATTTTGTGTTCTGGGGAACCAATAGTTCACTTCCCAATATACTCAGCCAATTTAAGAGAGCAGATAATAACAAATGATTGAAAGAATTTGCCCTATAACAGTGAATAAATTTGATCCGAACAAATGTGACATTGTAAAATTGCTTTGCAGAACGAAAAATTATATTTGTTTGGGTCAAATTTCTGCGACATAACCCATGTGACAGTGAAGACTTCTGCTTCTTTGTATCAGTGATATGAAAGTTACGGAATTCGTGCATATAAGACAGCAAGCCCAGGCGAATACAGAGTAGGCATGCTCCGTCTTTACATGCTAACTTTCTCTCTATACATGTTCCACACATTCGAAGACAGTTTCAGGTCTCTTAGTATCAATCTAGCAAACATATGAGACAATAAAAGGAAGATCTGCTAGCCAGAACACAAAGTTCAATTTACAAAATGAGTTGAAACAAATTAAAGGAAGAAAATTTTATTGGGTAATCGAAATTATTTCAAAATATTACTATCTCCTGATGACCAGATAACAGTAGCAAGGATAGAAGGAGAACTGGAAAGGAATATTTTTCAATTACATAAAATATGTGAACAATACAATTTTAAAATATTCACTGAAAAAAACAAGTTTATGGCATTTCAAGGTAAACAACAAATTAGGTCCAAAATAGCAATAGAAAACAAAATAATCCATTAAGTAAGCCATCTATCATCTAGGATGTTGGTAGCTCATTTAATTATGATTAGAACTTATAAAACAGTTATATTACCGGTTGTTCTTTATGGGTGTGAAACTTGGACTCTCACTTTGAGAGAGGAACATAGGTTAAGGGTGCTTGAGAATAAGGTGCTTAGGAAAATATTTGGGGCTAAGAGGGATGAAGTTACAGGAGAATGGAGAAAGTTACACAACACAGAACTGCACGCATTGTATTCTTTACCTGGCATAATTAGGAACATTAAATCCAGATGTTTGAGATGGGCAGGGCATGTAGCACATATGGGCGAATCCAGAAATCCATATAGAGTGTTAGTTGGGAGGCCGGAGGGAAAAAGACCTTTAGGGAGGCCAAGATGTAGATGGGAAGATAATATTAAAATGGATTTGAGGGGGTGGGATATGATGATAGAGAATGGATTAATCTTTCTCAGGATAGAAACCAATGGCGGGCTTATGTGAGGGCGGCAATGAACCTCCGGGTTCCTTAAAAGTAAGTAAGTAAGTAAGTAAGTAAGAGCATAATGAATAAGAGTTGGGAAACTTGGACTCTTACTTTGAGAGGGGAACAGAGGTTAAAAGTGTTTGAGAATAAGATGCTTAGGGAAATATTTGGGGCTAAGAGGGATGAAGTTACAGGAGAATGGAGAAAGTTACACAATGCAAAAAAACTAAACGCATTGTATTCTTCACCTGACATAATTAAGAATATTAAATCCAGTCGTTTGAGATGGGCAGGGCATGTAGAACGTATAGGCGAATCCAGAAATGCATATAGCCTAGAGTGTTGGGAGCCCGGAGGGAAAAAGATATTTGGGGAGACCGAGACGATGATAGAAGGAGTCCACACCTGTGGAGTAACGGTCAGCGCGTCTGGCCGCGAAACCAGGTGGCCTGGGTTCGAATCCCGGTCGGGGCAAGTTACCTGTTTAAGGTTTTTTCCGGGGTTTTCCCTCAACCCAATACGATGTTGATAAAGCGTCGTAAAATAATCCAATAAAAATAAAAATGCAATTTTTCTTATGTTAACTATGTAAATTTAAATTTACAATTTTTCAATTTTTATAAAATCCATACTTCTTTTTAATTTAATACTAGAACTATTAGAACTGACAAGATTAGGATATTTCAATTTAAATTTGTTATATATTCTTGGGCTTAAATTACTACTATGATTAAATACTGTAATAGTGTTGCACTTTGGTTCAAACAATCTTAACCTTTTGTTTCTTAACTATGAGAATACAATTAGAACCAAAATAGCAATAGAAAACAAAATAATACATTAAGTAAGCCATTTATCATCTAGGATGTGGTATCTCATTTAATTACGACAGATATATAATGAATAAGAGTTGCAAAACTTTGGCTCTCTTTGAGAGAGGAACAGAGGTTAAGGGAATTTGAGAATGAGGTGCTTAGGGAAATATTTGGGGCTAAGAGGGATTAAGATACAGGATAATGGAGAAAGTTACACAACGCAGAACTGAATGCATTGTATTTTTTACCTGACATAATTAGAAATATTAAATCCAGTCCTTTGAGATAGACAGGGCATGTAGAACGTATGGGCCAATCCAGAAATGCATATAGTGTGTTAGTTGGGAGCCCGGAGGGAAAAAGATAAAAAGATCTTTGGGAAGGCTGAGACATAGATGGAAGGATAATATTAGAATGGGTTTGAGGGAGGTGGGATAGGGACTGGATTAAGGGGAGAGGATGGTATTTTTGTTGAAAAATGAGTAAATTAAAAAAAAAATTCTTTAAAATATTCTATGATATGTGTGGAATTCATAGCATAACATATTTGGGTATTTGTGCCCGCATAGCATATTGAGTCGCCATTTTTAAACTTCCTGCGTTATGGATTTTTAAATCACTCGCCAAGTTTTATTGTTGTTTCCGGTAAATTAAATTTCCAATTTTTTTTTTTTTCCTGAAAATAATCTTTGATATGTGTGGAGTGCATTGCATAACACTTTGTGGGTATTTGTGCCCTTATCGGATGTTGAGACGTAATTTATAAACTTCCTGCGCTATGGATTTTTAAATCACACGCCTACTTTTATCGGTTTCCAGTAACTTCATTTTTTTTTTTTGCTACATTGCCAGACATAAATGGATGTAATGTCTGAACTATTAAAGATACATGCATGAAGTTTAGAACACACATTCTCTAGACTATTAGGAAACTTTTCTCTGTAACAGAATTTTGTTAGTTGATTTCATTTTAAAATTACGTCCGTTTGTTTGCAAGAAAGGAAATCAGAAAATTGTTATTAAATTTTAATTGTTTATTTTACAAACGTAGGGACTAATATAAAAATTCTGTTACGGACAGTTTGTGGAACATGCTTTTGCAAATACATTGCAAAAAACCGTTTGAATCTATCTTTAAAAACGGTTTAGATATATCGGTTTTAGTACAATCCTGCATTGGGTATATTTTTTTCAAATTTGGGCCCCCAAATATTTTTTTTTCAAAATATTTATATTTGGTTGAGTTGCTACAGCTATGAGCTCTCTACATACAAAAAAAGTAATATTTTACACCAAATAGGAAAAAAGTTAAAAAAAATACCATCCTCTCCCTTTAATCTTGCTCAGAATAGGGACCGACGGCGGGTTCATGTAAGGGATGCAATGAACCTCCGGGTTCTCTAAAGGACTTTTGTAAATAAGTAAGAAATGTTTATGCACTTCTTGCGAGTGGTTGGAAATCAGTAAGCTTGGATCACCTTTACTTCAGGTTATATGATAAAACTTTACGTTACCTACATTGTATTTATTTACCCATAGAGAGGGTGCATTAACATAGTCACCACTTTTATTTTGAAACATAGCTCCCACCAGCGTGCAAAAGGAAACATTTTAATTAAGTGCAAGAGTTTTATTTCCTATTCTCGCTGTGCAAACCGCTTCTGTTTACACATGACGTACAAACCTCTCTGTGTAAAGACTTGGTGCTCACGGTGCATCTGTTAACATTACCGTTCCTCTGTAAACATAAGCTTACTGACCGCTGAAGATCCGGTTGTGTTTAAGAGCTCTCCTGCACATAATGTGTAGGTCATGCATTCCATTACGAGTACGTCGCTTCAGTGCAGTGCAAGGTGTTCACGAGGTGAGACGCGATATGAAGGCTGTTCTGGCTATAATGTTACTTTATCTTGTAAGTGTATCTTTCTATGTTGAGTAGTTCCACACGCATATTTATTTATCTATACATCTAGAAGTTATCTATGTACTTGTTTACTTCTGCTTCTATTTGAATACTGATGAAGTTGAGATGTTTTCTAACTTTTGTGCGAGATCGTGCGTATTTGCTTGGTTTCCGCACAAAATCAATCCGCGGAAAGTCTAAAATTCCACATTCAGTATTCCCAACCTAACACACATAACAATTTCCCTCTTCTTACCGCTTAAGTGACATATTCATTTTACTGCTTTAGGTTTTTAACATATTATTTTTAGACACGTTCAATATAGTAATAATTATAAATTGGAAACTTACCACTGCAATTTCACCTAAATTGCACTGTTAATTATTGTTTTTAAATATTTGCAAAAATTAAGTAAACTCTGCAACTCCACTAAAGTTCCTGCATTCGTGATGCAAGTAACATTAAGGAAGCCGTGAAAAAATCAACAAGATTCCAGACTCATCATACACTGGGGGAAAAAAAGACAGACGTACATCACGGCCTGCTGGAGTATAGTAAACACAGAAAACATTTTAAAGCAACAATGTTGAAATAGATATTTGAGTGTTTTGCAAATTTGCCGTCATTGAACAGAAACCAAGATGGAGATTTCATTTCAACTAATTAGAAATTCCTCTTTCAGGTATGTAATAAACGATCTTCGCACAAAATAATGTACGATACACGAGCGGTAAGTTTTCTTTCAATTCTCGAAAATTAAAAAAGCTCAACTACGTTTCGCTTTTTCAAACTTTTCCTCGAACATGAAAACTTCAACATACCGCTCTTGTAACGCATATTACTATTACAGATAGGGATCAAATTCAATACCGTATGGTTTAAAGTTAAGGACAATGGAATAGGGCCAAACAAAATAGAATTTTCATTTTTAAGTTCAAAAATCTAGAAATCTTTGCTAACAAGTGAAGACTCCACTGCAAAAATGATGGATGTCACTTTTTGTCGAAAATGAACCAAGACTGCCAATGCATAGCTTAAGACATATAGAATGTACATACAGAGTTATATGGCATTAACACTGATAGTCATTGTCCAGCAATGATCGGAAAATCACAGTTAAGCTTTGAGCTCTAAGCATTTCAAACTTTCAATTGCTTCTCCTGCAAAATGTATTCCAAATGACATCCATCATTCTTGCAGTGGACTCTTCAAGTATGTGTTTTATGCTTGAAAATTAGGTTTTAAAAATGGCGCCCTGCCTGCCACACCTCTTGTCATGTTTTCGTTTTCTGCCTTTGAACATAACTTGTAATTTTTCACCTTCAGGTGCACTTTTCTCTATATTGAAGGCTGATTTTTGTGCATATGCACTTTATGGAAGAATTAATGGAATTTCAGATTTTTCCCCGAATTTCATAACACACTTAAATACAAGAAAAATTTACATGTAAGAAATGATTAATTCAGATCACATAAATTAATTTTTTAATGGTATTACATGAATAACTTACAAAATGTTTCAGCATCGAAGACAAGTAAGGCTTAGAACAAAAATTTGAACAGGTTGTGATTGGCAGTTCTTCTATAAAAGTGTACCTATGTGAATCGACACGTCTTTTATTATGATTTTATATATCATGAATTATTTTTATAAATCAGAGCTATGTAAATTACATTACACTTCAAAATAAATTATACATATTTAATAATTCAATAAGGAAAAAAGGGAGGGTTTGGAATTGAACGGGTTACATCAGCTACTTCTCTATGCGGATGACGTGAATATGTTAGGAGAAAATCCACAAACTAGACTATTAGGAAAAACACGAAAATTTTACTCGAAGCAAGTAAGGAGATAGGTTTGGAAATAAATCCCGAAAAGACAAAGTATATCATTATGTCTCGTGACCAGAACATAGTACGAAATGGAAACACACAAATTATCATCCAGTCTGCTCTCGAAAAAGCTAAAACTTAGAATTTATAAAACAGTTATATTACCGTTTGTTCTGTATGGTTGTGAAACTTGGACTCTCAGTTTGAGAGAGGAACAGAGGTTTAGGTGTTGGAGAATAAGGTTCTTAGGAAAATATTTGGGGCTAAGAGGGATGAAGTTACAAGAAAATGGAGAAAGTTACACAACGCAGAACTGCACGCATTGTATTCTCCACCTAACATAATCAGGAACATTAAATCCAGAAGTTTGAGATGGGCAGGGCATGTAACACGTATGGGTTTGAGAAGGTCAGTGATTAAACTCGAGTATTTTATTTAAATGGCTAGCGTCTTATTTTATGTGTCTCATTATTATTTCTATTAGTTTTATTTTCGAGATAGAACTTACAAATATAACTCGAATTTTGAACTTCTAAAAATGTTACTCGTGATATTACATACAACTGTAACCCGATTAATGTAGTTTACTATTGGTTACTGTTCCGTTTATGGCATGAAATCTGTATGAAAACTTAATCTGTGTGGTCAGAGATGTTGGTGGTAGTAGTGGTAATAACAGTACTATTAGTGATAGTAGTGGTAGTAGCAGCATTACCAATAGAAGTAATGATAGTACAACACATCAGCAGTTAATGTGTATGTTTATGTATGTTTCAGGCACTAGTAAATGGAGAAGCTGCAATAAATGAAAAATGTAGGCAGCAATCTGGAATATCTCGAGGTAAGAGTAAGACTCGCATGTGCAGGTATCTTCTCACAGCCAAACTGTTCCTGTCGCGAGCAGCATGTACAAATACTGGTATTGTGAATGCACTTTACAAACAAAACGCAATCTAAAAATATTGCTAACTCTGTTCCAATTCTGATAAGTATGGAATAGATAATCTTGGAATAAACTAAATTTATACAACATGGTACTCCATATATTCTATAGTTCAGATATTCGGACTATCATTGAATAAAATAAATGCTTTCAGAATGGTGTATTTTTGTTATGTTCTAGTTTCTCTACAGTTAATCCAATTTCAGGAAAACCACAGGAAAAGATCTATTATAAAGTAGCCTACGTCTCCTATTATAAACTGGAAACCATTAATAATAATAATAATAATAATAATAATAATAATAATAATAATAAATATATAATCAAGTAAAATAATATAATTTCAAGGGAAAAATTATCCCGGTGCCGGGTATCGATGCGGGACCTTTGGCTGAACGTACCAACGCTCTTACCAACTGAACTACCCAGGAACTTCACCCGACACCGTCTCAACTTTCCCCTCTATGCCTACATAACTCGAGTGGACTGACAAGACGCCGGAAACCCACATCGAGAGCACACAAGCTCTGTGTGACTTGAAATTGTGGTTTTCTGTTAACGTACCTACAGTAACGTATATATTATACAAATCTAGCTTTCAAGTATAGCTCCCTGTGAAGCAGACTTCAATAGTTTCAAGGAAATAATTGTTCAATTATGCTTCACAGGAAGCTTTATCTTTAGATTTTTTTTAGATTTAGATTTATTTAATAATAACATATACATAAAAACGTTACATTAAAATACCCCGAAAGAGCAAACCTCGTGTTCGGGGACAGTTCCGTTACATAGATACACATACTTTGTAGACAAGATACTTAAGACAAAAGCTCACATAAAGATGATAATAAAATTAGTAATAATATTACTAGTAATAACTGAGTGAAAAAAGAGACGATGTTGAGATTGGTGGATTAATATTAAATTATTATTAGTAGTATAATTAGTACAGGTCATGTTGTTATAGTAACCAAGATAAGATAGAAAAAATATACTTAGGATACAAATAAACTTGTTTTACAATACATGGTACATAATATAATACAGGGAAGTCTGTCATATAATTTTTTAATGTTGAATCTGAAAATTTCATTGCTTAAAGTAGTCAATTCTGGATGAAATTTTATTATCGAATTATATAGACGTGGACCATAATTTGTACTGTGTAGTGAAGCAGCAGATGTGAAACATTTAGTTTCAACTAAATTAAGAATTTCGTTTCGTCTTGTATTATGATCATGTGGCTGAGCTACAAATTTCATTCTATTTTTATGATAGAATTTCATTAAAGAGTATTTTTAATTCTAAAAACATTCAATTCGGAATGGATCAAATTTGTTGGATAACCCAGTCGCCTTTTCAAATAAATTTTGATTATAAGTTTTTGCAACATAATTAGAGAAAAAAGAGCAGTTTTTGTAATGCCTCCCCATCCAGTTATACCATATTGGATAACAGATTCAACTATAGCCAAATAAACCAAACGTAATACATGAGGAGGCAAGTAATGGCGAAGGTTTACAAATTTGTAAATTGTTTTACGTATCCTGTTACATAAAAAGGTGATTTGTCTATCCCATTTTAAGTGCTGATCAACAATAATTCCCAGGTAATTATCTGAAAGCTAGATTTGTATAAGTACCGTATCCAAAATGTGTTGTGTGACAAAATATAGTCCTCAAAGCGAGACCTATCATCCTCCAGAGTTTGGAGGAGAAGTTCTAAATCACCCTGTATATACATTATCTTGTGTGAGCAGTTAGTAGCCTATATTTAAAAAAAATGTAGATCTGAAAGGAAAATGAAATGGGGAGACTGAGAATCGGTACCCGTACATACTTTGGACTGTAATAATGGGTGCGGACAACACAAATTAAAAAGTAATCAGACGAAACTTATTCTCTTAAAGGAACTTGTACTGAATTTTTCATGGCACTAAACCAGGAGTCGTAGTTGGTGCTGCGTAACACTCTAGACTAGTCGTTGAGCTCCAGGTTCGTGGATTCAAACATGGCCGGAAGCCATAAAATCCTATGCTCTGCTTCGCCCGATGCGTATAAAAAGCCCTGTCCGATATCCAGGTAAAATTTAAGATCGTTACTCTTCAAGATAATGTGACGCTCAATGACCTGTGCAGGTGGAATCGACCCTTAGGTAAAATAGCAGGCCCACTATATTAACAGTTTTGAGGCGGCAGCACGTTTGCTTGCATATCCGGAGCTTAGCTAGGGAGTCGGTTCGATTCCCACTTTGGCCGATTGCTTTACGTATAGGTTCTCCTAAACCTTAAGGCTATTATCAGGTAATCTATGGTGAATCCTAGGTCTGATGTCGCTAAATGCCATCGACGCAAATATTGTAATAATTGATACAGAGTTATCAAATATCAAATTAAAAAAATAAAAACAAGTAGGGCCTATTCAACAGCTGCAAGTTAGGCAATAATAAAAAAATGCAGAAAAAAATAATATTTAAATAAATTTTGAAGTTGCTTCCCTTTCACTAAGGCCCAGTTGTATGAACACAGAATAAATCCTGAATAGCTATTCATGGAATAGCCTAACTATAGAATAAATGGAGTATCGTGTTGTATGACGTTAGTTTATTCCTAGGTTATTTATTCCATAGTTAGCAGAATTGGAACAGAGGTTGGCAATATTTTAGATGGTGTTTTGTTTATAAAGTACATTCAGAATACCAGTAATTGTTGAAATTTATTTTCTGGACATATCATTATTTTGTGTACAGATTTTGTTATAAAGAAATGAGTAAATCAAAATAAATTAGAAGTCAAAAGTATTAGATAGAAGATACTCTTAAGCTAGTTGTGATAGTGAATGACTATAAGAACGTGCTAGAAAGCAAAAACTGATGTCATAACTTTTAAATAAAGGATAAGAGCATGGGAGTCTATAGCTAGGTTATAATAATGCAAAACGTTAAACTGATATAATATTGTGCTATGAATTTGCTTCAATTTAATTTTAATCATTTAAAAAAATTCAATTTCTTTATAATGATGAAATTGTGAACTATTTTTACCTGTGTGTTATATGTTCCAATAATCATTAATCAATCCCAGCACGCTTTAAGTAGTGTCTATTTTTAGACTGAATCTTGCCAGAAATTCTTCATTGTTACACTCGTTTAATGGATAAAGACTGTGTCTTATTTTCTTTATTTCTGCACTGTCAAAAATACGTTATATGTAATTCATAATCACTATCAGAGATTCATGTCTAATGCTGCTGCCATTTTATATTTTGTTCTCTAGATAGAAATTTAACAGCTACTAAAAGCATGGAATAGCTTATTCGAAAGTTATCCTCCGAATAATGCACTATTCCAAGTTCGTACAATACATTTCTCGCATAACCGTGGAATTAATTTTAACAGGACTTTATTCCGTGTTCGTATAACTGGACCTCAATGAACAAAAATAAAACTGTATTTTCATCGATATAGGCGCCCGCGAACTGTATTAATTGGCTACACTACTCAAGTAGTGAAATTACAACAATAACAAGATTTTAACAAATATGACAATGATTAAAAAAGTAACATGTAGTAGTTGTTCCCAGTGTTGTCACTAGGTAGCGTAAGCAGCGCAGCCTCGGTTTTAGTTATGTTGCACGAAAGTTACACAGCAATTCTGCTACAATTGGTTGAAGGAAAAGCGCAAATATCCCGCTCGCATTTGCCGACGAACTTTCAACAGCCGATTAGTTTCGGAGAAAGGCTATTAATAACTTTAACTTAAGGCACTTTTTATTTCTAAAATCATATTATGTAAGATTTTACTACAGACATTCGTGAACTTAAAGTTTTCACTCGTATAGTTATCGCGTTTTTAACTGAAAAGTATCTGTTAAATACAAATGTATTTTAAGGGAGGAGAAATAACGAAATATTTTATTTTCAGATTTCATATGGTAAACGTCTCGTATTAAATAAGTTGTGATAAAGATCACTATTTATATTACAATCTTAAGACAGAAGATCTCACACCAAGCGACGATTATATTATCACAAAAGTCATAACACGAAAATACATACGCGTACTTAACTTACATGAAATATTCTACCTGAATACAATACTACAATATTATATTATTGTCAGATATGAATCTGTTGTGAAGCATATCCCAAACGGCACGTCTCTTTTTGTACCTCGGTAATTAAAACTTCAGTGCAGTCCATTTTTAGAAGCTGATTGTCGCCGCTTCAAGATTCAAACGGGATTGAAATCTGAGCATCGCCAATTGTAGCGCTGCGCGCACGCGAAGACAAATGAAGCTCACGTAGGCCGCTTTCATATTTTCCATGTTAGCATTTGAATGTTGTCGCTAGAATAAATTTAATTAGCTTGTCTTTTGTTCCTTAGGCATTTATAGAAGTGAAATCTATATATATATATATATATATATATATATATATACATACATACATATTGAACTGGTAATAGAAATTACGGGAAAACAGTTGAACGGATTTTAATGAATGACCCGTCATTTTGAAGCTTGGCATCCAAAACTTTTCAGAAAAATAGTAAATTTCAGTGAAGCGTTAGTTTTCCCACATAATTTTCCTATTTTCCACAATCCATCTTTCGTCAGTTTTGAGAATTAATTGCATTCAGAATAAAACAAAACACATACTACAGTAAACAATAGGGTATTACACGAAGGCCATGACCTGTAAGATTGCTGACATATTATTTAGAGCTCAAATTCAATTGGTTATTAAAAACATCAAAACTTACTAAAAATAATTCACAGGTCTGATTCTGCGGTGTGTAATTTTCAGAGTACAGCTGTGTATTGGATATTAAAATCTACAAAACTTGAGGTGGTTTGATGACATTATTACCATTAGAAATAAAATATGATTACCGGTATAGTTAATGTAACGATGTGACTATTTTGCATTAATTATACATATTAATGCTATACTCATGATATGAAAGTGAAACGTTTTGGTCTTATATAAGTAGATGTAGAGAATATCTTAAATTAGACCTTCATTTCTATAATTTACTTAGTGGCGGATATAGGATAACTACAAAACTTACCTAAGATAATAATATTGTTATTAAAATGAAATATTTTTATAGTTATTAATCAAGTGGGGTTGGATCTTTTTCATACACTTAGTGGCGGTGTGGTGTAGATATTTATATGCGTCATTCTCTTCAGTATTGGCTCAAGAGAGCGCAAAAATTACAGCTCCTAAGGAAAGACCAAAAGGTATTGCTTACTGATAAAATAAGAGGCCTACAAAATGTTGTAGTCTCCAGATCATTTCAGCAAGATCTCTTAGCAGGATAAAATGATTTTACCCTCTACATTTCAAGCTCTACATGCAGCAGCTATACCAAGATGCTATGTCTATTGTTCGAAAGCATAGCAAACCTGACATTTTTTTTAACATTCACCTACAATCCGCAATGACCTGAAATAGGTATTGCTTTACTCCCATATGAAAAACCTACTGATCGTCCTGACATTGTTTCTCGAGTTTTCGCGTTGAAACTCAAAAACTGAAGGTGGATAGGTTCAAGAAAAAGTATTTGGCATAAAAATACATTCAGATGGAGTATGTTTCATTATTATGGAAGCAAATAGCTTTCAGAATGTCTGATATTCTTCATTGAAAATAAATCTGAAAAAATTTTATTTGAACGTCTAATGAACTTAGTTTGCAGCATTTGCTGCACAAGCCACTAGTATTTTAATATTTTAATAATGCAGTTCTCACTTTTTTCTTCAGCAGTACTACGGAATTATTTTTAAAGACGCCTAAGAAAATGCCCCCTAAATAACTCCTCTGCATGAAATTATACATATTTTATTCAAAGTTTCATGTTTCAAAATACTTTCTAACCATCCCGGATGTTTTTATATTACCCTAAACCAATACTAGGAAAATAATTATTCTAGGTCGTAAATTCACGACAACCAAACAAACAATTCATACATTTCCTGAGACAGTTGAAGCTCAGAACACTAAACCTGTGAACTAGATCACCTCTGCCAGGGAAGTGAACCTAGTAACGATCGTAAAACTTTAATGGAGCTTGTAAAAGTTTTACGGCTTGTATTAACGGGTACTGTGGTTTGCCTGTTCATGTTCCAGATACTTTAAAGGACTTGGAGAATGAGCGGATGCTTCTGGGGGATGAATCCGACGAGGGAGGAAGAGTAAGTCCAGCAAATTCCTTTTATAATTGTGTCTTTACTTCCGGGCTTCACTGTACTTACACACTCCACATCTCACTGAATATAGTTATGTAGGTAACTCATAAAAGTCCATTCTTACTACAAATTGAATAGTCAAAGCATAATTTTATTATGTGCATACATACACCCAATACATGGCTATGAGCTACATTACTCAATTAGCAAATATGAAAGTTGCAGCATTTCTTGAGTTATAACGTCGAGAAAATTAAATAATGGATTAATATAGTAACGGACAATTTAACTTTCAAAGGCTTTCTAAACATACACCTTTATCTCAAACAGCAGAAATAACTAAAATGTTCTCTCAATTAATATCACTCAATAAAAGAATTGTATTACAATGGATACCATCCCATTGTGGAATCCTGGGAAACGAGAATGCGGATGCTTTAGCAAAGAAGGGCAGCACTGCTACTTACAGACCTCTTACTAAATCTACGTATTACTCTGTGAAAAGATTTATTAAATCTACATATTTAGAATTCAACAAACAAAATTTGATAACACAAGCTCAAGGGAAGAAATGGAACTCTCTGCATCATAATCTACAGTTAATACCCGATTTACCACGAAAATCGTCTGTAGCTGCATTTAGGTTGGCAACAGGCCATGATTGTTTGGCCAAACACCTGCATAGAATTGGAATATATCAGTCCCCTAACTGCCCATTGTGCAACTCAAACCAAGAAATGGATTCGGAGCACCTCAGAATCTGTGCTTCAGTGGCTGACCATGATAATATCTTTGAAAAATATTGGAGTGCAAGAGGTCAAATGACTTTATTGCCAAACGCCTGGCATTACAACAACAACTTTCAAAGGCTTAGGTTAAAATCGGAATTTAACGCACAGTTTCAATTTTTTTAATGAACTTTAAAATTTCAATCTCATAACTATCTTGAAGCTACACTTCAATATTGCATTATATTTAATTTGTATCCACATAAATAGAAAACTAAAATATCAGACAACATATGCTTGACAGAACCTAAATGTACCAAAACTGTAGCTTATAACTTCGGTCCTCCTTTATAACAAGATAAGAGCTGATTCGCAAACATTCAATTTGCTAATTCTCCTTATTTTTAAAAATTCAATTAAAATGATTCTTTAGAGAGAAAATATAATATTTCAATTATTGTAATATCCGTGTTTTTCTTTTTCTCTTTTTACTTTTTATTCTGCTGATAAATAAATACTTAATTTAAGATGTTGTGAAATGCATCCTGAGAACGAGTATGTGCTGTGTCTGGGGGTCCTAGAGCGATTTTTATCAACAAAAAAATAATACGTATCTTTGTTCTAGAAATAATTTTATTTTTATTTATTATTTAAGTTGGAGACATCAAGTGCATGTCCTTTCTGTGTTTTACTTACACTTAAGATGCTCAAATGTCAATTCTAAAAATGGTATTATTATCATTATTATTATTATTATTATTATTATTATTATTATTATTATTATTATTATTATTATTTTGTAATCTATTCAAATGTCCCCTAGCAGGTAGACTTATTGCGTTAAACAAATGGTTTAAATAGATATTGTTTCCATTCCTTAAGACAGAATTGCACTGATAGAAAAACCAGCGAATAGGGATTATAAAGAATGGACACTTCGCGTCGGTACCTTTGATGTAGCCGGACTGATTTCAATGACCTTCAAGCCAGCTAGAGCGTGAGATTCTGCTTTCTCCCTAGAGTTGGCGCTGACATCACACCAGCTAGCAGTCGACACAGCAGAAATATAACACATATAATTAATACATCTAGGTACATTATGTACTCAAATAAAATAAATTGGATCCATAAAATAATAAATCCGTCATTAACTGTAATGTCTAGACTCTAGAGTTATAATGAGAGTTGAGACGTTGACCCCAACAACAATTAAAATATGTAATGATTTGATAGCACTGAAAATGGAAAAACAAAACTCTTATAAGAAATAAAACCATATACCTGTATTATATTATATACAAATACTGTAAACGACTATGCTACTTAATTTTATAATGTATTATTTTATAATAAAATTTATTATATCTGAAATGCAAAAAAATATTATTACAACTAGTTTGTCATTGAGAAATAAGGAAAAGCTGTTAACTTGAATTTATTGGAAGCAAAGCGTTACTGGATTATGCAATAAGGTCTCAACTCTATTCTCAATTATTATCTTAGCGTATGCTCGATTACACTAACCTCTAGCGCTTGAAAGTGGAACTAAACTCCGGCGCAAGAGAAACAAAACACAGGAAAATGCGCTCAGTGTCCATTCTTTATAATCCATATTCGCTGGTAAAACCATGTCTCCACATAACGTAGTACTGTATGTATGTTATTTGGCGATCATCGAAGGCAAAGTTTCAAATTTTATTGTAAATTATTGATATGGTATAATGAATATTAGATACTTTGCTTAACACAAAATTAATTTACAATCTGAAAGACAATATCATTCCAGATACTAACCACATATATGAATAACGAATACAATACATTTGCTTCATTAAAATTGTAAATTGTACATTTTAAAGCCTGTATAACCTTATTTAGTGCTCAGTTGAATATTACATGAAGTTTTTGATTGCCTGCAAAACATCTGTCCTGATTCGTGACATATTTAAAAATATAAACCGAGCATAAATTTTGCACGACAAAGAGCAACAGTCAAATTAAATTTATTGACTAAAATATCGAACAGTACAATATGTACTGTTTACTAAATTTGTAATAATAAAAAATTAATATTTCTGTAAGCTGCATACTAGAATTAATTAATATATAATAATACAGAAATTATTTACCCGTTGGTGGAGATTAATTTAATGTTGAATTTGAGCTCTGTACGTTTACGTTTTTTGAATCAGTTAAAACAACCTAAGGCCTAGTTTTCACTATCATAAAACTTCGTATTTGTTCATTAACGTAATTCTGTTTTACACGGTCAAATGATCCAGACTAATTAAAATATCCCTCGAACGTGTAAATAATCCACAAAACTAAAAGCCGCATTCTCTATTTTTAGCCTATAAATATAAATTCCTAAAAAAAAAATATTACATTTCCGGATTGCAAATCATGATATAATTTATTATGCATAATTTTCTCTAACACTTTTAGAAATACTATTGCATCTCTTAAATTATGTTGAGAAAAGTTTTTCAAATAGTTAATATCATTATGGTTAATTAAAAAGTAGTATCATAAGCGTAGAGAACAGTATCAGTATTTATATTATATGCTAGGTCATTAGTAGCTAGCAAAAACAATATAGGATCCAATACGGAGCCCTGAGGAATTCCATTCCCGGTCGGGTTGAATTTCCTGGTTGATGTTTTTCAGGGTTTTTCCTCAACCGTAAGGCAAATGCCAGGAAATTCGGGCCACAACATTCCTAAATATCACCGGCCTCATAATCACCGAAATCATATTCATAACAAATCAGTAACACATACACGTACAGTCGCCATCTAGTTCACAACAATAGAACCAGTCTCAACAATAGTACACAGGCCTTCGGATTTCAACCGAAGATTAACTCGAGAATTGACCAAAGATGTAAAAGCGGGTATAAATAACAGCGAGGAAAAAAATGTAATGATAAATGTCGTTATGTATCATTACGTTACATCAGCTGCTTGTCTATGCGGATGACGTGAATATGTTAGGAGAAAATCCACAAACGATTAGAGAAAACACGGGAATTTTACTGGAAGCAAGTAAAGAGATGGGTTTGGAAGTAAATCCCGAAAAGACAAAGTAAATGATTATGCCTCGTGACGAGAATATTGTACGAAATGAAAATATAAAAATTGGAAATTTATCTTTTGAAGAGGTAGAGAAGTTCAAATATCTGGGAGCAACAGTAACAAATATAAATGATACTCGGAAGGAAATTAAACACAGAATAAATATGGGATATGCGTGTTATTATTCGGTTGAGAAGCTTTTATCATCCAGTCTGCTGTCAAAAAATCTGAAAGTCAGAATTTATAAAACAGTTATATTACCGGTTGTTCTTTATGGCTGTGAAACTTGGACTTTGAGAGAGGAATATAGGTTAAGGGTGTTTGAGAATAAGGTGCTTAGGAAAATATTTGGGGCTAAGAGGGATGAAGTTACAGGAGAATGGAGAAAGTTACACAACACAGAACTGCACGCATTGTATTCTTCACCTGACATAATTAGGAACATTAAATCCAGACGTTTGAGATGGGCAGGGCATATAGCACGTATGGGCGAATCTAGAAATGCATATAGAGTGTTAGTTGGGAGGCCGGAGGGAAAAAGACCTTTAGGGAGGCCAAGACGTAGATGAGAAGATAATATTAAAATGGATTTGAGGGAGGTGGGATATGATGATAGTGAATAGATTAATCTTGCTCAGGATAGGGACCAATGGCAGGCTTATGTGAGGGCGGCAATGAACCTCCGGGTTCCTTAAAAGCCAGTAAGTAAGTATGTATGTATCATTACTTTAATAATACGTCCTAAGATATATAAAGCCTAGAGCTTTTAACTCGAAGATTTTACAGGGCGTAGTGATCATTCCTAGAGAACTAAAGAGATCTATTTTCTTTCTAGCAATAGAAAAAGATTAATTTATTTCTATTCTCTTTCAGTGCTACATAGAATGCATGATGAAGGAAATGAAAATAGTGAGTATGACTATTAAATAAGTAAACAAACTCCTTTCTAACGCTTAACTTAAAGTAAAATGAAACATTATCATCAGGGATTGTAACGCTTACAAGCATCACAGCGCTCCAATACGCTCAAGCCCTCAAGCAATCTACTTATTACAAAAACTATGACACAAAATGTCTAAATTGTTCAATAATTAGAATACATCAATCAAGTAATTTTTACAAATTAAAACAAAAGGTAGGGAACGATTACTTCCGGATATACGTGGTACATTCATTAAGTTCTGAGACTGAGGACATAGTGGCGGAGTGGTGCACTAGAACGGATAGGTGGCGCCGTGATATAGTACCTTGTCAGTTAGTCTCTCGTCCCAGCATCATACAATTACGTGCATATAGTGTAAGCAGAACTACGGTCATTGTTGTGACGGTGATTTGAATGCGCGCGTCGGAACTCGAGTATGTTGCAGTTTGAGCAACGGGCAAACGTCACGTTCTGTCAGAAATTAGGCGAAACTACTATAACCGATCATAACTGGAGACGAAAGATGGTGTTTCCTTTACGATCCGCAACTGAAGCGACAATCCGCCACCTGGAAAACGCCATTATTTCCACGACAGAAAAATCCGCAACAAGACAGGGCAAAAGGCAAGGTGATGCTTTAACAGTTTTTTTTATTCAAATGGAATTGTTCACATAGAATTCATCCCACAAGGTGCAACTGTAGACAAGATCCTCTACAAAGAGATTCTTGGCCGTTTACGCAATTCAATTCGTCGTAAGCGTCCTGAGCTTTGGCATAGGAAGAATTGGCTGTTGCTACACGACAACGCCCCTACACATCGCTCCATCCTTGTCCAAGAGGTACTTGCAAGGCAACAGGTCGCTGCTTTGCCACACCCTCCGTACTCACCTGATCTCGCACCATGCGATTTTTTTTCTCTTTCCCCTCATGAAATCAATCCTACGTGAGCGTAATTTTTATGCGGCCGAAAAGGTCATGACTGTCACAAGAGAAGCCATACGGCATCTTCCTGCCAACATCTTTCAGCAGTGCTTCCAGCAGCTACACCAACGTTGGCAGACGTGCATAGCGGCCAACGGCGACTATATTGAGGGAGGATGTCGATCTGTTTAAGTGTACGCCGTATCACGCGGCATCTTCTGAGACATCCAGATTCTTGTGGGTGCCTACCCTTCAGGCGTCAGTGTCAGAACTTAATGACTGTACCACGTATTACAGCTTAGTCTATTATAAAATTATTGCATAAAATGGCAGTAATGTAAGAAGTCCAACATTTGTATTACAGTATCATTTGCTGCTAAACTTTCTGCAGTGATTTAATCAAAATCGATCTTAAACATGAGTTTAATTACTTGTAGGCCAATTAGCCTGATGTGAATATTGTGGTTAGGGGTTTGTGTAACAATTGGAGAGAGTCTAAATATTCCTTCACTCATCACTATTTACTACTTAAAATAATTTAATTAACAAAACATTACATCGTACTGACATTCCTGGCTAAAATGACAAAGTTCAGTTACAAGTTTTTGTACTGTTCATAAATGTTATGTCGTAGAAGCAACTTTAAATTCAATTTCATTTTAATTAATATACGGTATAAATGGAATGTAATATAGGAAGCTCTGTATACAGAAAATCACTCTCCTCATTATGTGGTAGTCTGCTAATAAGACATGTTTTGATATTCCAGATAAAGAGTGGTGAACTGAATGAAGAGCAGTTAATTAAGGCGATTGAGTTCGACCTCCAGCAGAGAGGCAGAGTCATGAACAGCGAGAAGATAAAGGCTTTCCTGTCTGACTGCAGATCGAAAGGGAAAGGTAAATTGAAATATAACACTTCAAGGTAAAGCAGTGTCTAAATTACACAATGTATATTACAATTCTTACGTGAATACATATCGATATGGTTTTTCACTATCACTTATATGAGGCTGCGAGTCTAGCTAAAACTACAGAACATCTAGTATGGGCACATGTCTAGGAACTAATACCAAATACCTTACTATAATAATACTGTATACTAGCAGAGTTGACATGAGTGCGAAATATCGCGGACTTGACATCTAGCGGAGAGGGATGGAATTACGTCCACAAATACAAATATTAACATAGCGGGATTCGGACTATTGTTTAAAACGAGAGTTACTAATGTGGAATTATATATGAAACACTTAAGAAATGTTGAATAGTATTTAATGTAAAATTATTATATTATATCAAAGCTGCATATTATGAGAAATATTGCATACTTCATATTACTTTCCGTAATTAATTTTTACATATTTTTTCTTTGGTTTAGTGAGACAAAATCAATTAACAATGAATTTCCAATAATGCTTTACATACGCAATGCTGACAACTGCAAAGATAAAATTGATAGTAATCTTATGTTTGTAATAATTAGTAAAGGCATGTGGACAACAATAGAACTTAATTTTATAAAACCTTAAAATTTCCAATACCGTACATTTTAACTTCTATTCATGTATTAGGTCTAAATAATAATAATAATAATAATAATAATAATAATAATAATAATAATAATAATAATAATAATAATAATTTATTTAACCTGGCAGAGTTAAAGCCATACGGCCTTCTCTAACATTCAACCAGGAGTAAAAACTGCAGTACAAAACACTACAAATTTACAAAGTACACTACAATTTTACACACAAAACTGAATAAGATAATAATAATAAAATGTAAACAACAAGTAAGTAGAAATCAGGCATAATATATAACATACAGAAAGAAAGAAAGAAAAAGCATAATAAAATGTGAACAGCAGGTCAAAAATAAACGAGGCATACAAAGTATAAAAATAAGACAATTATTGATGATAATAATAATAATAAATAAAAATAGTAATAATAATGATAACAATAATAATAATAATAACAATAATAATAATAACAACAACAGGCCTAATAGTAATAATAATACTAATAGTAGTAATAAAATAGTACAGTACAAAGCATACAATGAATACAATATTTTTAAGTACACACAGTAAGGAAAATTATGATTATATATAGCTCAACTTATCACATTATAGATATACCATTATCGGAAAATATGAAAACAAAAATATAAAATAAGTTAAATATCACTAGAACATAAGAAAAATGTGAATACGTGGAAACATGCAATACAACACTTGTCATAATAGTAAGTTAGATTGGCAACTCGTCATAAGACAATTTTCTAACTTGGATTTGAAAGATTTCAATGCTCGGCAGCCCTTGACTTCAGGCTAATTTATATTGTTCTATCAACACAAAGACGAAGGAATTAGGCCTACTAAAGAATGTTATTGACTCACATTTTATGATCCCTCGGAAATCGGAAGTACGATTTGGAGCAATTTGTAATGCTGTAATTGTAGCAATTATAAACAGCACACATACACCCTGACATTTTAACACATCACTAATTAATAAAACTATTAACTAGCCCAGCAACAATATACATAGCAGTTCATTACAGCTTGTTTCGCGAGTATCTCCACACCGGCCGCCTAGGTAGCAGCACCAGTGTCGTACGCTCGTAGAACTGCTAGCTGTCCTGTATTATTATAGTAAGGTATTTGCTAATACAGTAGCCTATATGGTGATTGTTATGACTACCTATTCAATTTATAGGATGAATTTGCGATATTGACCAATAACGTTTCAGAACCTCCTTAAAATCAACCAATCACAGTTAGTGTTTCTTGATAAGACGCCTTGTACAATACTTCAGTGTCACTTACAGAAAATCAAGAAATGCCAATAAAATTTAACTTTGAAAATTGCGTTTTCAATAACTGTAACTTTGAGTAATAAATAAATGTCTGTAAAAACCTTTCGTGTTTTAATTCTGCTAATGTAACATTTCAGCTTATCTTACTTTTGAGGTTAGGTATTGTTGTTCCGTATTTCCGTTCTGAGTAATTGGCAATAGTATTTAGTAAGCCGTGATAGATAGCAGTTTGTTTTTTTAACTTCATTACTAGGAAACCTAACAATGTCTTATTGCTGTGCTTTAGAATAATTATTATCATTTACGTAAGTAATACAGATTTGCAAGTTATTTAATAATTTTATTCGTTGAATAATCTTATTAAATTGCACTCGTGGTTTCATCTTATTAGCATAACTTTACTAGTCCTTCAGGTTCGTCATATTATCAATAACATGAAACAGCTCTCGTGCAATTACTACAGGTTACTATGATATCAAATTATCTTTGCTTCTATCAGAAGACTTTACGATAATCTATGTGTAGCGGCAGCCAGAAGTATCTCTAATAAAGTAAATACTTATAATTGGTCAATGGAAAACATCGTTGAGCCCTGGAACACTTTCAGTGTAAGGTGAAAAGGTTTGACAGTTTCTTAAACAACCTTATACTGAATTCCCTGCCGTTCCGGAAGTTTCTAAAGAATTTATACAGGGTTAGTTAAAAGTCTCGCACCACCTAAATAACTTTTGAAGCATACGGTTCAGTGACATGAAACTTGGTATGTGAGGATAACCATATGCTAAGAACTCAATAATGGTATTACCGAGTTTTTTATACTTCCGGTTTAACCGGAAGTAACTCCAACTCTCTTACTTTAAATGGAACACCCAATATATATTTTTATATTTTTGAATAAAGCTCATTAAGAGCTTTTCAAAAAGTACCCACACTTGATACTTCTGTACAAATTCAGTGTTGCTAAATAAAAATGGAAGTGGTGCAAGATATTCCTAAAGCCTGGTTAAATCATTCCTTAAATGGTTTCTATGATCGAGTGACACATTGTAAAGCAGCTGAGGGCTACCAATTTGAACACATAATTTAGAAGGTGAGCTAGCTTTGTTTTGTTTTTATTAAGGAAAGAGTATTTTATTATTTTAATATTCGATACACTTTTCTGTTTTCTTGACTTAGCAATACTGAATTTGTACAGAAGTATCACGTGTGGGTACTTTTTGAAAAGCTATTAATGAGTACTATTCAAAAATAAAATAATATATTGAGTGTTCCATTTAAAATAAGATAGTTGGAGTTACTTCCAGTTAAACCGGAAGCAGAAAAAACTCGGTAATACCATTATTGAGTTCTTAGTATATGGTTATCCTCACATACCAAGTTTCATGTCACTGAACCGTATGCTTCAAAAGTTATTTAGGTGGTGCGATACTTTTAACTAACCCTGTATATTCTTCATTTATGAAACGAAATATTAAACGGAAATAAGTGGAAAGGCTTTCTAAAACTGAAATATAACCCAATTATAACACTAACGTTCAGAAATGTTCGATTTGACCATGGTTTTGTGGTGTTTAGTGCATTTCTTTCATATTTCATATTCATTTATTTTAATACTGTTGTATAATTATTTTGAGTATTCCCTATTTCTTCTGCGTTCTAATAATTTTCCATTAATTTAAAAAAATATATATATATATATATTTTTACTTTTATTTTAATAGTTCCAATTATAACGAACGTCATGCTAACGGACGCACGTGGAGGATTCTTCCTCATATGAAGGAGGCTTTTACTGTAAAAAATGTGAAATAGTAGAGACTTTATTTCTAAGAGCCTATGTCTGTTTATCTAAGGTTGCAAATCACACCCATGACATTTTCACACATCTGGTTACATCTCAATTGTACATTCACATAAATTGTGGAATTTACCACCAAATTTAGGAGAATAGATCGATTCCTATGAAGTTCCATAGTAATATATGAAGGACGACAGTAAGTAATGCACAGTAACAAATGTTTTCCTTTCAGATTCTTCGGGCAAGTGCATGAAGAGTTACAAAACCTGGAAATGCATAATGCAAGGAGTGGATAGTCTTTAGGTCAGTACCATTACTTTAATATTAAATGTGGCTTAACTGAAGTACTTACAAAGTATAGAATGCGACTAATGGCCAGTTATATAAATAATAATTTTCTGAGTTAAATTAAATAAATTAATTGAATACAGAGAAAGATTTGTATTAATATTTCACTTATTATGCCAAGAAAGAACATGGAAAAAACGATAACCACTAGAAATAGAGCTTTAGGATCGCAAATAAAAAAGCTCTTTTCCTCCGAGGTTTCAGATAGGATTCAATGTAAATTACTGCACAAAACTGCACTGTCACTTAGTTTATATCAGTCTGTGGTAAGTTTTGTTTGTACTTCAATGAATTCAGTGTTACGAGTAATAACGAAAATGATCATTTACGCAAATGGAACAAAGTATTACAAACTCTTTATCATCTTCTATTTGATTTCCCAATTTTCTAGAGTGAAATATGTAAATTAACGTAACACTCTCAAAATACTTGTCATATCTTGTTGTTATAAGAAAGTTTTCTCAGTTCGACTTACTATGCTTTTAAAATATTACAAGTAATAATAATAATAATAATAATAATAATAATAATAATAATAATAATAATATAATAATAATAATAATAATAATAATAGTAATAAAATAGTAATAATAAATATCATTTATTTATTTATTTACTTAATTATTTATTTACTTATTTGTTTATTTGTTTATTTATTTACTTATTTGTTTATTTATTTAATTATTTATCTATTTACCTATTTACCTACTTACCTATTTACCTATTTATCTCTTTATCCATTTATCCATTTATCCCTTTATCCCTTTATCCATTTATTTATTTATTTATTTATTTATTTATTTATTTATTTATTTATTTATTTATTTATTTATTTATTTATTTGCTGCACAACAGCCACTGGCCAATAAATGTCCAGCACAGTCACACAATTAATACAATAAAATGAACAACTGTGGTACAAATTAACTAAATAATTGAGATAATAACAACAAAATGAAGGACAAAGATTACAATGATTAATTTACAAGAATCAGTACTATTAAATTATGTGGAAAGGAGTTAATTCTTACAAAAGTATTACCATTTTCTGTAGAAAGATGATGTAAATAATACTACAAGAAATGACATTGCCATGTTCTAATACTTCTATACATGGAATGGATCGAAATCGCCTAAATGTTAGCATTTTTAATAGATCGGGAGAGAAAGATTTAGAATTTCTAATATACAAGAGTTTGTGATGTCTCATGTCCTCCATAATATTAATAATAATAATAATAATAATAATAATAATAATGAAAATTTTGCTAGAACAAAGATAAATATTTGTGCGAGATCGTGCGTATTTGCTTGGTTTCCTCACAAAACCAATCCGCGGAAAGTCTAAAATTCCATATTCAGTATTCCCAACCTAACACACATAACAATTTCCCTCTTTTTACCGCTTAAGTGACATATTGATTTTACTGCTTTAGGCTTCTAACATATTATTTTTAGAGACGTTCAATATAGTAATAATTATAAATTGGAAACTTACCACTGCAATTTCACCTAAATTGCACTGTTAATTATTGTTTTCAAATATTTGTAAAAATTAAGTAAACTCTACAACTCCACTAAAGTTACTGCATTCGTGGGAGAAAAAAAGACAGACGTATATCACGGCCTGCTGGAGTATAGTAAACACAGAAAACATTTTAAAGCAACAATGTTGAAGATATATATTTTTGTATTGCAAATTTGCAGTCATTGAACAGAAACCAAGATGGAGATTTCATTGCAACTAATTAGAAATTCCTCTTTCAGGTATGTAATAAACGATCTTCGCACAAAATAATGTACGATACACGAGCGGTATGTTTTCTTTCAATTCTCGGAAATTAAAAAAGCTCAACTACGTTTCGCTTTTTCAAACTTTTCCTCGAACATGAAAACTTCAACATACCGCTCTTGTAACGCATATTACTATTATTAACACAATAAAAAGTAAAAAGAGAACAAGAAAAACACGGATATTACAGGAATCGAAAAATTGCATTTCTCCCTATCAGTAACTTTTAAATTGATTTTTAAAATAAGGAGCATCAGCAAATTGAATGTTTGGTAATTTAGCTCTTATTATCTTCTTCTTCTTTTTCTTCTTCTTCTTATCATCATCATCATCATTCTTTGTGCGCTTACTAAACTTACCGCTGAAAGCACCATAATAGCAATGAATAAATCAAACCCAACTTGGATGTGAGTGTCCTTTTATCTGCAGGGACTGTCCCTGTGTTTCAGGCACACCAAGATGCAGGCTGCAGCAGCGACAGCAAGCCCATCGCTCACGGTCAGTTATGGCATTATCAGCGCCCCGTCAATGGTGACGTCAAGCGTTTAATATGTTAGCGTACTTCAATACCGCTTTAGCGCCGTTTATTATTCACCATACATCAATTCGCCGAGCATTAGCGTCATGTAAATTTATTGAATTAAACGACATTAACTGCTTGTAATGTGTCAATTTTTGTTAGGATTTGATATGCATCGTTATTATACCTTATCTGTGTCTGACAACCTCAGAACAGAGTCATTGCAATGAGAGACAGCAAACCCTCATTGCTGATGCCCACATTTTCTGTCTCTCATAGACGATCGTACATAATAAATCCACTGACAATTCAATCAGACAACTTCAAATTATTTATATGTCCTTCAACTACAACATCATTTGCCAAAACATCTGTAATAAAGGCAAATTAATAATTCTGAAGGAACGGGAGTTTTTCCAAGTAGTGGTTATTTTTAGCTTTCCTTAAAATGGTGATTAGAAGGGGACGGATTTCTATGTGAATGCATAATTATGCATTTATGAAACTACAATCAATCATATTTTTTATTACATCCGTGATCTACCTGTGATTGAGGCTCTGCCTGATACATCTGTTATCAGGCGGTAGACCTACATCTCATTTGACGATTGTCAGAGGAAGAACAATTGAAAAGTGTTATCCCAAAACACGTTAAGTCCATTTTTATGATAGGATTGGGCTAGTTTTTTTATCCACTTGTTTACAGACTGGGCGAGTTTTCAACTGGGATGCACAATGACAAACTTTTAGTCAAGGATTAGCGTTGTCTGATTATTGAACTGCATTACTACTACTATTATTATTACTATTACTACCAGATGATACTCCGAATGCCATGCTGTATGCATCGAAGAACGTAAGTGGTCTTGGAATTCTGAGAGCTGAATGGGAAGCCATTATTCAACACTATAACATCTGCAGGCGACTGGAACACGTGAAGTTAGTTAGTTAGTTAGTGGGGTTTAAAAGGGCGTGTCAGCATCTATGGCTATTTGCGCCCTTATCTAAAATTCTTTACAGAACAGAGACTATACAATAATCAGAATGTTTAAAGAACTAAAAAACGTTGTCACGGGAACACGTGAATGATGCACATCTACATCACATGAGAAATCTAGAAGAGGAGAAGAAAACATCTCTCACGCGCCTGAAGATTGCTCCACACAGCGTCACTCCTCAAACTAAAGGAAAACATCCCAGAGAAGTTCTCAGAAAACAATCATTCCAGTCATGGTGCCAGCTCCAACATAAAGGCAAAGGTGTTTGTACAGGGACATCACTTTATTTTTACTAACATTTTTAACATTCACCGGGCTATACTCGGAAACACTGTTACCCCCCTTTTCATTACAGGAGTTTGGTCTTACTAGTGGCAATATGTAAACAGATCATTTTGCTAGCTATAGGAGGAGAGAAAAGTAGTGTATCCATTTATGTTACAGGGAAATATAGTATTACGATTTTCAGTTTGGTCATTACTTTACAGTATTTTATCAAAATCAGTAGAATAATAATTTTTTTTTCACAAACTCAAGTCCTCAGGCGATTATATACATTATGTAATGTCTACTTTATTCAGCATATTACTAACCTACTGTAATTTATTCCAGAGAATTTTGTGAGCATTTCCGTAAGAAACCCCCAATTTCTACAGCTAACTTCTTGACCGACTTATTAGGACCTCGCTGCATCCTTTCTCTAGCATCTTCTGTCATCTTTGTTGGCCATGTTACACTTTTCTTCCTTTCTGTACACTCTGTTGCTCTAAATTTATCTACCAGATTAATGACATTTCTATGAAAATATTCCGTAATGATATAATCAGGAAATTTCGAAAAAAAAAACTGTTGTTCACATTCGGTTATATTGTAATTCCATTTTCCATCATCGTCCTTCATACCTACAAACAGTAAAACAAAACTCTTGTTTAAATAATGCTGTTAAGTACCGCACCATATTATAGGGTACCGTACTTTCGATAACTCTAATATTCACTTGTGCTCAGTCCACACAGATAAATTCAGTTATGCTACACACCATACTTGTGTCAAAGTAAACTTCAATAATAAAAGCTCTTTCTTCTATAGAAAACGCAACATATTTCTGAAACACACTGTACTCTGTACTGTTTATTTCACTGCTAGCAACAGCGGCCGTAAGTTTATGTGACTGACGTTAGCAAGGACATTAGTGAAAGGGGTGGGAGTCAGGTACATTTAGAAACGCAGGTACAATAAAAATTGAAGTAAAAATAAAATGATGTCCCTGTACATTTGAAGAATGCCCCAAAGCCAACTCCTGGATCTCCTCTAAAAAGTGTCTTTCGTCCTCGGAATACATCAATGCCATCAAGATGTCCTGCAACGTCACCGCAGTGAGATCTGTCCTTGGCAGAACCTTCAGTACTACCCGTTGTCGCCATCCCGGCTCCAGCGAGACTGAAACACTTGGCCACGTGCTGGGGTTCTGTAAGAAGGGAGAGCTACAACAGACACCATCGTGCCCGTACAGCAATTGCCAACCTGCTAAGAAGCAGAGGATGGGAAGTACATGAGGAGATTCATTGCGTGTCTGAAGATGATTCTCATAGAAGAGTCGATATAATTGCCATCAATAGAAGAACCCAGAAAGCGATGGTCTTAGACCCTACGATTTGCTTTGAACGAGACACGAATCAAGCACTGCAGACAAATGATGACAAGCGAGCTAAATATGTACCTTGTCTTCCATACCTCAGTGAAAAATATGGCATTTCGCTTTACAACTGGGATGTTACAGGCTTACTATTTGGGGCGAGGGGTTGTTTACCAAAATTTACATGTAATATCCTTAAATCTTTTCAAATTCCCTTTTATGAGGTTCAGAAGATCGTAATGGAAATTCTGAAGGCCTCTCTTCAAATTCTACACTATCATCTATATGTTAACACGTAAAATTTTGTTTTAATGTACAAATCGAATCATTATTTTGCTCGTTTCATTTCCCTTTATATTTTATGTTTGTTAATTCCGGATCCCAGTGGTCAACCTCACTTGAGGATAGTTATACAATGGAGGGAAAAATAAACTGCCCTACTTAGTTTTCTGAAGAGTGGTGCCTTATTGGTGTCACTTATGAGATTTCAATCAGCCTAAGAACTGTTGACTAAACATAAAACTAAGGAATGTGTAGGGATGAAAAACGTTATTTTTATTTTCCGTTTATTCCATATTTTACAGTTGAGCACATATTTTAATAACTTACGATCTATGTCCTATATTTTAAAACATTAAAATAAATAAATTGTCCGCAATAACGCCAATTAAAATTATGAAATTCCATTACATACAAGCGTTTAAATTATAGTTCTAAACAACATAGTTTTAATCAAATATGTTCATTTCGAACTGGTTTCTGTTGCTCCTGTCAACAACCGAAAAGCAAAATATATTTAACATTTTAAGTTTCAGTTTGGCAATATACACCCGATCATTCCAAAACGCATGCGTCAATATGACGTACTTATAAGACCCACCAATCACATCAATGTTCTGGACTTTGTCATAACAGTACTGTCGCATTGCCATATCCCGTCCGTTTCAACATCGCCTTGCCTAGTTCATATAACTTGATTACTATGGTGTAGCGGAGAAATTATGCTGTCAGCTTTCATCTTTCGAGTACAACTGAAAATTCAGGATATAGACTTCGCGCGAAATTGTAATTATAAACTCATAACTCCCAATCTAAAATAATTTATTCATACATACAAATATATTTCTAGTCTCATTATAACATATAAAAATGAATATTTTCATTTTATCAAAAGAAATACTCCTGTTATGTTCAGAAAAACAATATTTATACTCTGAAAATATTCGTTCTACGTCACAAGACGTTTCCGGAGCAAATCTGAAATATGATAGAGTATATCATACTCAGAGGATTTGGAATTGAACGGGTTACATCAGCTTCTTGTCTATGCGGATGACGTGAATATGTTAGGAGAAAATCTACAAACGGTTAGGGAAAACACGGAAATTCTAGTTGAAGAAAGTAAAGCGATAGGGTTGGAAGTAAATCCCGAAAAGACTAAGTATATGATTATGTCTCGTGACGACAATATTGTACGAAATGGAAAAATAAAAATTGGAGTTTATCCTTCGAAGAGGTGGAAAAATTGAAATATCTTGGAGCAACAGTAACAAATATAAATGACACTCAGGAGGAAATTAAACGCAGAATAATTATGGGAAATGCCTGTTATTATTCGGTTGAGAAGCTCTTATCATCCAGTCTGCTGTCGAAAAATCTGAAAGTTAGAATTTATAAAACAGTTATATTACCGGTTGTTCTGTATGGTTGTGAAGCTTGGACTCTCACTTTGAGAGAAGAACAGAGATTAAGGGTGTTTGAGAATAAGGTTCTTAGGAAAATATTTGGGGCTAAGAGGGATGAAGTTACAGGAGAATGGAGAAAGTTACACAACACAGAACTGCACGCATTGTATTCTTCACCTGACATAATTAGGAACATTAAATCCAGACGCTTGAGATGGGCAGGGCATGTAGTACGTATGGGCGAATCCAGGAATGCATATAGAGTGTTAGTTAGGAGGCCGGCGGGAAAAAGACCTTTGAGGAGGCCGAGACATAGATGGGAAGATAATATTAAAATGAATTTGAGGGAGGTGGGATATGATGGTAGAGACTGGATTAATCTTGCTCAGGATAGGGATCAATGGCGGTCTTATGTGAGGGCGGCAATGAACCTCCGGGTTCCTTAAAAGCCAATAAGTAAATAAGTACGAGGCGTGTTCTTAAAGTAAGTTCCAAAAGGGTGTATTAAGTAAACGGGAAGATATTTACAAATCATTCTTGTTGCATTGTATTCCCCACATTTCAATTACTTCTCAACATAATCTCCACCATTATTGAGGCATTTATCGAGTCGTGGCACAAGTCTTTCTATCCCCTCATTGTAGAATTCGCCTGCCTGTGATGCGAACCACTCCCGCACTGCTGTTTTCACTTCATCGTCGCCATCAAAACGTTGACCTCCAAAGAACTTCTTGAGGTGCAGGAAGAGATAAAAGTCACTCAGAGCCAAATCCGGGCTGTAGGGGAGATGGCCACACATAGCTCGTGACACCCAAAATCTCAACTCGAAATTTGGCTGGGAACAAATTAACCATCCTCCCCCTACAGCCCGGATTTGGCTCCAAGTGACTTTCATCTCTTCCTGCACCTCAAGAAGTTCCTCGGTGGTCAACGTTTTGACGGCAACGATGAAGTGAAAACAGCAGTGCGGGAGTGGTTCGCATCGCAGGCGGGCGA
The DNA here is from genome assembly GCA_025594305.2 of Periplaneta americana. Classification (NCBI taxonomy): domain Eukaryota; kingdom Metazoa; phylum Arthropoda; class Insecta; order Blattodea; family Blattidae; genus Periplaneta; species Periplaneta americana. The sequence goes on from JAJSOF020000029.1 coordinate 10,099,458, forward strand.
ATTCTACAATGAGGGGAGAGAAAGACTTGTGCCACGACTCGATAAATGCCTCAATAATGGTGGAGATTATGTTGAGAAGTAATTGAAGTGTGGGGAATACAATGCAACAAAAATGGTTTGTAAATTTCTTCCTGTTTACTTACTACACCCTTTTGGAACTTACTTTAAGAACACGCCTCGTATATCTTACTATCATAAGGTGAACAACAAGTCTGTAAATCTAATAGTGTATCTCGTATGTGGCACATAATATTAAACCCATAATGTTTTCAAGAAAATTTTTCATTTCTATTGTAATAACAGCTAGGAAGTTCTTATCGTAATTCTGAGTTTGACTTTGGACTGTAACGGAACCGAATATATAGTAGTACAGCAGCACGATACGTCAACAGACCAGCAAAACAAACAAGTATTGACGGCTGGTAAATAAACTCGTCTTTCAACCAACATTTAACGAAGAAAAATCCGGGAAAATATGAACATCGTACACATCCTGTTCGCATAATTATTTAATAACAGATGAGTTTACTTTTTTGGAATCATCCATAATATTAACATTACTTACTTACTTACTTACTTACTTACTTACTTACTTACTTACAAATGGCTTTTAAGGAACCCGAAGGTTCATTGCCGCCCTCACATAAACCCGCCAGCGGTCCCTATCCTGTGCAAGATTAATCCAGTCTCTATCATCACACCCCACCTCCCTCAAATCCATTTTAATATTATCCTCCCATCTACGTCTCGGCCTCCCTAAAGGTCTTTTTCCCTCCGGTCTCCCAAATAACACTCTATATGCATTTCTGGATTCGCCCATACGTGCTACATGCCCTGCCCATCTCAAACGTCTGGATTTAATGTTCCTAATTATGTCAGGTGAAGACTACAATGCGTGCAGTTCTGTGTTGTGTAACTTTCTCCATTCTCCTGTAACTTCATCCCGCTTAGCCCCAAATATTTTCCTTAGCACCTTATTCTCAAACACCCTGAACCTATGTTCCTCTCTCAGAGTGAGAGTCCAAGTTTCACAACCATACAGAAGAACCGGTAATATAACTGTTTTATAAATTCTAACTTTCAGATTTTTCGACACCAGACTGGATGATAAGAGCTTCTCAACCGAATAATAACACGCATTTCCCATATTTATTCTGCGTTTAATTTCCTCCCGAGTGTCATTTATATTTGTTACTGTTGCTCCAAGATATTTGAATTTTTCCACCTCTTCGAAGGATAAATCTCCAATTTTTATATTTCCATTTCGTACAATATTCTGGTCACGAGACATAATCATATACTTTGTCTTTTCGGGATTTACTTCCAAACCAATCGCTCTACTTGCTTCAAGTAAAATTTCCGTGTTTTCCTAATCGTTTGTGTATTTTCTCCTAACATATTCACGTCATCCGCATAGACAAGAAGCTGATGTAACCCGTTCAATTCCAAACCCTGCCTGTTATCCTGAACTTTCCTAATGGCATATTCTAGAGCGAAGTTAAAAAGTAAAGGTGATAGTGCATCTCCCTGCTTTAGCCCTCAGTGAATTGGAAAAGCATCAGATAGAAAATGACCTATACGGACTCTGCTGTATGTTTCACTGAGACACATTTTAATTAATCGAACTAGTTTCTTGGGAATACCAAATTCAATAAGAATATCATATAATACTTCCCTCTTAACAGAGTCATAAGCCTTTTTGAAATCTATGAATAACTGATGTACTGTACCCTTATACTCCCATTTTTTCTCAATTATCTGTCGAATACAAAAAATCTGATCAATAGTCTATCTATTACGCCGAAAACCGCACTGATGATCCCCAATAATTTCATCTACGTACGGAGTTAATCTTCTCAAAAGAATAATATTAACATTACATAAATAATACAATAATAACAGAATAATTGACTTTGTTCAAAACCTAAACTATTAATATAAATTTAAAATATTCTTCAAACTATTCACGACTCTACACAGCTCCACAGAATGATACCATGCGTTGTTTATGTGAACTGCGTATCGTCTGTAGCGAGTGTGAGTAGGGCGAGGAGCGGGTGACATCTATAGTCCTCTGCACACAACTAAAATCTACTGTTTTGGTACGAACTTTCTACCTATAGTTATGTTTAATTTTAATTTTCATTGTTACGTTTCCATGTTTACCAAGTAACTTACATGTATTTACCGTTATGTTCATCAACCCATTCTCAATTGTTGTGGTATGACTTCTTAATTTTACTCTAATGGTTACTGTCTTAAGATAATGTTTAAGTTTTCGTTGTGAATGGGACGTAAAAATTAACCGAAACTAACTGGCATCATTTTAGAATTTACTTGTTTGTATCTAATTAAAAATTAATACAATCTCAAACGCATCTACATTTTAATAAAGCAATGTTAGTTAATCATTTTTCCTTCATTTTGGGCCGATATCCCATGCATAACATAATTAAAATAATCCTTTATGAAGAAGCCTCAATTAAGCCTAATTTTTCTATAAATTATATTATGAATAAAGTATTATCAGATAGAAGCCTCGTGTAACTAACTGCATTCGATCATTTATTTAAAGGAAAACATTGCCTTAAGTATAGGAATGATGACATCTGTGAGGTATTTCGTCATGTGCACATTTATGCTATGAAAAAATCAATGACGTTTCAAGTACAGCGACAACCATAAAAACAGGAAAATTCATTGTAACATTACCTCGCTAACAGTTGTACATAGACCACGTTAAGTTGCACGGGCGATATTCTGTAACTATGGATTGTATTCGGTTATTTTTTTGTTTGGAGAGTGAGCAAGTTTCAACTACTCGGTTCCAATAAATTGTTTTCAATAGTGTATTCTATTAATTTAACTCACATTTCAAATGCAGAATCTATTTCAAATGGTATGGTAATATATAGTAGGTATTCTGAAGTATCAGAGAAAAGAATTGGAAATGTTTGGAATTGTTACAGTCACCACCAAGAATTTGGCCATTAGATCGTCATTCAAATAGCCTACATCCGAATTTCTCATTCTGTTTTGTATTGTATTGTATTTATTAACATTCCATGGTATTCATACATGCTTACAGCTACAATATGGAACAAGTCAAAATACTTAATACTATTATAAAATCTTAATTTATAGTCACAGTCTAGATGAAATATATACAGACGAGATTTATAGTATAGTCTACTAGTATAACACATAGTTTTAGTATCAATTTCATGAAGTGTTATTGAATGTCATGAATTCACCTACAGAATAGAAGGCGTGAGAAATTAGGTACTTCTTTAATTTGGCCCTAAATAATTTTATGTTTTGAGTTTCATTTTTTATATCGATAGGGAGGCTATTAAAAATGTTTACTTCCATATAGCGCACTCCTTTTTGATAGCACGATAGACTTGCCGATGGAGTATGAAAGTCATTTTTTGACGTTTATTTATGCTATGAACTGTTGAATTAGGTACAAAGTTTTCACGATTACATACGAGGAAGACTACTAATGAAAAGATATACTGACAAGCCATGGGCATTATTTGTAGTTTTTTGAAAATAGTCCTACACGATTCCCTAGATTTGGCACCTACTATTATTATAATTACTCTTTTTTTGTAATAGAAATATATTGTTACTATCTGTGGAATTTCCCCAGAATATTATTCCAAAACTCATTACCGAGTGGAAGTATGCAAAGTATATTGTTTTTAAGGTATTGATATTTACTATCTTTTGCATAGATCTAATAGCAAAACAAGCTGAATTTAACACATTATCGATTTTTAAGCCAAGAAATTTGGTTGTTGTTGTTTCTAATAGGGATCTATTGTTAATTATTGCGCTAGAAATTTGCGACGTTAAATTTGGACAGGATTTAATTTTCTTCGTCCTTGATTAACGTAATTAATATTACGAAGATTTCTTCTCAATAATTGAGAGTATTCGCTGGCAGTATGGGCTACATTTTTATAATCCAAACATTCTGAGATTACATAGGACCTACGGTGGAATTTTTTATCAGGATTCTAGGAGGAATATAAATAATAATCCAGTCAACAACAGATTTGTACAAATAATATATCTCAAATTTCTTTTTGAAATTGTTGGTTGGTCTACTGTTTTACAAATCCGTCCAATACTTTGTAGCGTACCATGAAAACCAAAAGCGCTCTCTTTATTTTGAAACATGAAGATTGACATTATTGATGTGTAATGTTCTGGGTGACATTTCAAGAAAATTCAATATTAGCAAGGTTATAATATTAACATGACAGAGAACCAATTTCGTAATTAAACATATTCTTGAGTTCCAAGTAGTTTTCATCATGCAGTAAATCTGCCTTCTACCTCCATTCAGCTTGTACTAGAGAGAGAGAAAGATTTGAAAAAAATTGTCTGTCCTCCACTGAGGGTGACCAAAAGGATCCAGAAGGCAATAATACTTACTTACAAATGGCTTTTAAGGAACCCGAAGGCTCATCGCCGCCCTCACATAAGCCCTATCCTGTGCAAGATTAATCCAGTCTCTACCCCACCTCCCTCAAGTCCATTTTAATATTATCCTCCCATCTACGTCTCGGCCTCCCTAAAGGTCTTTTTCTCTCCGGTCTCCCAACTAACACTCTATATGCATTTCTGGATTCGCCCATACGTGCTACATGCTCTGCCCATCTCAAACGTCTGGATTTAATGTTCCTAATTATGTCAGGTGAAGAATACAATGCGTGCAGTTCTGTGTTGTGTAACTTTCTCCATTCTCCTGTAACTTCATCCCGCTTAGCCCCAAATATTTTCCTAAGCACCTTATTCTCAAACACCCTGAACCTATGTTTCTCTCTCAGAGTGAGAGTCCAAGTTTTACAACCATACAGAACAACCGGTAATATAACTGTTTTATAAATTCTAACTTTCAGATTTTTGGACAGCAGACTGGATGATAAGAGCTTCTCAACCGAATAATAACACGCGTTTCCCATATTTATTCTGCGTTTAATTTCCTCCCGAGTGTCATTTATATTTGTTACTGTTGCTCAAAGATATTTGAATTTTTCCACCTCTTCGAAGGATAAATCTCCAATTGTTATATTTCCATTTCGTACAATATTCTGGTCACGAGACATAATCATATACTTTGTATTTTCGGGATTTACTTCCAAACTGATAGCTCTACATCAGAAGGCAATAATACAACAAGTAATTTGCAAACAAAGTTCAAGATTAATATTAAAATTAATATAGTATTATTATTGTTATTATTATTGTTATTATTATTATTATTATTATTATTATTATTATTATTATTATTATCTACTTTGTTTTTGTAAACTGCTTTAGTTTTGTGTCACAGGACTAGAGGATTTGCGTTTTACATTTTTCCTTCTTTCGTTTGTTTCATGGTACATACGTTTGAGATTGTTGTCTTCGTTTGACAGAAAATTGTAAATGGAATGCGTTGTGTGAAAATGTTAAGGAAGGGGGATTCGATCCGGTGCTGTGGATTGAACTTCGGCGTAGCTCAATGGTTAGAGCGCTTGGTACGTAGAACCAACGACCCGGATTCAATCCCCGGCGCCTGAGCGAATTTTTCTCCTCAAATATATCAATTCTATAGCAATTTTCGGTATCGTTTGCATAGCCAGATATGTTTCATTTCAGTGGTTTTAAAATTTTTGTTGTAGATTTCTGCATGATGCTTTATTGTTTTATAATTGTTAATTTATTCTTGCTCAGCATTTAACTCGGATTAAAGTATTACAGTCGCGACGCTGTTATTCCCGGCGTGACTCCTCCTCTTTGCTTACGTCTTAGGAAGTGAAGGCTCTATAAAGTCTAGATAGATACTATCGTTCGCCTTTTTTGTTCTTTCGTTGCCGAGCTGCCATACGAGGAATCTATTTGCCACACCATTAAACATTATCATGTCGTACCTCCTATGACAATAAATCAAACGCACTGTAATTTAGCAAATAATTGAGCGGCAAATAACGTCTTCGTGTGCTTTCTGTGAACGCCAACGAAAGAGCTAAAATGGCGGGCGATTATATTAAGTATTTATCGAGCCTTAAGAAATGAATAACGTCTTCCTCAGCGAATCACAAGACGCACACGTTTAAAATGCAAAAGACCTTCAACAGTTCTACAGCAGTCAGTGCTCAGGACAGACGTATGCGAGAAGCTCTGTTAGTTAGAAGGTTATATAGTGAGGTCATAGACCGGAGTGTAGCGAACTCCGAACAGAAAAATGGAGGTTAGAAATGAAGGAGTTGAAAGAAAAAGTCGAGGATTTCAGCAGGAAGATGGAAGAAATGCAGCTAGAAAACAAACAAATGAAGAGGAAATTAAAATTCTGGGAGGATAAGCAGAGAAAGAAGAACTTAGTGAGAATGTATGAACTAATAAGTGAATTAGTGTCCAGAGAAACAATAGTTGATAAAAGAAGTGAGTAGAGAAAATTAGAAGTGTTTGTTAATAGTAATTGGTGAAGTATTATATGATATTCTTATTGAATTTGGTATCCCCAAGAAACTAGTTCGATTAATTAAAATGTGTCTCAGTGAAACATACAGCAGAGTCCGTATAGGTCAGTTTCTGTCAGATGCTTTTCCAATTCACTGCGGGCTAAAGCAAGGAGATGCACTATCACCTTTACTTTTTAACTTCGCGCTAGAATATGCCATTAGGAAAGTTCAGGATAACAGGCAGGGTTTGGAATTGAACGGGTTACATCAGCTTCTTGTCTATGCGGATGACGTGAATATGTTAGGAGAAAATACACAAACGATTAGGGAAAACACGGAAATTTTACTTGAAGCAAGTAGAGCGATCGGTTTGGAAGTAAATCCCGAAAAGACAAAGTATATGATTATGTCTCGTGACCAGAATATTGTACGAAATGGAAATATAAAAATTGGAGATTTATCCTTCGAAGAGGTGGAAAAATTCAAATATCTTGGAGCAACAGTAACAAATATAAATGACACTCGGGAGGAAATTAAACGCAGAATAAATATGGGAAATGCGTGTTATTATTCGGTTGAGAAGCTCTTATCATCCAGTCTGCTGTCGAAAAATCTGAAAGTTAGAATTTATAAAACAGTTATATTACCGGTTCTTCTGTATGGTTGTGAAACTTGGACTCTCACTCTGAGAGAGGAACATAGGTTCAGGGTGTTTGAGAATAAGGTGCTAAGGAAAATATTTGGGGCTAAGCGGGATGAAGTTACAGGAGAATGGAGAAAGTTACACAACACAGAACTGCACGCATTGTATTCTTCACCTGACATAATTAGGAACATTAAATCCAGACGTTTGAGATGGGCAGGACATGTAGCACGTATGGGCGAATCCAGAAATGCATATAGAGTGTTAGTTGGGAGACCGGAGGGAAAAAGACCTTTAGGGAGGCCGAGACGTAGATGGGAGGATAATATTAAAATGGATTTGAGGGAGGTGGGGTATGATGATAGAGACTGGATTAATCTTGCACAGGATAGGGACCGCTGGCGGGCTTATGTAAGGGCGGCAATGAATCTTCGGGTTCCTTAAAAGCCATTTGTAAGTAAGTAAGTGAAATGTTACTAATATTGGAGTGTCGACTAAGTTAGCGTACAATCAGAGAAATTGAAAGGATAGGAAGACAAAAAGTATTTCAATGTAAGTTTACAAATGAAGGTTGAGTTGATTTACAAAAATAGTGCCAAACGGAAAATTTATCGGGGTAAAAGGGAAAAGTTAAGCATGTGATTCAGTGTTTAATGGAGAAACAGGGGATAAGAGTGATGACAGAAGTGAGCAGAGGTAGAACTGCTTGAAAATTAGAGATGAAAGTGAATGAGTATGATTAAATAGTGTTAATAAAAGTTAGTTCACAATTAGAGAAATTTTAGACGATAGGAAGTACTTCAATATAAGTAAACAAAAAAAGTGGTGAGGTGTTCATTAGATGGAAGGGAAAATTTTAAGGGGAGAGGTTAGAAAGCAAATTGAAAGTATGTATTATAGTAATAGGGGTAACAAAGGTAAAATAAGATGACTGCACACGTCAATGAAAGTTTATTGTAAGTAGAAGGTAATGGGGAGCACGAATACAGAGATGTGGTGGCGACCCATTACCAAATAAGAGTTGTAGAAATAAATACAGGGACATCATTTTATTTTTACTAACATTTCTAATATTAACCTGGCTATACCTTTAGAGAACCAGAAACACAGTTTGCTATCCACTTTCATGACTGTAGTTCGATGATACTGCCATAAAACACAAACAAACCGCTCTACTAGGTATAGGAGGGAAGAAAAGTACTTCATCCATTTACGTAAACTAGGAAACATCGCGATTTTGAGTTCGATAATTTTTATTAGGCTTTTGTTTAATCTAAATACAGTACTGTATTAAGAATGTGTTTTTACTCACGAACTGAGTTATCCATGCGAACGTATTCATTATGCAGTGTATATTATACTGTCTACAGCACATTAGCGTACAATATAGAGAAAGAAGTTAAATTAAAAATTAAATCATAATATAAATATTTAAACACATTTTTGAAAATGGTGGCCGTTCATTTCGATACAGGCTTCAGTTCTTTTGTGCATATTATTGCAGTATTGCATCTAATTCAAATTGCCAGTTTCGTCCTTCGTACTAGTAACTCATGTTGAAATAATTCTGTACCTACTCTATAAAAGAGTACCTTAGGTACTGTAAATTCAATCTTCACTTCTGCCCGACCCGCACAGATAAAATTACTCAGACATGCTATCTACTGTCCGTCCAAGTGGTTATGTCGCAGGATCTTAGAAAGGGGGGAAATCAAGTGACAGTTAATTACTTAACGAGGCCCTTTTATTTAAGTTATTTTAAACAGCTGTATAATATTACGTAAACGTCCAATTCCTAACAGAAATTAATGTTTTCAGAAAAGAGCAAAGACAGCCCAGCTTTTACAGAGGGGGGAGCAGAAGCAGGTGGGGGAAATCGGGATGCGATGTAAGTAAACTGACAGTACCTGTGCGAAAATATGATTTAATATTCAAAGCTCTTTCGTCACTGGAAAACGAGAACATATTTCTGGAACGTACTATACTCACTAACTCAGTGCTGTTTACTATATGCGGCCTTGATCATGTGTGGAGAATGGTTGAATTTCATTAGTAGAAGGGGTGGGAGTGAAGTACATTCAAAAACTCAGGTACAATAAAAATTGAAGTAAAAATAAAATGATGTCCCTGTATATCAATATCAAAAGACCTTCAACGCGATTGGCTGCCGGAAATTAGAGCGACAGGACTATAATTTTATTATCTTTCTTTACAGTTTATTCATTAATCTTTGTCTTTATGGCAACTTCTCCTTGTAGAAGAAGAAGAAGAAGAAACATCTGCTATTTTTGCTAAACTACTGTTATTAGTCATAAAGGCCTGTTTAAAAGTAAAAAGTGTAGGATTTACTAAATTAAGGGAAAGCCACGAAGAGATCCGTCCAGTTTTATCTTTACAACTTTTGCTCCGCTATTGATTCAGTAGATCACATTGCACATAGGAAGGAAATTACAGTACAGCGGATATTCGCAGGCATGCAGTGGGTGGTGTTGCCTCTATTTATAATTGAATTAGTATGAAAGTTTAATGTTTTCAAGAAGTTTCTCTCCGTCCGTCCAGCGCACATCGCTGCTCTAGCTGTTCGCCCACGCAGGAACCCAGCGTGTTGGGCCAATTCCGGCAAGAGTTTGCGACCGACTACGGCTCAACCAGCTGTCGTCCGGCGTTACAGCGTGTTGTGCTGACAAACCACTGCACTGCACAGCAAACCGGTCTGCACTCGAATTTATATCCTACTTTCAAATAACCAGCACAAGCAAAACAGTCAATATGTATTTCGATTTAATCATTAAAATCAATTTTAAATACAGACAACTCACAGAAAAGCTTAAACACTAATTTCTATATATATGTATATATATATATATATATTAATTTTATTGGGTTATTTTACGACGCTGTATCAACATCTAGGTTATTTAGCGCCTGAATGATATGAAGGTGATAATCCCGGTGAAATGAGTTCGGTGTCCAGCACCGAAAGTTACCCAGCATTTGCTCGTATTGGGTTCAGGGAAACCCCGGAAAAAAACTCAACCAGGTAACTTGCCCCGACCAGGATTCGAACCCGGGCCATCTGGTTTCGCAGCCAGACGCGCTGACCGTTACTCTACAGGTGTGGACAATTTCTAAATATTATCCAGGGTGTTTGAGGAGTATCAGTAAATATGTTAGGGGATAGTACAGGGACATCGTTTTATTTTTACTTGCATTTTTATTGTACCTGCATTTCTGAATGTACTTCACTCTCACCCCTTCACTAATGTCCTTGCTCCGGTCAGACACACAAACTTACGGCCGCTGTTGCATTCGAAGTCTTCAAGCAGTGAAGTAAACACTGCAGTGTATAGTGTGTTTCATAAATATGATTGCATTTTCTATAGAAGAAAGAACCTATATTAATAATATCGTACAAAAAAATTATATTCAAGAAACGATAAATTCAATTTCAGAGAATATGCTTCAAAATGTTTTTAATATGCGTAAAGAATTGAAGCCTGCATTGTAATGAACGGCAACCATTTTCAGCAACTGGTTTAAAAATTCAGATTAGCTTATTTTGAATTGAGGTGGCTAGAAGCAAAGGAATGCTAGTGACATTCGTAATAACATGAGTTAAGTGCATCCAGTGTAAGCTAAAGTATCTAAAATTTTAGTAGCAAAGGGATATTTTAATCTCATCACACATTAAAATTTAAATAAAAATTTCACCAATTTTACGAAAGTTTAAATATTTAAACCCCATTTTCTCAAAAGTAACTTAAGTGCACTTTCAGCCCTTTACTTATGACCCCCTCAATTTAAATGCACTCTCTATATTGATGTTAACACCAATAATTAATATGCCAAATAAAGTAGACATTACATAATGAACAAAGCCGCCTGAAAAGTTGAGTTTTTGAAAAAAAATGCTACTACTCTACTGTATTTTGATAAATTCCATAAAAGTGATGATCAAACTGAAAATCGCAATATCGTATTTCCCTACAACATAAATGGATACACTACTTTTCTCTCCTCCTATAGCTAGTAAAATGATTTGTTTACATATTGCACTAGTAACATCAAACTCCTGTAATGGAAGGGGGCAAAAGTGTTTCCGAGTATAGCCAGGTTAATGTTAAAAATGTTGGTAAAATTAAAGTGATATCCCTGTATTATGAACTATTCTGAGTAAACATTCATGTAAACATGTGTCCAATTTTCAATGGATGTGGAGAAACAGCTGTTTGAATGATACGCATAACAAGCCTACACGTATTTAGTGTTTATTTATTTAACCTGGTTAGAGATAAGGCCATCAGGCCTTCTCTTCCCCTCTACCTGGGGATTACAACTACAACATTAAGAATACAATTAAAATTGTAATTAAAATCAATAATTAAATTTACAATTACAATAAAAATCATATTATTAAGAGATTACCTGATTAATAAAGACTTCATAATTTATTATAGAAGCTAAGAAAAAAGGAAGAATTTTTTACTACAGTACAAATTAAACATATCGTCGTTGTTCCTGCAATAACTCCTATGTGCAAAATATACAATTTCTCAGTAGGAGGAAAGAACACATTTATTCATCCTATGGCAGCCGTACATAGGAGATTGTGAGTCCTTACATTTCGAAAGAAAGAAATATAATTACATATAGGAGATTTTATTATTTGCTGTATCACTATTTAAGTTATTTAATAGAGCAAAAATCTTAAAATCGATAAATATGTCACATAGGAGTTATTGCAGGAAAAACGACGATATAATAATTATACAGGGTGGAAGTGAAATAATCCTGCAGGTTGAAAGGGGTGTTAGTACACTTAAATGAAGTGAAAACCTATATTACGTTTTGTGATTAAATGCACGGTTAATTAGAAAATTAAGTTGAAAGTTTCAATAGTCTGGCAACATTGCAGCTAACAAACTGCACTTTCTTCTCGTAATACAGATGTAAGAGATCAACGAAGTCAGGTTTGTCTCCCTATGTGAAGTACCTTCTACCTAGCTCTCTGACTACGACGTTGCAATCTGCTCGCATGGTTCAGTGGCTTGAAATGAGTAGTTTTTAAATTACATTTACACTAAAACTGCCCGCGCTATTGAAATACGCCAAAGGTGTAAAAGATTATTTATTACATCTTTTATCGATATGAACAAAAATCACGATACTATTCGCAATAGTTATCAAATAAGATAATGTTCAACATATTGAGGGGGGGGGAATATTTTTTAGAAAACTATGAATTTTTCATCAATATGGTATTCCGCTTTTTTGTCACACAAAACATGAGTATTCGATCTGAAAACCTGCAGGGTTATTTCACTTCCACCCTGTATAGGAATAATGTGACAACAAGGAAACACGACTGAATGATTACTTTCGTGCTTATTTACATGGTATTTATTAAGCCATGATGTAGCTGGCATTAAGAAGAGGGGTTGCCCAGAAGACCCGCCGTTCTATTAATACAAAAACAATTACAACTCACAACATAATGTAACAGTTTCCAACTCAGGCCAAAAAATATATACATATTAGATTTTTATCACTTCTTTGTCTATATAAATAAAGTCTGAGAGCCTTCGTTGTTCATAATATGCATGATTTCTGATATACAGGGTGTTTAAAAAATACGGGGCATAATTTCAGGTATGTATTTCCCACATCTAGACAATCAAAATATTTCATTACAACATGTGTCCGGAAATGCTTTATTTCCGGGTTATAGCCTTCACAACATTGAAATTCACCGGAACGGTTTTCTTTCCGCAGGTCGTTGCCGTCAAAGGAGACATTAAGAGGGCACTCTGACAGTTCATTCCGAGGCGAAGGTTACATTCAGTGTTGTGTAGGCGTTAGACTGTGCGACATGTATTCAAATCAAGAGCTGGCAGAGATACACTTCATGTACGGTAAGGCGGACGGCAATGCTGCGCTGGCTCGTCGTTTGTACCAGGAGAGGTACCCACAGCGACAATGTCCAGATCGGAAGACATTTGTAAGTCTCCATTACCGTCTGTGCGAGTATGGAAAATTTAACTCTCCTGGTTTGGGAAGGAGACGACCAAGATCTACAACTCCAGAAGTACAGGAGGAGATTCTGGAGGCTGTGAACATGACTCCTATCAGCACACGAAGGGTAGCGTTGCAAGTAAATGTTCCTCATACGACTGTCTGGAGACTGTTGAAAGAGTATCAATTGTATCCTTGTCATTTGCAACGTGTACAGGCCCTGTCACCAGCAGATTACCCTGCACGAGTTAGGTTCTGTCAGTGGTTCTTGCAGCAGTGTGGTGTAAATCCGAACTTTCCTGCCTTAGTATTATTTACAGATGAAGCACAGTTCACACGAGATGGTATAACAAATTTGCACAATCAGCATGTATGGGCGTATGAAAACCCACGTGCAACTGTTCCATCTCATCACCAAGTGCGGTTCTCCCTCAACATGTGGGCCGGTATCATTGGTGATCGATTAAATTGGACCCCATGTACTTGTAAACAGACTTACGGGGCAGGCGTACACAAACTTCCTGGAAAACACCATATCTCATGTTTTAGAAGACACTCCACTGATCAATCGTCAACACATTCACTTCTTGCATGATGGCGCTCCTGCACACTTCAGTCGTATGGCTCCCCGGTACTTGGATCGAAGGTTTCCTGATCGATGGATAGGTAGAGGTGGCCCAATTGCTTGGCCTCCACGCTCACCTGACCTGATATGAACCCTCTCGATTTCTACTTGTGGGGCCATTTAAAATCATTGGTTTATTCGTCTCCGGTGCCTGATTTGGAACCCCTTCGGAATCGAATTGTGGCATGTTCTGAGGACATACGCAATACTCCTGGAGTTTTGGATCATGTTCGCAGGTCAATGAGACATCGACATGAGGTCTGTATTCAAGCAGGAGGTGGACATTTTGAATATCTTCTGTAATGACAACGACCTGTGGAAAGAAAAACGTTCCGGTGAATTTCAATGTTGTGAAGGCCATAACTCGGAAATGAAGCATTTCCGGACACATGTTGTAATGAACTATTTTGATTGTCTACATGTGGGAAATGCATACCTGAAATTATGCCCCGTATTTTTTAAACACCCTGTATATTTGTACTGAATACTTAACTGCAGTAACGACCAAAAATTTTAATGTAAATTTCGACACTTTTAAGCGCTGTCCTCTCCCCACTCTCCTTATAGGCTAATTCTCGGCACTGCAACTTGTTTTCTAGGTTCATCGAAGTTCCTTGTCACTATTTACATGACCTTCTAAATGTCCTGCACCTGATTCGAAACGTTATTTCAGTCAACGGTCTTCTTTATAGCCGGACGATAAATAAAAAAGTTGGTGATCTAACGTATGTCAAAAGAAATCTGGTGGGTGGATGGGTGTGTGTGTGCGTGCGTGTGTATTAACATTGCAATTGGTTATATACTCGCTGGTAGTGATATATAATATACACCTGTGGAGTAACGGTTAGCGCGTCTAGCCGCGAAACCAGGTGGCCCGGGTTCGATTCCCGGTCGGGGCAAGTTACCTGGTTGAGGTTTTTTCCGGGGTTTTCCTCAACCCAATATGAGCAAATGCTGGGTAACTTTCGGTGTTGGACCCCGGACTCATTTCACCACCTTCATCTCATTCAGACGCTAAATAACCTAAGCTGTTGATAAAGCGTCGTAAAATAACCCATAAAAATAATAACATAATAATTACAATAATAAAATTATAATAATTACAGTAAAAAAGTAACACAGATAAAATAAACGTAAAATTAATTCTACTATAAATCAATGTAATGAACCTGGAACTATAAATAAAGACTATGCTCTAAAATATAACGCCTACTATAACCCAAAGTAAACCTAACTTACAAGTATTTCTATTACATCGAACTACTGTCAACTTAAGTAATTACAAGTCACCTTAATTACATATAAACTTAATTAATTACATGTCACAACTTAGACAATTATACTGCACTTACAATTAAATTCTCATGCAAATCTGGCTTTGAGGTAGTAGCTCCCTGTAAAGCAGGTATGAATAATGTCAAGGAAAAATTGTTCCGGTTCCGGGTATCGATCCCGGGACCCTTCGGTTAGCGCACGAGTGCTCTATCGACTGAGCTACTATATACGACACCGTCACAATTTTTCCTTTATATCCACATAATATATTCGTTACTGGAGGTACGTTAACAGGAAGCCACAATTTAATTCACACAAAATTTGTGTGCACTCAAAGTTGGGTTCTGGGGTCTTGTCAGTCCATTTGACTTGTGTGGATATAAAGGAAAAAATTGTGACGGTGTCGTGTATGGTTCCTGAGGTAGCTCAGTCGACAGAGCATTCGTGCGCTAAGCGAAGGATCCCGGGATCGATACCCGGCCCCGGAACAATTTTTTCTTGAAATTATTCAATTAAATTCCCAGTCTAATCTTTTCAATCTTTCCTTTTGTATTGATTTTGAGAGGACCACCCTGAAAGACTGCTGCTTGTAAGTTGTTCCAATCTACTATTGTACTGATACTAATCGAAAGATAGAAACATTTTCTTCTTTTAGGACTGTTTCCCTGTTTTTCCACTCAATTAAACCTTACATATTAGAATTAGGTAAACACATCAAGGAACACCAGCATGTGAAATCAGACAATATCCGTGTATTAAGTAGGGGATACTCTTGTACCTTTAGCATAGTGTACCCTTGAACATTTTTTGTTTTTTAATTTTTGCTGCTACTTAGAGGACTCAAACTGAAGTAGATTGTAGGGAAAGCCGCTAAGTAGCTCTGGTCGTAGTTTCAGTTTGATTTATTGCAAAGTGTGAGTTCCGTGGACAAAAGTAGTTTTTTAGTACCAAAAGTAAACATTTCGTTCATTGATGTATGTTTTCTAACACAAAACCAGATTGCATTTGTTAATATCTTTCAAGTACGGTGTGTTGCCTATCATCTGGTGACTAATAACATATTTTAATTTCCATGATTTATTTGACTCTCTAGTTTTCGGAGCCATATTTGTTTAAACGTGCACCCTCTTGTACCTTTGAACACAAAACATCTTGTACCATGGAACATGTTCCAAATTACACGATACTATCGGTTTTTGTTTTTCTTTTATTTTAAGGTCATGTCACGAAGTAGTCTGGAATTAAAGAGATCCCCAATTGATTCGGATGCCTTGAAGAAAGCTGTTGATTCAGTTATTGCTTCTCCAGGAAATAAAATCTAAATCAGGGATCCTGCTCTGGTTTATGATTGAAAATACATTTTAGATATGATTGTCAGTTTTTACAGCTATATTTCCACCTATATTCCATGTGTTCAAACTTACAAGAGGGTATGTTCCAAGGTACATGATCCTGTTGTGCCTTTGAATACATTACATAACTCTTCATTTTATTTTTTCCATCCTTAATAGATCTGTAAAACAGGAAAATGCATACAGGAAGTTGTAAAGGAATCTTCAATAATTATTTCAAGCATTTTTTCATTTAAAAATTTTCATTTCCCAAAGTTAAAAGAAAATAAAATGTGAAAAGTGTTTAAAGGTACAACAGTCTCCCCTAGGCATTTAAAATTTTAAACAATTTCTCGACCGTGAAAATTACATAAAATGCAGTAAAAGGAGAAGAAACGACAGAATAGAATATGAAATCACTGCAGATAAAAATGAAGTGTGAGATGTTATTGGTTATCTTAGAGTTCGCTGATAGTCCACCTATAATCGTGTTTCTCTCAAGTTTTCATTTGTCGACAAGAAAATAAATTACAGAGGGCTGTGGAAGCCTGATCGTCTGAGTGATGCTATTATGTTTTCAGCATCTGTAAGCCGAAGAGAATGAGGTCACGTCTTCCAAGTCTGCGGGAAGAAGCGCGTACGTGCTTATGAACTGCTGACTGCTTATTTTCATTCGATTGCGGAAGCAAACTTGAATATCGCCGGGAAGGTCTGATGCATTACTTAACTTCTGGCGCAGAAAGTAGCTTCGCAAGCAATCTTCAGATTACGAGCAACTGTTTCAATTATATTTTAGAAGCAGAGATATGTAAACTTGCCCATAAATTACATCAGTACATTAATAAGACATCGAATTACATGTCAACGAGATAAACGAAATGTCCTCGGACATGTTTCAAATGTTTTTTCCTCGGGAATAATTTACAATGTTACTAAGTAACGTCCCAGTCTCGTACATGCATACACCTACTTATACATGTACAGGGACATCATTTTATTTTTACTTCAATTTTTATTGTACCTGAGTTTTTTAATGTACTTCACTCCCACCCCCTCTACTAAAAGAGTCCACACCTGTGGAGTAACGGTCAGCGCGTCTGGCTGCGAAACCAGGTGGCCCAGGTTCGAATCCCGGTCGGGGCAAGTTACCTAGTTGGGGTATTTTCCGGGGTTTTCCCTCAACCCAATACGAGCAAATGCTGGGATAACTTTTGGTGCTGGACCCCGGACTCATTTCACCGGTATTATCACCTTCATATCATTCAGACGCTAAATAACATAGATGTTGATACAGCGTCGTAAAATAATAAAATAAAATAAAAAAAACTCTACTAAAATAAGTTCAATCGTTCTCCACACAGATCCAAGACCGCATATACAGTCATAGTAGCCTTACGGCCATAGTAAACAGTACGTTTCAAAAATATGTTCGCGTTTTCCAGTGACGAAAGAGCTTTCAATATTGAATCATTTTCGCACAGGTAGCCTACTGTCGTCCATTTGCCTACGTCGTATCCCGGTTTCCCCCAACAGCTTTTATTCGCCAGCTAGTGGCTGGGCTGTCTTAGCTCTTTTCTGAGAACATTAATTTCTGTTAGGAATTGGACGTCTATATAATATTATACAACTGTTTAAAATAACTTAAATAAAAGGGCCTCGTTAAGTAATTTACTGCTACGTGATTTCCTCCCTTTCTACGACCCTACGGCATAACCACTTGGACAGACATTAGATTGAATTCACAGTTCGTAAGGTACTCTTTTATAGAGTAGGCACAGAATTATTTCAACATGAGTTACTAGTATGAAGAACGAAACTGGTAATTGGGATTAGGTACAATAGTATATAGTGCGATAATATGCATATTAGAACTGAAGTCTGTATCGAAATGAACGGCCACCATTTTAAAAAATGTGTTTAAATATCCATATTACGATTATTTTTCAATTTAACTTCATTCTCTATATTGTACTCTAATGTGCTGTAGACAGTATAATATACACTGCATAATGAATACGTCCACATGGACAGCTCAGTTCGTGAGTAAAAACACTCATTGTTAATACTGTAGTGTGTTTTGATTAAACAAAAACCTAATGAAAATGATCAAACTCAAAAGCGCAATATTTCCTAGTTTACGTAAATGGATGAACTACTTTTCTTCCCTCCTATACCTAGTAAAGGGATTTGTTTGTATATTACGCCAGTATCATCGAACTCCATTCGTGGAAAGGTGATGCAAACGCCGTTGATCCAGAGGTATAGGCAAGTTAATATTAAAAATGTTAGTAAAAATAAAATGATGTCCCTGTATAAACATACATATATACATGCATACATAAATTAATATTTAGCTATTTACGTTGATATATAACTAATTCAACTTGCAATTAATTATTAAATGTGATATATTATTAGGACGTGCAATTAAATTAATATATAAATAATTAAGTTGATGTGTCATTAATTAAAATATTGATAATTAAATTAGTTTTATACGTAATTAAGTTCACATATAATTAAACTGATGTGTAATTAAATAAGTTAAGTAATTAATTGCGTTTGTGTTCAATTAAGTTAATATATAATCAAACAAGTTTATGTATAAATAATTAAGTAGGTGTGTAATTAAGTTATTATGCATAAGTTTTAATTTCACGTGTCAAAGTGGTGAAAAAATATAAAAATAAAAACATGTGGATAACTCAGGGAATTAAAATATCTTGTGTTACAAAAAGGAATCTATATTTAATGAGTAGGAATAGTGATGATCCTCATGTTCTTAATTACTACTAGAATTACTGTAAAGCTTTGACAAAAGTTATAAAAGATGCAAAGAAAATGTATCTGAATGAAAAAAATACAAAATTCAGATAATAAGATTAAAACTATTTGGGATATTATTAAAAATGAAACTAATCGATATTCAAAGAGCGAAAATATTACTTGCATTAAAATCAATGATAGTAAAATAGATAACCCAAAACCAATTGCAAATCATTTTAACGACTTCTATATAAATATTATTCAGAACTTAAACATTCAAGATTGTGCCGAAGATGCTGCACTTGGTTACCTAACTGATGCATTTAACACTGAGTTTTTAGGTCTCAAATTTATTCCCACTACCGCAGCAGAAATCATGCATGTGATAAAACAACTAAAAACAAAATATTCCTCTGGATATGATGAAATTCCAAGTAAAGTTCTGAAAAATTGTAATTGTAACATTGCAAAATTTTGACTTGTTCCACATCTTAAAGCTTCATTGCTCATGTAAGATCTATGGAATAGAATGAATGAATGAATGAATGAATGAATGAATGAATGAATGAATGAATGAATGAATGAATGTATAATTAATTTGATAAGTACCTAATTAGGTTCATAAATTATAATTACTTTCAACAGTGCTTCCTTTATTTATGATACTCCGTATTTTTTAGGATGCTTCTTTCAATTTAGATTTTCATATCAGATTGAGGTTACCAGATCTTTTCACCATTTTCCGGGAAATATCGATATATAAAAAAATTATTAACATTTCTGCTTGTTTGTCATTCACTTGTATTATGTTTACGTATTTTAAGAATTTAATGCTGCATGTCCTTTTAATAGACGCCCCATCAAAGTAGTTTTGTACATCAGAAATATAAAAGAGATTCAAAATGTCTACAAAATAACAACGTTTCATAATCGTTTTATACAGTAATAGTCATAATACATGAATTTAAGACTACAATGGTACGTCATAGTGAAAAAATAAGCTAAATGTAACTATAGTTAGTAAAAATGGGAAACAATTTGTTTCAGAAACAAAAAATATTTATAAAAAAACTTCACGAGTTATGCATTAACCTTTCGATGACAGATTTATCTTACTCTCAAGCAGAAAAAAATTGTGGCTCAAGATTAAGGGGTGCAGGGCTCATTACTCCTGAGAAGCTAATTTCATGCTCCGTAGAACCACAAGCGCCATTCTAGAACTCTCATAAAAGTGCAGCCACTTCGGGTGTGCAGCACAAATTATTCGCCGGCAAGTTCAATATAAAGCAACTCGTTCAACTAACTCAAAATTGCTGCTCAGCTTTCATAGTGGAATGCATGAAGTCTCTACGTGGGCCTTCAAAAATCAAACAGACGTTTATATGCACTTCAGGCTTTGCAATGACAATAATCCAGGAACTTATCTGTAACTGCATTACACAAAGCGAAACATCTTAATTCGACTTGTCTAATGTTAATAGCTTAATTTAGATTAATAAAGCTTGAGAATGATAATAATGAAGTGAAATTTGCAGTAAGAAATATGTGACAAAACTTCAGGAATTCCAAAAGACAAAGCGAGGAATGAAACACTTCCTAAATTGAATATAGTATACTCCATTTTCAATTTTGAATGGAAGCTTCTGACATTAGTTTTTTTTTTTTTTTTTACCTTGGGGATTTAGTGAAGTGAATTTTTATGGCAGGCAGAGTAACTATCTCATGCCCCCATGTTATATTGCTACCAGTGCACTTCATTAGAACCAGGTACCCAGCTTCGAAGCCGTCAGCCCTGTGAACTTACAATATATTTATGTTCCCCTATTATCATAATTCAGGGCTGTTATCTAAGAAATTAGCAAGTTCTTTGTGATAGTAGAAGAGAAAGAGTGGGGGAAGGGAAGTGGTCCGTGGCCCATTTCTTTTAGGCCTCATCCCGACATTTGTCTTATTGCTCAAGGGAAACCACGGAAAAACCTAGAGCAGGATGAGATGTCGTGCTGACGACAAGCCAATTGGCTATAGTGGGGTCGGAATATGTTGAGGTGGGAGGTTTTAGTTTAATCATTATTCAAAGTACAAATACATTAAAGGTACATAAAAATTGTTTACAATAAGAACAATGCATCTATGCTGTCAATAACGTGATTACCCTGAAACAGAGAAATAACATTATTAGTGCATTAATAGCCTTGTCTGTGTGTAGAGTCAAGTGGTTATTTAGTGTTCAAGTTGGTATTCGTCTTGTACGTTGTCGTTCCAAGCTAGAGGGTGGAGTACACTCTTAGGTCTTTTTTATGTTTATCTAATGCAGGATTGTAATTTCGTACTGAAGAAATTAATGGGTTGTACAGTAATAACTTACGCGATAAACTGTAGGCCAACTTTTAACTGTTAATTAGTGTTTATTTTTAAGTGTCTATTAATAATAACTTAGGTAATAATTGTAGGTCGATTTTTAATGTTAATCAGTGCTAATTTTTTAGTGTTTATTACTAATAACTTACGCGATAAATTGTAGGCCGATTTTTAATTGTTAATTAGTGTTTATTTTTAAGTGTATATTAATAATAACTTAGGTAATAAATTGTAGACCGATTTTTTAATGTTAATTAGTGTTTATTTTAAGTGTTTATTACTAATAACTCACGCGATAAATTGTAGGTCGATTTTTAATGTTAATCAGTGTTAATTTTTTAGTGTTTATTACTAATAACTTACGCGATAAATTGTAGGCTGATTTTTAAATGTCAATTAGTGTTTATTTTTAGTGTTTATTAGTAATAACTTAGGCAATAAATAATTGTAGGTCGATTTTTAACGTTAATTAGTGTTAATTTTTTACTGTTTATTTCTAATAACTTACGCGATAAACTGTAGGTCGATTGTTAAGTGTTAATTACTGTTTATTAGTAATAAATAATGCGACAAACTGCAAGTAGATTTACTGCGCACTTCCTGACACTTGTTCACCGCCGTTATCGGCTTCACTCGCCCAGGACTCTCAAAGAGTGGAACCGGACGCGCGGAGGATTGTTCACCTAGTATATGACTGCGAAATATTGACATATATCATGAAAATATAAATTATACTTTTATGGTGAAATAATGCAGAATATTATGTTCTTTTTATTCTAGAAACTTCTGTAGTAAATATACGAAAATAGTAAGAGAAGACAGAGGTGACAGTAACGACAAATCAATAATTGACGATTATGATTTAATGATAAAATATGGCGCCGGTGAAGAAGTTGAAGACAAAAATGATGAAAAATGAATATGGTTGTAACTAAAGAAGAGGATAGATAATACACAAATATGAAGTAGTACGATGAGAATAAGAGTTAACGATGATAATAACGAAAAACAACGAAGAAGAAGAAATACGAAGATAATGACGTAAGATAATCGATTGCGAAAATAAATGAAGCTCACGGAAACGACGACCACGAGAATGACGACGATGACGACAAGAATGTGATGATGAGGATTTTTTTAGTGGCTTATTTTACGACGCTTTATCAACATCATAGCGTCCGAATGAGATGAAGGTGATAATGCCGGTGAAATGAGTCCGGGGTCCAGCATCGAAAGTTACCCAGCATTTACTCATATTGGGTTGAGGGAAAACTCCGGAAAAAACCTCAACCAGGTAACTTGCCCCGACCGGGAATCGAACCCGGGCCATCTGGTTTCGCGGGCAGACGTGCTAACCGTTATTCCACAGGTGTGGACAGAAGGATTGCGGTATGATTATTATTATTATTATTATTATTATTATTATTATTATTATTATTATTATTATTATTATTATTATTATTATTACCACGACAATGATTCTCATGATGTCGATGACGAGAAGGATTGTGATTATTATGATTATTTTATGATGATCCCGACTGATGATGACGAGAATAATGATAATGATGATGATGAAAGCGTCATACTTCGGACTAGCGTTACGGAAGAAACAGTGATTCGAGTCTTCGTGGAGGAGGAATGTTGTCTTAAACGTTCGACCGGTTTTTGGGACGAGTGCCCAGTCAGCATCGCTATGAATTTGGGGACCTACAATCAGTACCGCTGTCAGGTTTCTCATGCTAGCTGTAACGGATAGAATTTATAAAACAGTTATATTACCCTTTGTTCTCTATGGTTGTGAAACTTGGACTCTCACTTTGAGAGAGGAACATAGGTTAAGGGTGTTTGAGAATAAGGTGCTTAGGAAAATATTTGGGGCTAAGAGGGATGAAGTTACAGGAGAATGGAGAAAGTTACACAACGCAGAACTGCACGCATTGTATTCTTCACCTGACATAATTAGGAACATTAAATCCAGACGTTTGAGATGGGCAGGGCATGTAGCACGTATGGGCGAATCCAGAAATGCATATAGAGTGTTAGTTGGGAGGCCGGAGGGAAAAAGGTATTTGGGGAGACCGAGACGTAGATGGGAAGATGATATTAAAATGGATTTGAGGCAGGTGGGATATGATGATAGAGAATGGATTAATCTTGCTCAGGATAGGGACCAATGGCGGGCTTATGTGAGGGCGGCAATGAACCTCCGGGTTCCTTAAAAGCCAGTAAGTAAGTAAGTAAGTAAGTAAGTAAGAAAGTAAGTAAGTAAGTAAGCTGTAACGGATAATCGTGCCAACTGCACGTTACCCTCGTGCTGGTTAGATGATCGTTCAACTCTGCTGAGGCATGTGGATGTGATATCGGCAGTCGCTGTTTGATTGCTTGCCAGTATCGATCCCGGAACCCAGTGTCGCAGTAACTTATGTCCTCTTCTGTAGTGGCTTTATTAACTTGAGTGCTTATGTAAAATTGATGTTTGCAAGTAAAACCTCAAACCACTCAGTGGAGCGTGGCGCGTCGTTCTGAAAGACACTTTGGGAACCAATCTTGCGTGGAGGAGGGGAGGAGCGCCGCAACGTGTGTCAGATACGGATCGCGACTCTGCAAGACGGCAGGAAGAGCAACGCCTTGGATCCAGTACAGAACGGGAGGAATTAGTAGCAATATAAAACAAAAGACAAGTCAATACTTCTGCAACCGAAAAGGAGAACTGCCCACACACTCCAACTATGGGGCGTTTACTATTTCTTTTGGCAACGATCATACTTCTAAATGTAGTGAAAGGGACGAAGGTGAGGAATTTATGCTACGGCAATAATAATGATAATAATAATAATAATAATAATAATAATAATAATAATAATAATAATAATGATTATAATAATAATGATAATAATAATGATCATGATGTTGATAATGACAATGATAATAATAACAATAATAATGATAATAATAATAATAATCATAATCATGATAATAATAAAAATGATGGTGATAATAATAATAATGATGATAATAACAATAATAATGATAATAATAATAATGATGATGATAATGATAATAATGATAATAATAATAATGATAATGAAAATAATGATGATAATGAAAATAATAATGATTATGTTGATAATGATAATGATAATATCAATAATAATGATGATAATAATAATAATGATGATAATGATAATAATAATGATGATAATGATAATAATAATGATGATAATAATAATGATAATAATAACAATAATCATGATGATAATAATAATGATGATGATAATGAAAATAATAATGATAATAATAATAATTATTATAATGAAAATAATGATAATGAAAATAATAATTATTATGATGTTGATAATGATAATGATAATAATAACAATAATAATGATGATAATAATAATAATGATAATGATAATAACAATAATAATGATGATGATGTTGATAATGATAATAATAAAGATAATGATAATAATAATAAAGATAATGAAAATTATATAATAATAATAATAATAATAATAATAGACCACCTCTGTGGTGTAGGGGGCAGCATGCTGGTCTCTTAAGCAGAGGGCCCTGGTTCGATTCCCGATCGGGTTGAATTTCCTGGCAGAGGTTTTCAGGGTTTTCCCCTCATCCGTAAGGCAAATGCCAGGAAATTCGGGCCACAACATCCCTGAATATCACCGGCCTCATAATCACCGAAATCATATTCATAACAAATCAGTCATACATATACAGTCGCCATCTAGTTCACAACAATAGAACCAGTCTCAACAATAGTACACAGGCCTTCGGATTTCAAACAAATATTAACTCGAGATATGACCAAAGATGTTAAATAGAGCATAAATAAGAGCCAGGGAAAAACTAATATATTATTATTATTATTATTATTATTACTATTACATAAAATTAAACTTTATTATATCGGTATCAAAACAACTATATCTAAAACTGTTATCCAATCAACCGCAAAATTTGGTACATACAAAATACTCAGAAAATATGTAGAAAAAATAACGCGATGAAGTCAGCAAACTACTGTTTTGCCATATAAATTTATCATTAAGAGTTTTCATAAGGCTAATTTAACGCGTATGATCCCTCAGGATTTAAAGCCAATTTTAGCGTCAGTAATGATTTCTTCCACAGATTCCGAAGACAATTGGGATGGAAAATGTTAATTACTGCCAAGAGAAATACAACATGTCAATGGGTAAGCATTATTCGCATGTTATTATTTTCAAAATATTTCTTTATTATAGCGTTACCAGGTTAAGGTACAAATGCAGTTACATTCTTGGCTCCCAGACGAGTCGTACACGTCGTAAAGGAAAAAAAATTGTGTGGCGACGCAAATTTCACATCGAAAATAAGGGTCGAAAATTGCTGTGAAAGTGGGGGCATGGATAAATATATAATAGGATGCGAAACTGCGGTCAGCACCATCTGGCGGCAGGGGGCTGAAATAAGATGATCAGCGCCCAACGTCGTAGGTGGTGAACATTAGAACTATGTATTGGGTACATTACCCAGAGTTCTCTATATATCCATTCGAGATATTGCTCGGGGAGACAAGATGGCAGAAAGAAACTTGTTAATAAGTGAACATAAACTGATACTACGTGTGTGTATAAACAGTGATGTTTATGGACGTTGTAAAATTAGTGTTGTTGAATTTATCGTAAAGTAATAGTAATATAATAAATTGAACTATGTAAGTAGTGTTGTTAATGTTATGTTTTATTTAATGACGCTCGCAACTGCAGAGGTTATATCAGCGTCGCCGGATGTGCCGGAATTTTGTTCCGCAGGAGTTCTTTTACATGCCAGTAAATCTACTGACATGAGCCTGTCGCATTTAAGGGAACCCGTATGTTAAAATTTTAGATTTTCATGCATTTACATATTTTTAAGTAACTAGGCTGTTTTTGCATATAATGAGATAAAATTTTGAACACTCGTTCTTAAAAGTAGGAGAAAACATAATTTATAATTGCATATAAATCGACATAGTAGTTTTGGAATAATTCAGATGTAAATTATGCTAATTAATTATACATAATCAATTTGATAGGTACACTTTTCAAAGAATGTATTAAGCCTAGAGACTTGAAACTTTGGAGGCCTAGTAATAATGCTTTTGGCTATAATTTACTACCTCTGCTAGAATGCTGACTTATTTCTAACATTATTTAAATCAATTTCATTTTTATAATTAACTTACATAGAAAAACAATCAATCCTGTGTGACTGGTAATGGAACTAATAATGTTAGAACAGTAATTGTGGTAGCAAACAGTTACTAATACAATAATAAAGCACTGTTCCAAATTTCAGACTGATAGCTGCAATAGGTTTTTAGAAAAGTGTACCTAAAGTATAAAAATGTAGTTTTGAGAAAACAGTGGATAAAGTTCAAACTTACAATTACTGTAGTTTCAATGCATCCCTGGATTGTAATCATCTTCCTTCTCCTTTTCTTCCTCTTCTCGTCTTCTTTTCTGATTCCTCTTTGCAGTCCTATGCTCTTTTGACTGGGTTTGCATCGCTTTCTCAGCTTCTTTTACTCTTCGGACATCGATGGCACATAGCGCACGTTCCATATTCAATCCTGGTTTTATGCCCATCAACTCCAGAACTTTCTTTCTGCTGCTACTGCCATCATTGAAAGTGATAACAGCATCCAGGACACCAGTCTTGAGGACATTCAGGCCCACAAACACTGTCTTTGGCAATCTTTCCCATATGCAGTTGTTGAAACTTTCATTGGGGTTTTGGGTGCAGCCGTGTGTACATTTCTCTAACAGCTTCTTGTCAGCAAGATCTCTGAATATTGGCTTTACCTTCAACATGACAGCTTCTGGTAGGGAATGTCTGTGATCATATACTTTATTTTGAGCTTGTGCCTTATTATAACCGCACCACGAATCCAGACCTTTGGGACAGAGTTGATGGTATGGTTTCTCGTTGGTTGAAATTTTATGGAAGTATGTAGCCCATACACTCTTCCTCATTTCTTCCACATTCCCTGTGTTCCTTCTAATGGCTAAGCCATAGTAGGTCTGAAAGAGATCAATTTCTGTATTGGTCAAACGACCTGCTCCAGCGAGTGTCTTGCCATCATCCAGTTTTATCCCCTTTAGCTCCTTCTTGAGTCTTCCCAGTCGTGCTCCCATTCTCTTGTGAACGTGGCCTATGCATTCAAGTTTTCAATTTCTACCCCCTCCCCATAGGGTTTGTCTTCTTGTACCTTTTTGAAACCTTGCTGTCACCATCACCAAGATATTGCACATACCGAATATTCAGAGAATCCTCAGACTGCCTAAAAATGTTCACTGCACCTTGCACCTCCATTCCTCCACTATAACCTTTATAGTTTTTGTGCATTTATGTACAGTTTCCTTTCCCTGTGAACATGTCTGACAATATTTAGTCAATATTTCCACTGCCAACACCTTGCCCGTGAGTAATGATGTTGCAGTGACAACACCATTTAGTGACGTATGCCCCGCTTTTGCCAACTGCCATCGAAAGCCCCACATATGTCTCTGTTGTTACCATTCAACTCCACAGTTTCCGTTGCAGCTTGTCTCATTGAGGCTTCTGCAATTTCAGAGAGGAATTCTTTTATGAAGAAAACTTCTCTGTCAAACCTAGCAGGTGTAGAAGTAAGATTCATAATAGCACAAAAAGTTTGTGCAGCCTGTCTGCCCTTACCAATGCTTCGCATACCATACACAAGTCTTGTACTTACATTGTACAGCCTATTTCTGTTCATTGCAGATGTCATTGTGGCCTTTACACTTTCACAATTACTGCAATGTAAATTTATTTTGTTACCAACCCTCTCCTGGAACTAATGTTTTCAAACATTTCCATACAGTCTTCACTATTGCAGAACAGAGTAGCCAACACAATTTTCGTCTTGTACATGTTTTCTTCTTCTTCTTCTTACATGAATTCAAGGAGAAAATAATGATAGAAACAGACTGCAGTCGAACCTGTGGTCGAACGAACTACAGAAGTGCCAGCGTGACGCTAGCGTGCATTTAAATACCCACGCACACTCAGACATTTAGTCATAAAAAGTCATTGAAAAAGGTCCTACCGCTAATATTGTATATATCAATCTGTTCAGAATTGAATAAGGAATAATATTAAGTAAAAATCTAAAAATCGATGTTTTGGTAAATTTTAACATACGGGTTCCCTTAAGCACACTTAAATGCCATCGACCTGGCCCGGGATCGAACCCGCAACCTTGGGCATAGAAGGCCAGCGCTATACCAACTTGCCAACCAGGTCGACTGTAAGTAGTTCTTGCAGACTTTTCCATTGCGCTGTACCCAAACAATACAATCCAAATTATCCAACCTTTTGCTTTATTTTTTGTGTCTGTCTGGTTATATTTTAATTGGGTAGTGTAAAATAGATCGTCTCTTTTATCTTCCTGTTGGCTCCGGTAAGAATTTTCAGTAGAAGATGCTGTGAGGAATAAAAATGTACATGAATAATTTCGAGGGAAAAATTGTTCCGGGGCCGGGCATCGAACCCGGGACCTTTGGTTAAACGCACCAACGCTCTCCCACTGAGCTACCCGGGAACTCTACCCGACACCGAACCTCGAAATTATTCAAATTAACTTTACAGGGAGTTATTCCTGAAAGCTTAATTTGCATAATACACGTTACTGTACGTAACAGAAAACCACAATTTAAAGTCACACAGAGTTAGTGTGCACTCAAATGTTGGTTGCTTGACGGTTGTCAGCCCACTTCGAGGTCTGTGGATATAGAGGAAAAATTGGATCGGTGTCGGATAGAGTTCCCGGGTAGCTCAGTGGGAGAGCGTTGGTACGTTTAACCAAAGGTCCCGGGTTCGATGCCCGGCCCCGGAACAATTTTTGCCTCGAAATTATTCAAATTAACTTTACAGGGAGTTATTCCTGAAAGCTTAATTTGCAAAAATGTACATGTTTTATTTTAAATTGGGTTAGTTTTGAATATCGATGAGGATGGGAGGGAATACTTTCTGCATAGTTTAACATTTTCGTCACCAGGTGCGCTGCTAAATGCAGGGAGTAATTAGTTACTCTTTTCGCTACTTGGTGCGCTGCTAGATGTAATAACGCCCCTCCTCCCAACAGGCGGCAGCAAGGTCAATTTCTACAACAGCGCCTCTAGTATGTGATACGGGAAACTCAGTAAAGTTCGCATCCTATTATATATTCATCCATGGTGGGGGGATGTATAAAGATGCGGGTAGGAGAGATCATTCCGTCGAGGTGGAGGCGTAGGCGATAATGAGTGGCAGCAGATCTCATTTTCGTGCTGTGGAACCACGTCTAGCCGGTATATAGGCTGCCAGTAAGACTTCCCGCTGCGGACCAATCAGGAGCTAGTTCTTAGTCCCAACTGTCTGCCGTATGCTTGTGGTCGAAGCGTATTGATGGCAGGTTTCCATGCTGTACTCAGCTGTAGGCCCCGACTCTGTTGAAATTATTGCCATCTCGCTGGATTTCGATGGTTTTCTTGACGACCAGGTTCCAATAACCCGATGTCTTGTCCAAGACGGTGGTGGCGTCGAAATCTACCTTGTGGCCCGTTTTCAAGCTGTGTTGCGTTATTCTAGACTTATTGGGGTAATGTAGTCTTATTCTGCGTTGATGTTCCTTGCAGCGTTCCATAATGGTACGTTCCGTCTGCCCGATGTAGCATTTCCCACAGTCGCAAGGTATTTTGTAGACATCAGCTGTCCTAAGACCAAGGTCGTCGTTAATTGGTCTCAGCAAGTTCTAGATCTTTCTGGGCGGTTTATATACAGGGCGTTTCCGAGATGATGTTACAAACTTTCAGGGATGATGGAGAAGGGCACATGTATCAATTTGAAATAAGGAACCCTGGTCCGGAAATGACTGAGTCGAAAGTTACAAGCAAAAATAGTTGTGTGGAAATGGAATTGTAATTTGGCACCACGTGCCCTCCTTCCCTTAACTTTCGGAACAGTCGTTGAAAAATGGTATGGGCCGGATGTCTCCTACGTGGGTACTTAACGATACAATCTGTGAGCTTGTCTACTGTTCCCATTGGCTCATCCGTATTCGAAAATCAGGTCTGCTTATTCCGCTCTCGTGTACTCCTCCATTTCACTAGGACTGATCGACTGGACACTGCAACTTGTACACATACACTGCTGTCTACAGACGTGCATATCAGGACCGACCATGTCCGTTACACATTACGCTATCTGCATTGCTTTAGTGTAGTTTCCTGTCCCCACCCCTCAGACAGCGCACTGAATGGAATACTGTAAGTAGACAACGTAAACAACGTCAGATGAATACAGTATGTGTAAGATGTACAGATAAATACACATAAATAAGGTGTACAGAGAAATAAAATTATTTCATTTCCACACAACTATTTTTGCTTGTAACATTCGACTCGGTCATTTCCGGACCAGGATTCCTTATCTCAAATTGATACCCAGTTCTACAGCAGTCAGCGCTCAGGACAGACGTGTGCGAGAAGCTCTAGTATATAGTGAGGTCATAGACCGGAGTGTAGCGAATTCCGACCAGAAAAAATGGAGGTTACAATGAAGGAGTTGAAAGAAAAAGTCGAGGATTTAAGCAGGAAGATGGAAGAAATGCAGCTAGAAAACATGCAAATGAAGAGGAAATTAAAATTCTGGGAGGATAAGCAGAGGAAGAAGAACTTAGCATTTTTCGGCGTAGAAGAAATGGAACAGGAAAAGAACGAGACAACGTACGACACTGTATTCAAAGTGTGCTGGGAGGTTTTCAACATGGATGTGAGCGACGGACAAATTGAAGAAGCCTACAATGTCGGAAGAGGGTTGAATCGACCTATCGTGGTCAAATTAAAAAACATGCTAACAAAGGAGAAAATTCTGTATAGAAGAAAGTGCTTAAAAAACTCAAACCTTCGACTCGAGTTGGACTATGATTATGAGACGAGATGTAGAAGAAGATTGTTGCTACCGTTTATGTGGGCGGTTAGGAAGAACGGACATTTCGCCAGGCTGTATGGAGATAAATTGAATATCAATAATGAGATTTTCGATCTAGAATTTTGTTTAGAAAATTTGAATCAAAAGGAATTGGAGTCCGATGTTATAGAAGGAAACAGGAGGGACTCGAAAATGAAAATGAGGAAGATTATAGACAAGCAAATGGGCGGAAGAAGTGAGATTAGTAGCCGAGGAAGTGTGGCAGAAGTTTCAAGAAGGACTTCAATTAGCTCAGGACAATCCGAAGCGAGGGCAGTAACCACGCAAGGAATGTCTGAAACAGCAAGTTCAGGAAGAATGGAAGCAGACACGTATGACGTCATTGAAAGGAGAGACGCGTGGTCGCAAATAAGTCGTTCGTCACCAGGCAAGCAACAGTTACTGAAGACTGCTGACAATAGCGGAAGGGATAAGATGACGAATCAGCTGACAGCGGGACGAGTAGGTCATAGAAAACAGGGCAACAAGGTGGTTAAGAAGAAACTAGCAAGACGTCCGGAGCCGACAAAGAGGGGAAGTAAAGAAGATTTGGGTAGTTCATCTACTGGTGAGGAGAAGAAAGGAAATGAGGAACCGCAGAACTACAGTCTACGAAGTTGGTGCTTAAGGGGTATGGAGTGATAAAAGTGTGGCAAAAGACATAGAAACAATTAAGTGAGTGTTCAAGGAGTAAGAGTAACTAGCGAAATAATCGGAGAGAGAATGTATAAGCGAATAAGTGAATTAGTGTCCAGAGAAACAAGAGTTGATAAAGGAAGTGACTAGAGAAAATTAGAAGTGTTTGTTAATAGTAATTGGTAGTGAAATGTTACTAATATTGGAGTGTCGACTAAGTTAGCGTACAATCAGAGAAATTGAAATGATAGGAACACAGCAAGCATTTCAATGTAAGTTTACAAATGAAGGTTGAGTTGACTTACAAAAATAGTGGCAAACGGAAAATTTATCGGGGTGAAAGGGAACAAATAAACAAAATAAACATGTGATTCAGTGACTAATGGATAAACAGGGGATAAGAGTGATGACAGAAGTGAGGTGAGGTAGAACTGATTGTAAATTCATGATGAAAGTGAATGAGTATGATTAAATAGTGTTAGTAAAAGTTAGTTCAAAATTAGGAAAATTTTAGACGATAGGAAGTACTTCAATATAAGTAAACAATAAAAGTGGTGAGGTGTTCATTAGAAAGAAGGGAAAATTTTAAGGGGAGAGGTTAGAAAGCAAATTGAGAGTATGTATTATAGTAATAGAGGTAACAAAGGTAAAATAAGATGACTGCACACGTCAATGAAAGTTTATTGTAATTAGAAGGTAATGGGGAGCACGAATACAGAGATGTGGTGGCGACCCATTACCAAATAAGAGTTGTAGAAATAAATATCAATAAATATATCAATATCAAAAATTGATACATGTGCCCTTCGCCATCATCCTTGAAAGTTTGTAACACCACCTCGGAAACATTCTGTATATACCGGCTAGAAATGGCCCACGGCCCTTCAATCCCTGAAGAAAATGTCAAAGCTAGTCATTAAGGGTGCTATTCATAGACATTTCGCTAGCCCGGGCTACGAGCGTGCTAAACAGTATTCATATCATATCATATTGCTGACACTAGTTTATGAATACGAAAAACGTTAGTTCGCTGATCATCCACCGAAAGCCCGTGCTAAGAATGTCTATGAATAGGGCCCCAAAAGCTTGGAAGTAACTATCCAACTCACCTGGCTGAGAACTCGAGAAGGATTATTCCATATCCAACGACGGGAAAGTGTCAAATAGGTACTGCAGAAATACAGATATTATGAAAAAAAATAGTCTGTACTTATGATTGGACAACTATAAAATAAGTAGGTCGAAAAGAGAAAGAAAATTTCAAGAATAGCTAAAATTGCATCATCTGGCAGTATGCATTTTGGATGTGGTTTTTTGTCTTAATACGCAGCTTTTACTATCACAGAGTATTGTTAGGATAGCCATAACTTTATAGAATTTTGACTTGTGTTTCTTTTCTAGTTACTACCATGAAATTTATTATCTTCCATTTCAGAGACTTGGACCTACTTTGTGGATAATTACATGACATTGCCAGATCCATCCATCGAATCGCATCGGGTAGGTGTCATCAATGCATTGACTATGTGATATATTTTGAAAATAAAATATTATTAAAGCGAGTACATATTCAGGTAGGATGAAAATTTCAGAGTGAAATCAACTTCTAGGTAGGGTTTCAGATTTATAGACAATACTTTACGCTCTCGCCTATTTACGTTGTTGGAAGACGTTAGAGTTGTGGGATTGTTTTAGTTCAGCAATAGTAGAACTGAAGTGAAAATAGACAATACGAAATATGATATTACCTGTATACAGTGGATACGAATAGCAAGAACCTCACTAATCGACTATCATTTAATTACCACAGTCCCAAAAACAGATTCTACAGGACAATATCCTGTATGTATTTATTTACACTGCAAGTGGGCAAGCATCCGGTGGCAGTGGTATACACAATATAAACAATACACAATACAATTATACAATACACAATACAATTATATACTCAATACAATAAGAATACACAATACAATTTAACACAATAATTACAATTAATAATAAAACATGAAATACCTAATTTTACAAAACAACCTACATATGTATAGGGCCTACATAAGTTTCAATAGTCTTTCACTTTACTCTCATCTCACTCACTGTAGTGGCACTACGACGCATTTCAGTGACACTTTAGCACACATTTCACTGACACTATAGAACACATTTCACTGACACTTTAGCACACATTTCACTGACACTTTAGCACACATTTCACTAACACTATAAATTATCACTGATAGGAACTCGTCAGGCTAAATAAATACATGTCACCTTAAAAATTAAATGTTAAATGTCACCTTAATTTTAATTTGCACTTTATATAGAACTTTTAAAGTTTTTCTTGAATCTCCTTAAGGAAGGACAGCCCACAAAGACCGCTGCAGGTAGGTCATTCCAATCAATCATAGATCTATTTAAAAATGAGAATTTACCTACATCCGTTTTCTGTTTCCTACATTTGATTTTAAAGTCATGATCGTTCCTACCATAGTACGTTGGCTTTTCTAACCGAGCCGTTATGTCTAGCCATGCTTTCTGACCTAGATGTGCTCTATACAATGATGTTATTCTAGTTTTCCTACGTCTGTTTTCCAATGTTTCCCCATTTAAGTTCTTTTATGGTATCGTTTCCATCTTCTCTTTTACCTTTAACAAATTTAGCTGCCCTATACTGGATTCTTTCTAAGGAATTTACCTGATATATTCTATAGGGATCCCAACATGTAGTTCGACCTCCTGACCTCCTGAACAAACTAGAGGATTTCCAAGTAAAAAAAAGAGTACGGTACGTACGATACAAAATAGCATATGTTATTAAATAGTTAAGAATTAACTAGTACAAAAATAATGACTATATCAATTAGCTACAAATTTTCAAATTACTCAATATCAAAATCTTTATATCGTTTTCTTTCGTAAAGCCACTAGATTATTGAGGCTGTCTGCTCTAATCTCTCCGGTAGAGAACTGAAATGCGTGCTAACAACAAGAAATTCTGTAGTTTCCAAGTTCGTTTCAAAATTCAATGTTATTGGGACCGCAAAATCAGATCTCTAAAATATTTATTAACGGATATGAGTACCTACGAATTAATCTCGAATTATATAAACAAAAACTGTTGGGGGACTATATTTATACTGTTTCATCTTGCCTTACTTTTGTGTAAAAAAGTGCAAAATGTTAGATCAAACTTTAAGTGAAGCATCATCTTACAGCATACTGGAAAGCAAAATTTGTTTACACTCGACCATGCCGAAATGTAGTAATTATACACCTGGTAGCAGCCCTTTAATGGACCTCATTAAAGTACACCTATTCATTAAAGTTCAGGTGTTCCACCAATCAGAAAATACCATTGTAGCAAGTATCGATTATTCTCGGATATGCAATCGAAAGACAACTACCGAAACGTCACGGAGGCTGGAAATCCAATACTGTCGCAGAAGGTTATGTTATGTTACTATAATAATTAGCGTTAATTGTAAATAATATTCAAATAAATTCAATTTGTCATCCCGTTTTTCAATGTCTAAATCAATTTCAAGGTTATATCAAGATTAATCTTTATTTTACTCTCTAGATTATATCAAGGTCAATGACATTTGTTTCTCGGAAAAAATCAAAACTTTCGCGTCTACGCACATCTCACATTTTACGAGATATTGCACAAGGTCAGTTCCGCTCCCCAGTCAGATAAGAATAACATGAATACTTATGAATAATTTCAAGTTAGAAATATGGTCGAGCATAAAAAGTCGTATGAAACTTGACTATAATTGTAATTAAGACGCGCGCATGAAAATTATGAAACTCGCTTGCGCTCGTTTCATAAACATACTCGCGTCTTAATTACTACCACTATAGGCTCGTTGCATAATGTACTATTCTCGTGTTCATAGTTCTCTCAATTGACTGGTGGACAGTGAGTACAAAAAGGTTGTCCACTCTTTTAGAATAAAAGCCTGTATGATAATTGAGAGAAGGTATGCCCCTATTAGGAGTATTCGTTATGCAGTGTTACATTTAGTCCTATATTTAAATATCACAACATTTGTTTTTATATTTATTGCATTTTAAAGGACCTTCAACATTACATGAATCTGAATAGTTAAAAAAATAACACGTTGCTCAACAGCTGCTCAAAATCTGAATGACATGTTCCATTCCAGTGTTTCGTGCAGTGCATTATGGACAAGAGAAGAATGGTGAGTAATCAGTATATTTCATATAATGTACCACAAGTGATTAATTATAAAACCCTCTTTGTGTTACTTTAAGTCATAGAAATATAATATTTTATCGTACCAAATAATTATAGGTATCATATTATACCATTTATTATTGTCAGTTGCCATACAATGTATAGATGGACATGTCAATCAATAAAATTCTTGGAGTGAATAAAGCATTGTGAAAACAAAGTCCTTTAACACCATATTAAACTTCTTCATATTACAAATTTGCAATATGTCAAATGGTAATTTATTTACAATCTGACAGAAACAACGGGAGTCTTTGAATAATAAGATATCCTGTAGTTATCAATAAATATTTAATTTCTTTCCCTTGCATAATATGTATAAAATAATATGTAATCATCTTTATTTAATTCAAACATTTCGCTATTGTTTTTATAGAAGAGAGCTGATTTATAAATGAATAAAGGAGTATGGTCAAAATTTTAAATTATCTTAACCACTTCCCTGATTATCCCGAGTTAACTCGGGTTGCTAACTTGTGTCAAAATTTATTAACCCGAGTTAACTCGTCTGAGCCCCATTTTTGCTGCTAAGGATTATATCCCGAATATATACGTTTTCATTCTTTCATGAACCTTTTCCCCACTAGATGACTACAGAAGTTAGCGATATTGCTATATGTGGTGGTGTTTTTTGTACTCCTTCCTTGCGAGTGGAATTCTATGCTCATATAGCATTCACACACAGTAGTGAGTAGATGCTAGTTAGTTTTGGCGGTTTCTCTTTGTGTTTAGGGTTTGTGTGCTGTTTTGTGTAAAGATGGATCAAGTTAGTGATTCCGAAACTTTTGATCAGGAATATATTCCTGTAGACGATTAGGAAATGAAACATCGGTATCAGAAGACGAAGTTACAGGCCAAGAAACAAATTCAGATCAGTTGATATCGCGTCTTTTCGACAGTGGTTTGAATAGAAGACATCTGGCACCATTTCTTCTGCACCTCCGAGGTCCCCATTCCCTGAAATTTTAACATTGTTTCTGATAACGATAATTCTCAATTTTTAAAATTATTCTTTAATAATGACCTCATCAACATTATATTCGAGGAGACGATTCGGCATGCTAATAAGTGTTCACAGAATGCTGAAAATAATTCGTGGCGGCCTACTACAGACTCTGAAATACGTGTACTTTTGGGCATAGTGATACTGCAGAACATTATTCACAAACCTGAAGAACAGATGTACTGGTACAAATATTCAATGACTGCTACACCATTCTTCCCAAAACGCTCTCATATAGGAGAGCAGATACTACTGTCCGGAATGCAATGTGCCACTGTGCGTAATACCCTGCTTTCGAGTCTATCACACGACAAGCAACATTTAACGCCTTGATAACAGCACTGGTATTGTACCTCATAAATTAATCCATAAAAAACATAAGTTGGTAAATAGTTCAGGAGAAAATCAAAGTGGGACAACTACCAGAGCTGGAATCAAGGTGCACGAGATAACTCGGGATAATAATTCAGGTATGAATGTATTTCATAGTGATTTTTTAGGTATGTAAGAAAATTAGTGATGTACAGTGATTCTGCAATATTAAATGACCTCTTTACGAAAATAAAAAAAAAATATGACTTTTTTTTTCACAAAACTGGTAGAATATATAGTAAGGGAAGAGGTTTAAATGTCTCTAAGAGATTCCCTTGGTTCTAAATTAAAAGTAATTATTTCATTGTTCGATACACTCTTTCAACACATTATTCACTACAAAACTTCATTGTATCCTTCATATACATAATAATACTAGTTGAAAGTAGATTATGGTTTAGGAATAATGGAATCTATTTAGTTCAACGTACATGATTGGGCGACCACGTAGCTCAGTCGGTAGAGCAACTGGAAGGTCCTAAGAGCAATCCCGTGTGGAGACGGGATTTTCTCGTTTTCGAACTCCCAGAATGGCCCCCGGGGTCCAGTCAGCCGCCTTCCAAATTGAGTACAGGGTCTTTTCCGTGGGTATAAGACGGTCGGAGCATGGTGCCGACCACACAATCTCATTCTAGTGTCGAGGTCACGAAAACTCTATCCTCCCCATGTACCTTCACGGCATGTGAAGGGGATACCTTTCCCTCTGCTATCACTCTTGCACAATGTTCTAATGCAGTGGTCGTCAGCACTCTCTGAAATGGGTGGAGTGCATGGAGGGTAAGGAACTCTGCTCCGTCGTGCACAAGGGATAGAGAGGCAGCACAACCGACGATTGCACGCTAGGGCTGTGTCTTGTCCGCGGGTAAGAGACGCTAGCCCGAGCGTGCAGTGTTTTGATGACCGCTGTTCTAATATGTGTTTATGTTTTAGTTAAAGAATAACAGGAACCGAGATTTCAACAAAAAGTCTGCACTGAAGGAGTTCCTGGGCATCATACCGTACTTGGAGGAACAGAAGAAAAATGAATTGGAAATCAGGACTGCAAAGGAAGAATTTGATGACTGCATGGACACACCACGTGAGTACCCAGCAATGTCTTTCAAGTTAGAAATATGGTCGAGCATAAAAAGTCGTGTGAAACTCGCTTGCGCTCGTTTCATAAACATACTCGCGTCTTAATTACTACTATTATAGGCTCGTTACATAATGTACCTATACAGTTTCAGTTGCTAGAAATTGGAACTCGCTTCCGAGTGATGTAAGGGGTTGTTGGACAATAACTTCATTTAGGTCAAAATTACATAAATTCTTACTTAACAGATTAATTGCTGATTAATATTTGTTACTTATAATGAAACTAACATCTGCCCATTCTTATTATTATTATTATCATTAATTTCTCTAAATAGATTTACAAAACCTCTCATGGCAATTACATTAATATTTTTTTATTCTCCCTGTAACATAGTCCTAGTAGGCTTATTTTAAATTAATTTTCATCATTTTACTAGCTATTTCAAATATTAAATTAATTATAATTCATTAAATTAAATTAGCTCATAAATTAAGTTACTACTTTACCTTATAGATTTATCTAAATTTAAATAAATATATAGTGAAGAATATTGCTGGAAAACCTTTCAAGTGTAGTGTAAATATTTGTAATTTAAATTTATGTATTGTATTGGTTAAGGCTGGTTGAGTGGAAGAGAAGGCCTTAT
This sequence comes from Periplaneta americana, assembly GCA_025594305.2. NCBI lineage: Eukaryota > Metazoa > Arthropoda > Insecta > Blattodea > Blattidae > Periplaneta > Periplaneta americana. The sequence goes on from JAJSOF020000029.1 coordinate 10,138,936, forward strand.
GGCCTTAACTCTGCCAGCGAAAATAAAACATTATTATTATTATTATTATTATTATTATTATTATTATTATTATTACCTACTATTCTAGGAGACTTTCCCAATCGATGACCAATGTCATGTAACGTTTCTTCTGTGACAACCCTACACTGTCTGTTTTGTTTCCTAGGCTAAACACTTCCCGTTGCCTGAAATTCATTACAAAGATTATGGATTGCTGTACGTGATGGAATTTTTACATCCGAGAATCGTGTTTCAAACCGCCTTTGTACTTAGTGGCAGATTGGGTTAACACATATGAATCATAAATGTATACCTACAGTTTAAAACATTTGATTAGCTATTATCCAGTCTGCACTTATTCAAACGTTCACTTTAAATGCACAAGAAAACACCGTTCAATATGTACCGTGTCATTCGCCGGCCACTTGGAGACTGATTCACTAAACTTGACACGAGCCAGAACCAACAGGTGCAAGCTTTAGTCATTGTTATGGAAACTTGTACGGGCTATTCCATCCCAAATCGACCGAAATATAGAGAAAATTGACCTTGCAATTTTTAAATACAATGATTTTTTTTGTACGTAGAGAACTGTCATACAATGCTTTGTGCAAAGTTTCAGGCATCAGAACTTCATAGTGTTTAAATTAAAAATATTTAAATTTATCGTATTTTCATAAAATTAGCAAATTTAAACTGTTGTAGCTTTCACCCAATGATCAAAATCTATATATATAATTTGAACTGGTAATGGAAATTACAGGAAAACGGCTGACCGGATTTTAATAAATAACCCCTCATTTTGAAGCTTGGAACCCAAAGTTTTTTTGGAAAAGTAGTAGTTTTCAGTGAAATGTCAATTTTCCTACATAATTTTCCTATTTTACAAAATCCATCTGTTGTCAGTTTAATTTTATTGAATCACAGCCGACTTGATCGGATTTCAGAACAAAACACACACTACAATAAACAATAGGCTATTACACGAAGGCCATGACCTGCAGGATTGCCGACATATTTAGAGCTCAATTCAATTTGTTATTAAAAACTGATTCTGCAGTGTATAATTTTCTGAGTACAGCTGTGTATTGGATATTCAAATCTACGAAACTTGAGGTGGTTTGATGACATTATTACCATTAGAAATTAAATATTATTATGGTTAATATCATGATGGATCTATTTTTCATTAATTGTACATAATATTGATGCTATATTGATGACATGAAAGTGAAACGTTTTGAGGTTATGTAAGTAAATGTAGAGAATATCTTAATTTAGATCTTCATTTCTATAATTTACTGAGTGGCTGCTATATATAACTACAAAACTTAAGATAATAATATTGTTATTAAAAATCGAATATTTTTATACTTATTAACCCAGTGGGGTTGGGTCTTTTTCATATACTTAATGGCGGTGTAGTGTAGATATTGATATGTGTCATTTTCTTCAGTATTGGCTCGAGAGAGCGCAAAAATTACAGTTCCTAAGGAAAGATCAAAAGGTATTACTTACTGATAAAATAAGAGGCCTAGAAAATTTTGTAGTCTCCAGATCATTTCAGAAAGATCTCTTAGTAGGATAAAATGATTTTACGCTCTACATTTCAAGTTCTACATGAAGCAGCTATACGAAAATGCTATTGTTCGAAAGCTTAGCAAACCTGACATTTTTTTAACTTTTGCCTACAATCCACAATGACCTGAAATAGCTACTGCTATCGTCCTGACATTGATACTTGCGTTTTCGCGTTGAAACTCTAAAACTGAAGTTGGATAGGTTCTAGAAGAAGTATTTGGCCTAAAAAAATCCATTCAGAGGGAGTATGTTTCATTATTATGGAAGCAAATAACTATCAGAAAGACAAGTATTCTTCATTGAAAATAAATCTGAAAAATTTTTATTTGAACGTCTAACGAACTTAGTTTGCAGCAGCATTTGCTGCACAAGCCACTAGTCATGGTTTATTTTGATGCTGAGAAGTTAAAGTTTATATTGACATGTAAACAGTTTCTCTTACTTTTTATGGAAATGGAGAAATTTAGATTTTTCTTCATTAAGACGCCTTTGCCCACGAAAAAATATTTTTAAAATATATAGTTAGATTCCGCATTGAAAGTACAAATAAACACATATTTTTTACTGGTGTACCGTTAATAAGAAAGTATTGAAAATATCAAATAAATAAAATAAATAGTACGCTCGTGAAGTAACCAGCTGATTGTGAGACGGGAGCTAGCCGAGACAAGCAAGGCCAGGAGACAAACACGTGATGTTTCGTCTAGTAGCGCATAGCTGCGCTAGCTTCATCACAAGTTTTCATAAACACAGGAGTAAAATGACGCCCAACGCTCGCTTATCTTCAGCTCTCGGCCAGTGCGTGCAAGGGTTTTCTAAATATTTTTTACATTTTTACAAATTGGCAGAAAGCCTAAAAGTAAGTAAAATCAGATTATCTGTCTCTCTGTATACAATAAAAATAAGGATTACTTCTTAACATAACCTACCAAATGTCAGCTTCAAAATGACTCTCGTTCAATGTTCTGCAGTAAACGGTTCCAGAGTTCTGAGCGCTGAAAGAGGCTTGTTTTTATAAAATACGCTAAATTTGTCGCTCAATAGTACGAAAACCGTTTGACTTTCGATAGTATATTTTTGAAAATACATTCTCCTCAGCACCTTGTATAAATAGGGAAAAAATTAGAGTATTAAAAAAATGCGAGGTTTTTTACTGATAGATTTCATATGGAATAGCCCGTATGGTTGTATCACCGCAACTCTACATTATCCCACCGCGAGAGCGTCAGCAACGTACAGTGAAAACCCCGTCGCTCCTGTCCACACTTCATCTGATCTCCCTGTACAATTGTGCTCCTGTGTTGTGACGTACTGTGACAAAATGTTACACAAACATGGAATAAGGCCAAAGGGGAATAAAAAAGAGTTCGAGCCGGTACTGTAGAAGGTCCCCGGCATAGCTCAGTTGGTAAGAGCATTCAGTGCGTAGAGCTGAAGAGCTGGGTTCGATCTCAATGCTGGAGCGAAAATGTTTACTAAAACAACATATAACATAAGATTGTTTAATGATAAAATTTCATAACATAAAAAATATCACAAAACACTAAAATTATTGAACTGCGAAGGTGCTGACTTTTCGTCAGAGGAAGGATTTATTTGTAATGTTCCTGGGTTAGTAGTAGCAGGCCTCTCTGGGTGTACTGCCAGACAGGAGAAGATGGCAGGACAGCCCTGTTATTGGTGGAAATAGCACTTGATCAGCGAGCTGTATTAAGGTCTCCACCTCAACTTCAAACAGAGCTTCGTTAATAATGTTTGCGACGGTTCTCCGGGTCGTCTGGTATCATGACCACGTTCATAAAGCGATTATCTTGAATTGTGGATGCTTGAAGAGGTCTTCAGCTGACAATAAGACTTCCTAAGTTGAGGAGGAATCGATCGACTCTGTTCTTGGTTTTGAACGAGTACAGACAGTGTTGGGGTGTGCAGCGGCTGGTTCTGTTCAGAATGTAGACTGTGACTAGAGGCAGAGATTCATCTCGGGATAATGGACATTTAATGGAACGATCTTGAAACAAACATTTTTTTAATCTAATTTAGCTTCATTAAAAATAGATTTTTTACAACTATTATATTTTAACAACAATGTTACCTCCCAGTTAAATGGCTGAATGTATTGTATTGTATTGTATTGTATTGTATTGTATTTGATTGCCAACATTTACATCCATGTAATGTGGACCTCACAATTTTTGTATCCGGTGCCACAATTACGTTCATTACAGATATACAGGGACATCACTTTATTTTTACCAACATTTTTAACATTAACCTGGCTATACTCGGAAACACTGTTGCCCCCTTCCATTACAGGAGTTTGATGTTACTAGTGCAATATGTAAACAAATCATTTTACTAGGTATAGGAAGAGAGAAAAGTAGTGTATCCATTTATGTTGTAGGGAAATACGATGTTACGATCTTCAGTTTGATCATACTTTTACGGAATTTATCAAAATACAGTAGATTAGTAACATTTTTTTTTTCAAAAACTCAAATTTTCAGGCGGCTATGTTCGTTATGTAATGTCTACTTTATTTAGCATATTAATTATTGATGTTAGCATACAATATAGAGAGTGCATTTAAATTGAGGGGGTCGTAAGTAAAGTGCTGTAAGTGCAATTAAATTACTTTTGAGAAAATGGGGTTTAAATATTTAAGCTTTCGTAAAATCGGTGAAATTTTTATTTTAATTTTAAAGTGTGATGCGATTAAAATATCTCTTTGCCACTAAAATTTTAGATACTTTTGCTTACACTGGATGCACTTAACTCATGTTATTACAAATGTCACTAGCATTCCTTTGCTTCTAGCCACCTCAATTAAAAAAAAGCTAATCCGAATTTTTAAACAAGTTGCTGAAAATGGTTGCCGTTCATTACAATGCGGGCTTCAATTCAGTACGCATATTATTGTGACAGCGACGTGAGAATCGAACTCACGACCAGCGTCCCGCATGAAAGCAGATCGCACAGGCTCCACGGAACATTGAGTGACGTCGCGCGGTGGAGAGAAGAGAGAGGGTGTATTACGTCACGCGACGAGTTTGCGCGCGCATCTGGTGCTGGTAGAGAGGAGAGGGCCCTGGATTTCTCTGGAATGCCATTTCTAGAGACGGGTGGAACCTTCGAGGTTACGTCGCTGTGGTTATAAATTACGGTCGCGAAGGAACGACGGCAGTTTCAGAGTTTTCAGTTGATTAGTCAGCCAGTCAGTGAGAAAGCCAGAGCAAGCAAGCCAGACTTGTGTGCCGGAGTTCGACTCGAGTGTGCGTCCGCATCTGCGTCAGCATCCGAAGGCCTGAGTTCGAGTGCAGTGGACCGCAGTTGGAGGGACCTGAGTTCGAGTGCAGTGGACCGCAGTTGGAGGGACCCGAGTTCGAGTACAGTGAACTGTCTCTGAAGGTCTCTGGTTCGAGATACTGTGAACTCGAGTGACTGAGATAGAAGAACTGTGAACTGAGAACTGGTAGTTGTGATTTGTAAATAGTGCTTTGTAAATATTAGTTAAGATTAACAGTTCATTGTTGTGCGTAATAGTCCAAGTAAATTGTCATTGTCGTCGGTGGAGTGCTATAACGAATACTGTGTTGAGTGAAGATCCAATTGTTGACGAGAGCGTTTAAGGTGAATTGTAGAAAGGAATTATTGTTGTTACTAATAAAACCACATTATTAAAAACATTTTGAAGCATATTCTCTGAAATTGAATTTATCGTTTCTTGAATATAATTTTTTAGTACGATATTATTAATATAGGTTCTTTCTTCTATAGAAAACGCAATCATATTTATGAAACACACTATACACTGCAGTGTTTACTTCACTGCTTGAAGACTTCGAATGCAACAGCGGCCGTAAGTTTGTGTGTCTGACGGGAGCAAGGACATTAGTGAAGGGGTGAGAGTGAAGTACATTCAGAAATGCAGGTACAATAAAAATGCAAGTAAAAATAAAATGATGTCCCTGTACCTTATATAGACGCTCTTTAAATCGATTAATTATTTCCATCTTTAAAAAAAACCTAACAACTTGATTTAGATCATCCTAAATTGCCACTTTTACGACTCTTTCTTGATTTTCAGTACACTTATACCGAACACACACTGTTTCTGATAATACTTTTTACTAAAACATACTACCCCATTGTCCAATAAGTTCATTATTATGTTTGTTTGTTGTGTGCAATTCTTTTTTCAGATCTCACTAATTTTCTACATATTATACTTACTATCCTAGCTAGCCTCCTCCCCAGACTCCTCACCTATTTTCAATTATCTCTATCGTTATACTTAACTTCCTATTACACTTCACTAGTTCATTCAGAATTGACACTTTTAACACTCTGTTCTTGATTTTCAGATCACTTAGACTGTATCGAACACACACTGTTTCTAACAATACTTGATACTAAAACTTATTACAACATTGTCCAAAATGCTCGTTATTATGTCTGTTTCATGCATACCTTTCATTTTCCGACCTCACTAATTTTCTACATATTATACTTCGCCATCCTAGCTAGCCTCCACGCCCATACTCCTTACCTATTTTACTAGACTATATCGAACACACACTGTTTCTAACAATACTTGATACTAAATCTTATTACACCATTGTCCAATATGCTCGTTATTATGTCTGTTTCATGTGTACCTTTCATTTTCCGACCTCACTAATTTTCTATATATTATACTTCGCCATCCTAGCTAGCCTCCACGCCCATACTCCTTACCTATTTTACTAGACTATATCGAACACACACTGTTTCTAACAATACTTGATACTAAAACTTATTACACCATTGTCCAATATGCTCGTTATTATATCTGTTTCATGCGTACTTTTCATTTTCCGATCTCACTAATTTTCTACATATTATACTTCGCCATCCTAGCTAGGTTCCACCCCCATACTCCTTACCTATTTTACTAGACTATATCGAACACACACTGTTTCTAACAATACTTGATACTAAAACTTATTACACCATTGTCCAATATGCTCGTTATTATATCTGATTCATGTGTACTTTTCACTTTCCGACCTCACTAATTTTCTACATATTATACTTCGCCATCCTAGCTAGGTTCCACCCCCATACTCCTTACCTATTTTACTAGACTATATCGAACACACACTGTTTCTAACAATACTTGATACTAAAACTTATTACACCATTGTCCAATATGCTCGTTATTATGTCTGTTTCTTGTGTACTTTTCACTTTCCGATCTCACTAATTTTCTACATATTATACTTCGCCATCCTAGCTAGGTTCCACCCCCATACTCCTTACCTATTTTACTAGACTATATCGAACACACACTGTTTCTAATAATACTTGATACTAAAACTTATTACACCATTGTCCAATATGCTCGTTATTATATCTGTTTCATGCGTACTTTTCACTTTCCGACCTCACTAATTTTCTACATATTATACTTCGCCATCCTAGCTAGGTTCCACCCCCATACTCCTTACCTATTTTATTACCTCTAAAAAACTGTTCACTATTAGTCGAGTGTCGTCTTTTGTAGCAAACTGGTCATTCTTTTTCTTCACTTCACTTCTCACCATTTCAGCTCTTGCACCCACAGAAACACTTTCACTTCCCTTCTCTGCACTGACCTTCCTCCCCACTAATCTGGTTGAATCACTTCTCAAATCACTTGTATTTTTACTCGTGCCATTAACCTTCATTGCCTTCGCATATGTCTTCTTCAGAATTCTTGATCTCAGCATTTCCTGGTTCTGTCTCGCTTCCTCCAGCACTATCTGCAATTCAGCTAATTCTCTGTCGTCTACACGTACCTGGTCCATGATCTTGTTACGATAGTTACTTTCCACCACAATTGCTGATTGAGCAGACTATCCACCACCTGTCGTGTATATTTTGTCACAGTTCGAATTCCGATCTTCACTTAACATCTGTTTAGTTGGGCTGGTCGGTATTAATCCATGCCAATGATTTTCTTCACTTTTCTTCTTTCCAGTTTATGCGATAACTGCGGTTGCTTCATTTTCTTTTTCTCTTGAAATCGCTGAATGACGAACAGTCAAGTACCCGCCATTAGGAACTAATCTGCATCTTCTAAACTTTGAGTTGTCAGGGAAACCGTGTGAATAAACAAAAGTTACGGGTGCCATCTTGCATTTGTAATAGTCCATAACTGTAATAGTTTCAGTAAATTTGAAAATACTATACAACTGAGAAAGTAGTGTATATTGAGCATACAAAATTTCAGGGTAACAAATTTATAGTGCTGTGAAAAAAAAACTGAATTTCACCAAATTTTTCAATACTTAAAATTACTTCAAGATGTTTGTCCCCCCTTAAAGACAACGCTATCAGCTTCATCAGAAGTATGTTTGGGTTACAACCGTCATCATCCAACGAACCAACCAATCTCTGGGATCCTGTATACATACAATGTTTATGAGACGTTCAGAAGGTCTTAGATGCACTTGCGACATCTCGTACTTCTTCTGCTGTATCACCGCCTTTTACTAGCAATCATCATCATCAACATCACGGGTTGAGCCGGTAGGCCCGTTCCGTCCCCATTAGAATTGTTCTCTCCAACGAAACCTAGGACGACCAACATTTCTCCTTCCTCTTGGAGCATACTGGAAAGCTTTCTTGGGGATTCGGTAATCCTCCATCCTTTCTAGATGTTCCATCCACCTATTTCGGTGATTTGTTAACTTTGTGTTATTCCCTCTATCCCTAATTCTTTTCTGATATCTTCATTCCTCTTGTGTTGTAATAAAGAATATCCCGCCACTGATCTTAGGAATTTCATTTCTGAGGCTTCTAGTCGTCTTTTGTCTCTTTCTGTTAAGGTCCAAGTCTCTGCTCCGTAAAGTAGTACTGGAAGGGCTACTGTTTTGTAGCGTTTTAACTGTGTTTCTTTCGTTGTTCTTTTTCCTAAGCTCCGTCTAATTGTTCCACATTGTATACCTTGAAATCTATGCATCTTTTCTTCCATATCTCTTTTTTCCATATAAGAAATGTTGCATCCTAAATATTTAAAATTACTAACTTGCTCAATAATTTTGGAGTCAATAACTATTTTCGACCTTTTATGCTGGGTCCCTATGAAAGCCATTGTTTTTGTTTTAGTGTGTGATATTTTTAAATTATAGCCTTTGGTTATTTGACTCAGTTTATAAGCTGCACTTTGGAGGTTGTATTCTGTATCAGCAATCACCACTTGGTCGTCTGCAAAAAGTAGGCAATTTACAGGTGTTTCATCTAAGATAAAATCACAGTTTAAAATATTCAGCCAGTCATCAATGGCTTCGTTAAGATATATATTAAATAAAGTGGGTGATAGTGGGCACCCTTGTCTAACACCTCCATTAACTTCTGTTGTTAATTTACCTGGACCTTTCCCTTTGTCAATGCAAATATTGGTATTAAGATACATGCTACGTAATATTCTTATCAGATGTTGTGGGTATCCTCTTTTCTCCATTATTTTCCATAATTTTGATCTATTCACTCTATCAAAAGCCTTCTCATAATCGATGAATAATAAGTGTGTTTCTAAGTTATATTCTCTTCTTTTTTCAATTATCTGGTTTATGGTGAAGATACAATCTGTTGTTGATCGTCCTTTCCGGAATCCATGTTGTTCGTTTTTTAACAATACTTCTGTAATTTTATCTTTTACTAGCGATCCAAGAATTAATTCCATTTGTAATCTGCCTGTAGAAAATGTAACTAAGAAAAAAGGACCAGTAAATATTTGTAATGAACAATACTCATGCCTTTCAGTTACTATGCAGCCTCAGATCTAGTTCTACGTTAAAAAGCTTCTCCATGCTCCGGAATTTATGTTACAACTTGTTCTTTGTTGGCAGACTATCTTCTTCAGTTTTTCACCAGCTCCTAATAATCAGCTTTTTTTGGATCAGTTGTGGTAGTCTTTTGACTGAATTTACTAGACATGATTCTCCTTAATACATTTATAAAAGCTTTTAAATTCACTGCGACAGTCTGCTGTCATTGTGTGAAAACAAGCCGTGTAGAAAGAAATTTCATGGAAAGATTGAACAACGTAGCGATGACAACGGCATCTTCTCAACTGGTCCTTTATAGACGCTTCGAATGCCTGGGCAGTTTTCTCCGACGAAGGTATATTGAGGGGGTTAGGGCTCAAATTTTCAACATCCACATTTTTAAGCATTATTTTTCAAATTTTTATCATAGATTCATACAATGACATAACTTAGAGGGGATTCGATCCTACATCAGGAAGGGAATCCGGTGTGGCTTAGTGGATACAATATCAACACGTAGAGCTGAAAACCCGGGTTCAAATCCCGGTCCCGGAGAGAATTTTTCTCCGTTCCACTTATCTTTCATCATATGATAACGCAGAATATCTGCACGGAAATATCATATAGGCTATACGTCGGTACATCATAATACAGTAATATAGATTCATACAGTTAACATATACTTTCATATTAAATTTGTACTTTATAGGTGAAACATACTTATTTAATATTTATTTATTTATTTATTTATTTATTTATTTATTCATTCATTCATTTATTTATTTATTTATTTATTTATTTATTTATTTATTTATTTATTTATTTATTTATTTATTTATTTATTTAAGTGACATATGTATATAATGCTCCTTGCTTTGCATTTTTCTTAACTGAAATTTGGTCAGGAGTTACGAGTTTTAAAAATTAATAACTTCTCTGGCTTTTGTTGTTTGATTAATATACAGTGATCAATGAAATTGTTGCTTAATACTTTATTGCAATCATATGAATAAATATGCAAATTTATTTTTGTGCTGAAGAAAAAAATATTGCATATTTCTTCCAAAATTTCCAATAAACTAATATGAAACATTCTTTGAGTAAAAATTTATATGTCGCATATTTCGTAAGTTTTCAATAACAAAATATATTCAGAAATTACTCTGAGCACTGTATTTTAGCAAGAAATTTTAAACAACTTTTGAATTTCCTATTCAATTTTTTTTTGTTTCTTTTTATAATTTTAAGATGTGAAAAATTCACCATTATTTAATTCACAAAAGCCCAGAGAAAAATCAATTATTCATATATTTGTCAGCATATCCTGAAAATTTCAAAGTGACACGACAAAATTTGTGACGTGAGAAGCATTTTATACATAAGAAAATGTAAAAAGAAACTGACTTTAGTCTGGCCCTGCACTTTATGACCTCTAAAACAGCCGTAGGACTAAACTGTTGCTATTTTATGACGAAGAAACATTGGAATATTTTTAAGCATAAAAGAGACACATTGATAATTTTAATGAACATATCAAAATATTACCCCAACACTTTGCAAGAAATTTCCTATTTCCTCCAGCCGAAGTAACTGAATAATACCATCAGCATCAACATCATCATCACCATCATCATCATCATCATCATCATCATCATCATCATCATCTGGATTCTGATCATATTGTTGGAATAGCAATTAGGAAAACGACACTTTTGGTTGAAAGTCATTTGGAGATAATCATTGTACACGATGGGCATTCTATAGTCATAACAACTGTTCTTTAAATGCTCTAAGTATTGCCCCTATTGACATATCGCACTCCCAGTAAATTAGTGTCGTAATTCCAAAATTGTGATCTGTAAAGATATAACATTTTCTAGTAAAATACTGTTGTAAAAAATTTTAATAAATGGGTACAAAAACCTTTCATAATTTACCATTTTACCATTTTATTGTTAGAATCTCATACTTTCAACTAGTAAAACAACGTTGGAAATAGGCCTAATTTACGAAAATAATATGTGATTTTCGACGTACGACAGTATTTTACTGTGTTTCCGATATATATATCAGACGGTATGGCATAGTTGCGCCCCGCGGTCAATTGGAAGGCCTAGGCATGGCATAGTTGCGCCCCGAAGAAATCAGGTAGCAGATGGGACATGGCATAGTTGCGCCCCGAAGAAATCAGGTAGGCCTAGCATATGATCAATTTTGCTATGTAAAATAACACTTTTTTATTGATCACACACAATAAATGAACTGCATTTTTTGTTTCTAAATCGATATCTTAACCCTACGGTACAGGGTTTCGAAAATTGAAACTTAGAACTATTGTGAATTATTAACTCTTTACCGTTTTCACTAAACTTAACATTCATTTTAAATTAACATCACTATACGCCACAGACGGTGTGAAAATCACTAATAAAATGTCAAGACTGCTAAGGTCCCATATTCCAACGACTCACTCATTTGAATATGTCAGTTAATAAAGTACTGCTGGCGTTCATTTTAATGGTAGGCTATTGGTAATCACTACATAAACAGTAGAAAAACAGTTAATAAGATATTGCCAACTTCATGGTGTTCATTTTAACGATATCGATAATGAATATTAAATCGAATAAGAAATCAATAAGGTTGGTTGATTACGGGGCTCGAGTTTCCGTAGTATCTTTTTCTCTAGCTATTTCATTGTGGCGCAACTATGCCATGCCCATTTCTCTACCTGATTGGAACGGGGCACAACTATGCCCACAAAACAGGGACCTTTCTTTATCTGCTGCATTTTATCTGACCGTGGGGCGCAACTATGCCCTGCCCCTATCAGATTGGCCATTCCCATGTTATGAAATGGAAATATATATATGAAAGAAAATAACCACTAGGATCTCCACCGTCGAAAATGACTCTTCTGGTAACGAAAGCTAGCTAGGAGGTATTACTCCATGCAATTCTATAAGGGTTATAACGTGACTTCTTTTGCAGTCGCTAGATGGCAGCATAGTGAAATTGATAAAAGTAGTTGGTCTTGAAAGTGTTTTTTATGTGTGGTGAGGCGTGCTGTCTAATACGGTGCCCTAACTTCTCCAGCCTTGCCGCGACTGCTGCTTGCAGGGCTTCTTCAAGAAAATTTAAGATGTCTTCCTTTTTGTTTGTAATTTCATCAGAGCGTTGTCGCCCACGATTACGACAACCTGGTATTACACTGCCCGTATCGCAGAAACGCTGACAGACTGCAATAAATGTCTCTGAATTTGGCACGCACCTCCTCAGATGTCGTGCTGCATAAAACCGTTCATCTGAACGAGAACTACGCCTTATTTCTCCGTAAATTAATACAGCATATCAAGAAGATATTCTGTCTTTGGCATTGCGATACAAACCAGCACTGAATATCGATAATCGCTATAAAAACTGTCAAAGTCCACATCTGTGGAGTAACGGTCAGCGCGTCTGGTCGCGAAACCAGGTGGCCCGGGTTCGAATCCCGGTCGGGACAAGTTACCTGGTTGAGGATTTTTCCGGGGTTTTCCCTCAACCCAATACGAGCAAATGCTGGGTAATTTTCGGTGCTGGACCCCGGACTCATTTCACCGGCATCATCACCTTCATTTCATTCAGACGCTAAATAACCTAGATATTGATACAGCGTCGTAAAATAACCCAATAAAAAAATAAAAAAAAAATAATAAAATTCACTTGAATTAAATTCCCCAATGTAAAAAAAAAATAAATAAATAAATAAAAATTAGAAAAGCTTTAAAAAACTAACACAACCAGTTATAGTCCCGTCGCTCTAATTTCCGGCAGCCAATCGCGTTGCAGGTCGGCTACATTTAAACGTTTGCGTCTTGTGATTCGCTGATTCATTTCTTAAGGCTCGATAAATACTTAATATAATCGCCCGCCATTTTAGCTCTTTCGTTGGCGTTCGCAGAAAGCACACGAAGACGTTATTTGCAGCCCAATTATTTGCTTAATTACATTGCGTTTGATTTATTATCATAGGAGCTACGACATGATAATGTTTAACGGTGTGGCAAATAGATTCCTCGTATGGTAGCTCGGCAACGTAAGAACAAAAATGGCGAACGACTAGACTTTATAGAGCCTTCACTTTCTAAGACGTAAGCAAAAAGGCGGAGTCACGCAGGAAATAACAGCGTCGAGACTATAATCACCCAAGAGATATTCGAACCCAAGTCTCGAGTTAAGTTTTTCACTTCTGAAATAATATGACAGCTTGAGCGATGTAAGGAAAAAAATACTATTTCCTTACACACCTTACTAACAACCAGTGCAGCATGAAATCTCTCTTAAACCTAATTTTTCTCCCGTTTATTTGCAGCCGGAGGTGGCAGATGCATGCAGAATTATCTGATTTTGAAGTGTCTGCAGGCAATGCTGAAGAAAGTAAGTGATAAGATGAGTAGCTTCGTTTCAAAACGTATTTTCTTCACTCTTAAAAAGTTAACATGTATCATTTTATCTACATTCAGTTCGGGATATGTATGCTAAGACTTCGAACCAACAAGATTACAACGAAGAGCTAAACACAATCAAATACATAGCACAAGAAAACGGATACAACCCCAACATAATAGACAACATAATACGTAAGACAAAACAAAACCACAAAAAAACATAAGAATACAACACAAACACAAGAACACAAAAAATACATCATACTAATATACGAAAACAAAAACACACACAAAATTGCAACCTCATTCAAGAAATTAAATTACAACATCGCATACAGAACAAATAACACTCTACAAAAACATCTCAACACACAAACAACACAAACAAACAAATACAACCACACAGGCGTATACAAACTCAAATGTAACACCTGCAACAACTTCTACATAGGACAGACAGGCAGATCGTTTCAAACACTTTACAAAGAACACATCACAGCCATAACAAAACTACAAAACACCTCCACATATGCAGAACACATCACAAATGCTAACCACACCTACAGAGACATCAACACAGACATGGAAATACTACATATCCAACCAAAAAGCCAGAAACTCAACACACTAGAACAATATGAAATATACAGACACACGAAAACACACCCCAACGATATTCTCAACACACAACTCAACTTCAAAACACATACACTCTTGGACTCTACACTATACCACAGGAACATACCCTCACAGGAAACGGAACAAGTGGCGCCAAGACCAACAACGACCAGTTCTGAAGATGACCCATAAATAGGTCGAAACATGTAAACGAGGTACGTTGAAATTTAACACAGGAAAGTCTTACCATACATATTCCGAAGTGATACAGTGTTAAAAGTTGTGTAATCAAGATGTATACATTCAGGTAACGCAAAATTCAAATCTGCAGTGATAAGGAAACAGAGCTAGTTCTTTTCTATCTTAATATGATGTTGAAAAGGAAGTGTTGGTGTGAGTAGACCGGATTCTATCTTTTGACGAAAAATACTAACACAACAGACATCACTACACCTGAAAAATTGCAGCATCGGATTGCAGATGCCTTCCAGCAAATGAAGAATGACCCAGGATTGCTGGAGCGCATTTGTGGGGTCTTTGCGAACAAATGCATGCAAGTGCGTGATCAGCAGTTTGAGCACATGCTGTAAAATTCTTCCGTTAACATGTTCATTGCTTATCTACAAACTTTACTCTTATTCAAACAAAAAAGCTTTTCTGTATATGTTTAATCACATCTTTGTGCTGCTGATGCCAAATTTATTAATTTTACTATTCTAATGATTGACAAATTAAATGATATTATCATTCCTTTTGTTGGAATTAGTACTTAGTATTCAGCGGGCTCCAACCAATACAAAACGGCATTACCTCGTAAACGGTTTCTTTTGAGGACATATGCTTACCAGAACTTTCCTGCTTCTCTTCGTTTTTACTTTTCATCCCTAAATTTTTATTATCAATTTTGAAACACCCTGTATATGGTCCTGCATTGTCAGATCTTCTACTTGACACACAATATATTGTTAGTAAATGTTAAAATTTGTGAACATATATTAATAACTTATATTAATCAGAAATAAAATATAAATGACACTCGGGAGGAAATTAAACGCAGAATAAATATGGGAAATGCGTGTTATTATTCAGTTGAGAAGCTCTTAACATCCAGTCTGCTGTCCAGAAATCTGAAAGTTAGAATTTATAAAACAGTTATATTACCGGTTCTTCTATATGGTTGTGAAACTTGGACTCTCACTCTGAGAGAGGAACATATGTTAAGGGTGTTTGAGAATAAGGTGCTTAGGAAAATATTTGGGGCTAAGCGGGATGAAGTTACAGGAGAATGGAGAAAGTTACACAACACAGAACTGCACGCATTGTATTCTTCACCTAACATAATTAGGAACTTAAAATCCAGATGTTTGAGATGGGCAGGGCATGTATCACGTATGGGCGAATCCAGAAATGCATATAGAGTGTTAGTTGGGAGACCGGAGGGAAAAAGACCTTTAGGGAGGCCGAGACGTAGATGGGAGGATAATATTAAAATGGATTTGAGGGATGTGGGATGTGATGATAGAGACTGGATTAATCTTGTACAGGATAGGGACCGATGGCGGGCTTATGTGAGGACGACAATGAACCTTCGGGTTCCTTAAAAGCCATTTGTAAGTAAGTAAGTAATCAGAAATAAAAAAGTATTTTCAGGGCGAAATTTTAAGTGTTAATGGAACAATAGCGATGAATATAGTACAAATTGAACGAAATAAAATTGGAATAATAAAATATTATAATATCGCATATTTATAATCAAAACTATTAACGAAATATCACTATTAAATTTTTAATTTTCAGATGGAATATCTGTATGACCTAAAGAAAATAACAGAAAGTGATAATATTATTTTGCTTATTGCAGTAGCTATAGCAACAGAAAGTGATGGTGATGTTCTTATGTTATTATAAAAATACCGGGAGTATTTAAACTAAATTACAAACCACACAGCAATGTACAGGAAATTCCTCGTACCCGTTTGAATTATAAGTATGCTTTAATAAAATAGATATTGACATAATTTTAAGTATGATATAGGTCTAATATGTTATTATTGATTTTAGTTGGAAAAAATTAGTGAACATATATTAATAACTTATATTAATCAGAAAAAAAAAGTATTTTCAGGGCGAAATTTTACGTTTTAATAGAACAATAGCGATAAATATAGTACAAGTTGAACGAAATCAAAATTGGAATAATAAAATAATATAATATCGCATAATTTATAATCAAAATTATTAACGAAATATCACTATCAATTTTTATATTTCAGATGAAATATCTGTATGACCTAAAGAAAATAACAGAAAGTGATAATGTTATTTTGCTTATTGCAGTAGCTATAGCAACAAGAAAGTTACTGTGATGTTCTTATGTTATTATTGATTTTAGTTCACTGTTCGTTTCATTTTTGTTGGTGGAAAATATAGCGGATATTTAGAAAATATGATGTTTACCAATGCTGAAGAAGTTTATATGATTCTCGTATACGGTAAATTTATAAAAAAATAAAATGCTATCTTGCGATTATTTTACTGTCCATTTTGTTTCAATGCACTGTACAGATGTTAATTTTACATCGTAATTAAAAAAAATAAGAACATAACATCAAAATAAATTTCTATTATGATCTCAGTAATGTTCACTAATTTTTGGATTAAAACGCTGCCAAAGAGACTATGTGATGAAGATGATAAACTTTCAAGTAACAGCTTTTTCATCAACGTTCAATTTTTGCTAGCTTATCGTCTTAAAGAGTTGTCTTTAGTTACAAGCTACTTAACATCATAAACATTAATAAATTCTGTGTCGTGCGAGCAGAAATGAAAACCAATTTGAAACATCCATTTTGCACAATCCAAAGTACATACATTTAAACAGATTTGTATACATTTAGGATACAAATGATTTATTTTTAGTCATTAACCTAAAGAGCTTTCTGATAACATTCATCCAAGGTTTCATCAATTTCACTTTACACACGGTTTTCAGTTCAGTAACTTCTGCTGGAACGTGACCAATTAGTTTAATTAATACAATTTAGCAGAGTAATTATTTGTTTTACAAATACTATCAATTAATTGATACAAGCAATCAAGGCAATGCAATCAGGTAAAATTTACGTAATGTCAACTGAAATATTTTTAGAAGAGAAACGTTGCTATTTTAGGAAAATCATTTATCCTTTTTTTTTCAATTAACGTATGCACACCATTAACCGAAAGGTCAGAACGTGTGCTTCCCACTAAGGATATCCGGGTTCAATTGAGCCAAATCTAGAATTTATGGTGAAAGAAATTTTTGAACGTTTCATTTGTATATTCTCACATTTCTTGTCAGTTATGTCAGCATTTCTGGGCATATGGGGTAAACATTGGTAATTTCGTGATAATTTCATGAAAATTAATTTAAAATGCAAACCTGTAAATATATCCTTATTCCGATTTTTTCATCTAAAAGACGATAATTTGCTGTACAAATCTGGAGACATAAAAGATTGGACTCGTTCTTGAAAAAGTGCCAAAAACCACTTTTACAACTTAAGCTAAAAGGTTGGTTATTTCGTGATAAACTTGGTAATCTCGTGATATTACATTGGTAATTTCGTGAGAGGTAGAAGAATTGTGGAAAAATTCATTAAAGTCAAATGAAATTCTCATTTATTGTTACAAGACTTCAAACATAGTAATTCCGTCTAATATTCATAGCAAGAAAACATAGAAATACATATCAACACATAATAAGAATGAAATCAAAGTAAAAATTGAAATTGAAAAGGGATCTTCTTTGCCCTGAAAGGGTAAACACTTTTATTACGGACTTTACTATAGCCTATTTTACTAGGGTAATTCCAAAAGTAATGCATAACATTTGTTTAAAAATTATATTCTTATCCTACAGCTTTGCCATTTTCACAGAACGTAGATAAATTATTTAGGAACAAAATGTCACTTTTCCACATAATCCCCGTCGCTTTCAACTGCCTTACTTAACTTAGGAACGAGGGCCTGTACACCAGCACGGTAAAAGTCTGGACCAACACGTCTGAGCCACTCTTTAGCAGCGTGCACAAGGGAGTCATCTTCTAACCTCGTTCCGCGAAGGGATCCTTCAGTTTACCAAAGAGATGGTAATCGCACGGTGCCAGTTCAGGACTGTAACGCGGATGTTTCAGTGTTGTCTATCCGAATTTTCTGATTTGGTCTGTGGTCTTGTGACTCACATATGGCTGTGTGTTGTCGTGCAATAGCAGAACATCCTGCTTCTCCCGATGTAGTCGAACACGACTCAGTCGAGCTTGAAGTTTCTTGAGAGTTGCCACATACTCGTCAGAATTAATTGTGGTTCCGCGTGGCATGATGTCCACAAGCAAGAGTCCTTCTGAATCGAAAAACACAGTAGCCATAACTTTTCCTGCCAAAGGTGCACTTTTGAATTTCTATTTCTTTGGTGAATTTGCATGATGCCACTCCATTGTCTGCCTCTGTCTCCGGTCCAAAATGGTGGAGCCATGTTCCATCTTCTGTCACAATTCTTCCAAGTAAGTCATCTAGCACTTATCATTGGCACTTAGCATGATAACAAATCAAACAGAAGCTACACTGAACCCCCTTTTCTTTTTTTTATCACATCTTATCTTCAGATTTCTAAAATTCGTTTTGTAATGCAATTTTTTAAATAGTATAAAATATAACGCTTAATGCTCAACAAAATTTCGCCTCAAACAGCTAAGATTTCTATCAGTAAACCTAAACCTATATGGCGACTACAGCTGTATCTAAAATTCCAAAAACATTTCCTAAAATTTCATTAAGATATAATAAATCTTTGTACCAAATATCATATGCTTACCTTTAGTAATAAGCCTGTAATGTAATTACAAACATCCACAAAATTTGTACGCCTGAGAAATCGACGGTAAGTTGCTCTCTCCAAACACAAAATCTCACTGAAGCAGCTACAATAGTGACACAAAGCTTAGCTGTATGTTTCTGGAAACTGGACAACATATGCAATCCCTTGGCGGAAATTTGAATCTCGTAACACCATTGGTTAGTTCACGAAAGAGCAAAGAAAAAGTATCACGAAATAACCACTACCACGAAATTACCAATGTTTATCCTACTTGGAGTTAAACTTGAAATGGAGAACTTATAAGTAGGGTTGTCAACTTTTGTTAAGAAAATACGGGAGACTAAGGAATCGACAAAAGTGCATGGCTTGTGGAAAGGCAAACCTCAAGAATATACCATCCTCAATAACAATACGCAGATATGACTTCGAGAGAGTGGATGAGTTAAAATACCTGGGATCGAGAGTTACTTACTCTAATGATATTTCATATGAAATAAAGCAGAGGTTAATGGCTGCCAATACAGCTTACTTCGTCTTAAGAAAATTATTTTGCTCAAGAATTTTATCTCGCCCCACAAAGTAACCATCTATAAAACACTTAAAGGACCTGTACTAGCATACGCTGCTGAGACGTGGTCCCTAATAAAAAAGACGCAGAAAATTTGGATGCCTTTGAGAGGAAGATACTCCGTAAAATAATTGGCCCAGTATACGAGAGAGGAAGATGGAGGGGACGATATCATAATGAGTTGTATTCCATCTATAAAGATCCGCCTATTAGAAGAATGGTAAAAGCAGCAACATCAAGGGTATATGTACGTGAACGGCCTCAAATATTATCAGAAAATGCAGGCTCTAAATTTCTAAAATTTTACAAGAAAATGAACTCACAATTGGACAAAAATTACAAGGTACCGCAACAAGACTTATTAGAGCTTAAATATCTGATAAAAGCATAAAAAAAGGTTACAAATAATATTTTTCAAACCAGTTTTATCTAAGTATGAAAAAAAAGAAAAGAATTCTGCAGTTAACTATATCATTTGGTAACCATAACATTGTTATGGCCTCTCTGACATCTTTAATATTTTTCCTGCATGTAATGAACACTTATTTCTGAAAAGTAGACTACTCTCAGACATGTAGAGTTGTTTATTTTAATACAATTACTTTTTTTATTTGTCCTATCTAAACTATATTAAAATTTGCATAATGTTTTGTGGCCTAATTTTCCTGTTTTCAAAGAAATGTAGTCGACCTTTTGCATAAATGCATGTTACATCAGTGTACAAAATTTAAGAATTCTATCTCTAATGGTTGTGGAGTTATGAAATAATGTGTGAAAATTGTCAAATTTTGGACAATTTAATTTAAAGTAAAAAGTGAATTCTAAAAAAATATTATTAGTAACCCTTTTTATTCTTTTATCAGATATTTAAGTTCTAATAAGTCTTGTTGTGGTACCTTGTAATTTTTGTCCAATTGTGAGTTCATTTTCTCATAAAATTTTAGAAATTTAGAGCCTGCATATTCTCATAATATTTGTGGTCGTTCACGTACATATACCCTTAAGGTGGGCTGGGCATGTGGCACGGATGAGTGACGTAGAAATTCCTAAAAGGATATTAAATAGAAATCCCGGGGGCCAAAGAAGCCGTGGACGACCAAGAATAAGATGGTTGGATGCAGTTGAGGAAGACATACGTAAGATGGAATATAATAACTTAATAATAATCCGTGGCGCTACAGCCCGTGAAGGGCCTAGACCGACCAGCCGGCTGCTGGCCTCACGCCCACATGCTGAAGCAGAGGTGGACGATCATCCAACCAGAATGGAGGTATCGTGTGGTTAGCACGATGATCCCCCCCAGCCGTTGTTAGCTGGTATTCGCAACCGGATTTCGCTGCCTATCGTAGATCCCCAAGTGCATCACGATGCTGGGTGGGCACCGGTCCCATACACTGGCCGAAATATCATGAGAAAATTTCTTCTCCCACGAGGACTCGAACCAGCGCGCATTCCGTAACGCGAGTCCTAGGCGGGATGCCTTAGACCGCGACTCCACGGCGCGGGACAAGATGGAATATAGGAATTTCGCAGGATCGTAAAATCGTGGAAGAGGCCAAGGTTCACATTGAGTTGTAGCGCCAAGAGAGAAGAAGACAAAGAAGAAGAAGAAGAAGAAGAGGAAGAAGAAGAAATCGACAAAATTTCGCATAGAAAATGGACAAATTATCCAGTTCCGTTACTAGAAAACAACTTTATTCTACACTTTGGCAACTAGACTTAAATTTAAAGTATTTTGAAAAAGATTTTTTCTCGCGTAATAATTCAAGCGCATTGCAGTTATTATTATTATTATTATTATTATTATTATTATTATTATTATTATTATTAGCTATTATTATTATTATTATTATTATTATTATTATTATTATTATTATTACAAGGTTTGAAAGCTCTGGCTACTTAGTCTCAAATATAATACTACTGAATCCTGTTCTGACATAATATTATCTACAAGGGCCATTTCATAAATAATGCACAGGTTGGCAGTACTGCAGATTGAGTGACGCAACAATGAAAATTACGTTAGTTGCTGTCGAAAGCTTGATGAAGAAACACGTGTTTTGTTTCATTCATATTCCATAGCTTACTCTGTGTTTAAATAACGAGAGCTAGAAATGGAGCCTGCACGTGTCTCGGGTACTGTTGAAGAAACAAAGATTCGACGTTGAACGTCAAGCATTCTTGCGTCGAATTATCGTTATTGATGAAACTTGGGTTACAGACTTTGAACCGGAGTTGACGTCACAGTCCAACGAGTGGAGAGGTTCGGCTTCCCCACGACCTCAATCGAAGGTGAAGTAAATGATGATCTTTGCTTATGATCATCAAGGAATCATCATGACAGAGTCCCATGTGGAACAAGTGTCGTAACTTCATGCAAAATCTGCGCGGAAAAATGCACAACAACCGAACCCAGTTGCTCGAGGATGGGCCACTGATTCTCCATGACAATGCTCGCCCGTACATCGGGAATGTTGTAACTCAAAAGCTGTGCAAATACGGATGGTGTTACCTCACGCTCCCTACAGTCCAGACATGAATCCACCAGACTTCGACTTGTTCCCAAAGTTGAAAGAACATATGCGTGGACTTTTTTTACTTCTCTGGAGGAGCTTTCCAAGCCATTCGCCAGATGAATAGCAGTGGTGCTATGAAAGGAATATTAAAGCTCCCCAGACGTTGGGATTCAGTCATTGAGAAGCAGGGAGACTATACTGAAGGATTGTAAAAAGATATTGCATAAAATAAACCTGTAAGTGAAAAGAGATGTGTATATTATTTATGAAATGACCCTTGTAGTTATAAATTTCTTAAGTGTTTAGTTGCTCCTCATTATATGGAACTGTAGTCCCGGGTAATGACTTAAATATTAAAAAATAAACTTCATACTACAAAAAAGTGCTATTACATTAAAGTGCAATATGGAAACAAACTCTTTTCAAGCCTTTATTTAGGAAATTAAAATTTTTAGTGGTAGTATCTCTATCTATGTTACGTTGTATATAAGGGAAAATTTTGACGCTATTTACTAATACAACACCGAATACAGAAATAATTTGTACCTAATTTCTGTAGAAATACATCAACTGAAACAGCTCTCAGGAAATGGGGAATCAAACTATT
Organism: Periplaneta americana; assembly: GCA_025594305.2. Classification (NCBI taxonomy): domain Eukaryota; kingdom Metazoa; phylum Arthropoda; class Insecta; order Blattodea; family Blattidae; genus Periplaneta; species Periplaneta americana. The sequence goes on from JAJSOF020000029.1 coordinate 10,161,904, forward strand.
CTTTGCATTTCCTAATCGGATCAGATATCTACAAATCAATAATTTGAATTAGCTGTCAAACACCTTTTTACTCTTTCACGATATAAAGAAGTACTATGAATTATTTATAAATAAAGTTTTTTTCAGAATTAAATTTAATTCGTTTAACCAAGTTATATTCATTTGTCCGTCATACATTTCAACCCTTAAATTTGCAAAGTATGGTATTCTATAGGATACAATAGGTTAATAGGCTATATGCTATAATTTTAATAGAACAGTAGAAAAACAAATGGTAGGAAAATAATTAAAATTTCACAATACTTTAATACTGTACAACATATAAAATATGGACATTGCAATAGTTGTTTTCTTTACGGTCCGACACGGTTTAATAAACTAGTGTGAAAAATGAAGTTTTGCCAATTTGAGGGTTAAAGTGCTTCGACAGTAAATTTACTGAGTAGACCTAACTGTGCCCTGTATTAAGTTACGTTGCTTTACCCTGAGGGGAGAAGGCGGTCCGTAGCGCTAGGTATCTGAGAGAACTCTTATCCTAACCCCAGCTAGACGCATTCCCGTTCCACACCGGCTGACTACGCTAAGATTCGCTGTTTATACGTAGGTCATTCGTTATCTTGTGAAACCAAATGCTTGCGTGAGTCGTAGCATAGAGTAAAAATCTTATGGTGGGTCTAAGTGAGGTCGCTAGCTACAAGTAGAAGTGTAGCGAGGAGGGAAGCTTCCTAGTCCACTTTCTTCTTCCCCTTACGCGCAGGTAGGTTTCACGAGATAACTAATGGCCTATATCCAGGTTTCAAGCAGACTACCACACTCTTTCCTAGAGCGCTCTGTCCGTCCGTCCGTCCGTCCGTCCGTCGTCACCCGACGATCGGGAATGCTATGGAATGAGGTTCGGACGGAATGATTTGATGCTTGACGTGAGAAACAGAAAAGTCCCGAGGAAAATACAACTACGAGTTTATCCGCCACAAGTGTAACTGTGATTTTTAACGAGAGTAAAAATCTCAGACAAGACGCATCCTCGAACAAGGATCGTCTGCTTAATAGACCGAAGGTCTCCACCATTTGTTAAGCGACATCAAAAACTTTTTACTTCCATTTTTAACAACGTCCTGATTGTACGTATGCAGTGTAAAATATTACTATGGCAACTAAAACTTACGATAAAGCAAAGCCTGTATGATATAGTCAAAAACAAGGTACAATACAATATAAGGAAAAAGTTTTTGATGTCACTGTAGCAGGTAATGAAGTACATACAGTAGCTGTTTGTTTTTCTAGGTAGTTATAAGACATAGAAATCTTAATACTGCGATAAGAAACCTATTTATAAAAACAATGAAAAAATAACCTAATCAGTGGGCCAAGATTAGAAATTAGAAGGCTTTGACAATTTTGTAAAACAAGCGAAAGTCCTTTACGGTTACTAACTCAAAGTCAAGAAAGAAAGAAATTGATGTTCAACCTATTCATTCATTCATTCATTCATTCATTCATTCATTCATTCATTCATTCATTCATTCATTCATTCATTCAAAATTCATTCATTTATTCCATTGATAGATTGATCTATTTATTTATTTACTTATTTATTTACTTACTTATTTACTTATTTATTTACCTATTTATTTATTTATTTACGTATTTCGGTATTTATTTATTTACTTATTCATTTACTTATTTACTTACTCATTTACTTATTTATTTATTTACTTATTTACCTATTTACTTATTTATTTATTTACTTATTTATTTATTTATTTCTTTATTTACTTATTTACTTATTTATTTACTAACTTATTTATTTACTTATTTATTTATTTATCTATCTATTTATCTATTTATATCTATTTATATTTACTTATTTATTTGCTTATTTATTTAATTATTTACTTACTTATTTACTTACTTATTTACTTGTTTATTTATTTATTTACTTATTTATTTACTTATTAATTTATTTACTTATTAAATTATTTACATATTTACTTATTTATTTAATTATTTATTTATTTACTTATTTATTTATTTACTTATTTATTTACGTATTTATTTACTTACGTACTTGTTTATTTATTTATTTACGTATTTCCTTATTTATTTATTTACTTATTTATTTACTTAATTAATTATTTATTTACTTATGTATTTAATTATTTATTTATTTACTTATTTATTTATTTACGTATTTATTTATTTATTTATTTATTTACGTATTTACTTATTTATATACTTATTTACTTATTTATTTATTTACTTATTTACTTAATTATTTATTTATTTACGAATTTATTTGCTTATGTACTTATTTATTTATTTACTTATTTATTTACTTCTTTACTTATTAATTTATTAATTTACGTATTTATTTATTTATTTATTTATTTATTTACTTATTTACTTAATTATTTATTTATTTACTTCTTTATTTAATTATTTATTTATTTACTTATTTACTTATTTATTTATTTACGTATGTATTTATGTACTTATTTATATATTTATTTACTTATTTACTTAATTATTTATTTATTTACTTATTTATTTACTTATTTATTTAATTGTTTATTTATTTGCTTATTTATTTATTTATTTATTTATTTATTTATTAACGTATTTATTTACTTATGTACTTATTTATTTATTTACTTATTTACTTATGTATTTACGTATTTACTTATTTATTTATTTATTTATTTGTTTATTTTTTTATTTTTTTATTTATTTATTTATTCATTTACTTATTTACTTATTTATTTACTTATTTACTTATTTATTTACTTATTTACTTATTTATTTATTTATTTACTTATTTACTTATTTACTTAATTATTTATTTATTTACTTATTTACTTAATTATTTATTTATTTACTCATGTATTTATTTATTTACGTATTTATTTACTTATGTACTTATTTATTTATTTACTTATTTATTTACGTATTTATTTATTTATTTATTTATTTATTTATTTATTTATTTACTTAATTATTTATTTATTTACGTATGTATTTACTTATGTACTTATTTATTTATTTACTTATTTGCTTATTTATTTACGTATTTACTTATTTATTTACGTATTTACTTATTTATTTATTTATTTACTTATTTATTTATTTATTTATTTATTTATTTATTTATTTATTTATTTATTTATTTATTTATTTATTTATTTATTTATTTATTTACTGATTTATTTATTTATTTATTTATTTATTTATTTATTTATTTATTTATTTATTTATTTACGTATTTACTTATTTATTTATTTATTTATTTATTTATTTATTTACGTATTTACTTATTTATTTATTTATTTACGTATTTACTTATTTATTTATTTATTTACTTATTTATTTATTTATTTATTTATTTATTTATTTATTTATTTATTTATTTATTTATTTATTTATTTATTTATTTATTTATTTATTTATTTATTTATTTATTTATTTATTTATTTATTTTCTCTTAAGCGCAGATACTATAGTATGATATTAAGAAAATTTGAAGTCGGTTTCTCTTTAACGGAAAATTGAAATTTTGTTGTTCTACAAGAGGGATTTGATAGACTAACACAAGCTGAGACGAAGTAAGGTACAACTGTATTTAATGCATTAATTTTATTAATGTTTGTATCTCCCCACAGGTGTTTGACGAGTAAGAGTTTTCTCGCTTTAAGAGAAGACATGAATACAGCCAACACTGGTGTCAAGCACAGCTTTGTGTGTAATAAAACGTATCTTAATATTGTACTGTACATCAATATGTCCAAATAGTTACAAAATAAAGTGCTTCACTTTCAGTTTCTTTCAAATGCTCACTGTTCCTCGTAAATAAGAAGTGCAATAAAGTTTTGCATTGTATCTACAGAACACTTGTGGATGTGCTGATGTTCTTAAATACGCTACTGTGAATGTTATTAATTCATTAATTTTATTATTTTAGTAATGCTATATATTATGGAATTCACGTGACGTATACATAGCTCAGACCTGTCTTCGAACAGTTCATTAAACAACAACATGTTTTGTACTGTTTCTGGGATTTTGGTCAATAAAGAGCATTACACAGAATTTGTATTAATTTATTACTATAGAAATGGTCCTATTTAAAACGTAGATTTAAACTGACGATTTATTATTTTGTGCGAGATCGTGCGTATTTGCTTGGTTTCCGCATAAAATCAATCCGCGGAAAGTCTAAAATTCCACATTCAGTATTCTCAACCTAACACACATAACAATTTCCCTCTTCTTACCGCTTAAGTGACATATTCATTTTACTGCTTTAGGCTTTTAACATATTATTTTTAGAGACGTTTAACATAGTAATAATTATAAATTGGAAACTTACCACTGCAATTTCACCTAAATTGCACTGTTAATTATTGTTTTTAAATATTTGCAAAAATTAAGTAAAGTCTACTACTCCACTAAAGTTACTGCATTCGTGATGCAAGTAACATTAAGGAAGCCGTGAAAAAATCAACAAGATTCCAGACTCATCATAGACTGGGGGAAAAAAAAGACAGACGTATATCACGGCCTCATGGAGTATAGTAAACACAGAAAACATTTTAAAGCAACAATGTTGAAGATAGGTATTTTTGTTTTGCAAATTTGCAGTCATTGAACAGAAACCAAGATGGAGATTTCATTGCAACTAATTAGAAATTCCTCTTTCAGGTATGTAATAAACGATCTTCGCACAAAATAATGTACGATACACGAGCGGTATGTTCTCGGAAATTAAAAAAGCTCAACTACGTTTCGCTTTTTCAAACTTTTCCTGGAACATGAAAACTTCAACATACAGCTCTTGTAACGCATATTACTATTACCTATGCTAAAAACAATGATTGCCGGGGTTTCAGGAGGTCGGTATGGCTTTACAAACGAAAGTAGATGTGTGTTTCCTACGTGTGATGGAAGAAGTTTCGTTTGGTGTGTTAGCAGCATTACGTTTCTCATCAATTCATCATTGTTGTGTCACAGCATCACGTTTACAAATTCGTGGCTCCTGTGGATAAGTAATTTTCTGTGTTGCAATTTGAGAAGTCCGATTCTGTAGCTTCTGTACAGCGAGCTTTCTGACAACAATTCAGAATCGATAATCTACCCAACGACAACATTCGTCGATGGTATAGACAATTTTAAATGACTGGGTTCATGTGTAAAGGAAAGAGTTCAGAACGTCCACGTGTGCCCAACGAAAGAGTCGGGAATGTCAGAGAACCTTTTGTGAATAGTTCATGGTCCTCCCACCTCACACCATATGATTTCTTTATGTGGGGGTTATGTGAAGGACCATATGTACCTGCCACCACTACCTACCAGAGTTAAGAATTGTTGCTGCTATTGAGTCTTATCAATCCAGACATGCTGACAATTTAGGGACAAACTGTATTTATGTATAACAATAAGAAACCATCACTCTCACTCTGAGAGAGGAACAGAGATTAAGGGTGTTTGAGAATAAGGTGCTTAGGAAAATATTTGGGGCTAAGAGGGATGAAGTTACAGGAGAATGGAGAAAGTTACACAACGCAGAACTGCAAGCATTGTATTCTTCACCTGATATAATTAGGAACATTAAATCCAGACGTTTGAGATGGGCAGGGCATGTAGCACGTATGGGCGAATCCAGAAATGCATATAGTGTGTTAGTTGGGAGACGGAAGGGAAGAAGACCTTTGGGGAGGCCGAGACGTAGATGGGAGGATAATATTAAAATGGATTTGAGGGAGGTGGAATATGATGATAGAGAATGGATTAACCTTGCACAGGATAGGGACCGATGGCGGGCTTATGTGAGGGCGGCAATGAACCTCCGGGTTCCTTAAAAGCTATTTGTGAGTGAGTAAGTAAATAAGTAAGTAATAAGAAACCATCAGGAAACTTCCAGCATAAATCGAAACAGCATCCACAGTTTTCTTTCCTTCCTGTCAAATTACTGAAAATGGACTTAACTCGTTTTGGGAGAAAGCTCTTTAATTATTATCGTCAAATTGTATATAATGATTTTCGAAGTAAAGACCTTACCATTATCCAGAAATTATTTACACCCTGACACTGGTATGAGATCAACTCTCACAATCCAAGATATTCAATACAGGTTTCAAATGGTTTCAGAATGATTGTGAGGCCTTCGAAAGCTATTGGATAGCAACATGTTCTCAAGTTTTGTGGAAGAACTAGAGTAAGGAATAAATGATTTGCTTTTAAGACAAACGTTTCGAAAGCTGGAAATTACCTTCGGTACATGTAGATGCAACGCTTTAAATTCCTTGCACACTCGATTCTTCTGGAATTCGCTGCTCCTCCCATCAAACTGCAGCACATTTCTTCCGCGGAGGTACTGGCACAAATCTATTCGCACACGAATTTCAGTTTAGCTCTTCAACGATGATTCCGCTCGTCTGTGATGCCAGGGGTGAATCAAGTTTTCGTGCACACGAACAGAATACTCACATTCAGCTCACAAGGAAAACTTACCAAGTAATAATGGATTTTCACAACAACTGTTCCCTCATACGTTTCATTTGAAACAAGAAACCTCCCTATAAATTTCTACATCCGGAGAAATCCTAGTTTTCGAGATATTTTTTTTTTTCAAATTCTTCAATATAACAGCTAATGCAAATAGTGCTATGTGCTATACATATCAGGCAATAAATATCTTCTAACTGCGTACCGTACTGTCAAGATATCCTTTTATAATATAAACTAGTGGCTTGTGAAACTAAGTTCATTAGACGTTCAAATAAACATTTTTCCAATTTATTTTCAATGAAGAATACCAGGCATTCTGAAAGTTATTTGCTTCCATAATAATAAAAGATACTTTCTCTCGAGCCAATACTGAAGAGAACCACGCATATAAATATCTACACCACACCACCATTAAATATATGAAAAAGACCCAACCCCACTTGATTAATAACTATAAAAATATTTGATTTTTAATAATATTATTATCTTACGTAAGTTTTATAGCTTTCAGTAACATATACTATATATACTATATAGCCTCCACTCAGTAAAATATAGAAATCAAAATCTAATTTAAGTTATTCTCTACATCTACTTATATAACCCCAAAACGTTTCACTTTCATATAATCAATATAGCATTAATATGTATAATTAATGAAAAATAGTCACATCATGGCATTAACTGCAATAATATTTCATTTCTAGTGGTAATAATGTCATCAAACCAACTCAAGTTTTATAGTTTTTAATATCCAATACACAGCTGTACCCAGAAAATTACACATCACAAAATCGAACCTGTAAATTATTTTTAGTAAGTTAAGTTTTTAATGACCAATTTAATTTGAGCTCTAAATATGTCAGGATTCTTGCAGATCATGGCCTTCGTGTAATATTGTTTACTGTAATGTGTGTTTTGTTTTATTCTGAAATGCAATTAGCTAGTTCTCAAAACTGACGACAGATGGATTTTGGAAAATAGGAAAATTATGTTGAAAAATTGACATTTCACTGAAAACTACTATTTTTCTGAAAAACTTTCAGTTCCAAGCTTCAAAATGAGGGGTCATTTATTAAAATCCGTTCAGCCGTTTTCCCGTAATTTCTATTACCAGTTCAAATTATATATATAGCCTAGATTATGAAAATGACATACCAGATATACAGGATATATCAAAAATCATTTTATAAACTTTGGGGATAAGTTCCTCACGCCAAAACAAGAAACAAAGTTCATAAAAGTATATGTCCGAGAATTGTTCGTTTTTGAGTTATTAATGAAAGTTTACGTCCAATCCATCAACTGAAGCTTGTAACCACCCAGATGGCGATGTGTTGCCATGGAGACTTGTTTACATTTTGTCATTTGTGTACCCTCATTCTCACAAATGGTCGGAAAATGTAAACAGATCACTTGCGCTCCAATTGTGTCTCAAACAGGAAGTTGTGGATTGTCAAGTATTCTTTACCAATGAAAGGAGACTAACACATACATGTACTAATGCGATTTAAATATATTTATTTCATAATATTAAGATATATTTTGATAAATATGTGCTATAGAATATCTTTTCTTACTTCTATTTCCTTCAAAAGAAACAATTTCATTTCCTTTGACAACATTTCAATAATTTTGCAGTGTTTGTAATTTCGTAACAGTTACGTTTGGGGGTGAAGATCGTTATTAGTGACATCTGTTGGTTAATAATGGAAACTATCAAGGAGCATTATGCGGAGATCGCGGACGAACATGATGATAAAAATAAGGAAGTTTCATAACAACTCATTGGCGTCATATTGATGTGTAATCGCTTCGACTATCAGTTGCATTGTTGTCTGCAGACAAGGCCTCACGGAATGAGGAAACGATTATGAAGGAGTTAATCGAGAAGTCTGCGTCTTGTTAAATTGAAATGCTAGGTGTATGAAGACAGAAATGAAATTAAATATTAAACTTTTATTCCACATTTGGACTTCGTTACAATCCCAATCATGCTCACAATAACAATCACGAACAACATAAATTTTCACGCAATTATAAGAATTTCATGTGAATTCTCTGTCACCTGTTTGCGTGTGTCAATGTCTATTCCCGCTGGATACTCATTGTTACTGGGTTACTATGGCGACTAGATGAGCTTATGACCAGGCTTCGAGACTTTGGACCCGATACAATAAGTTTACTGTGCATGTACTATAGGTTGTTGACTTGCTGCAGGTACTGAAAGGTAGAGATATGTTTAGGTTACAACGTTGCTATTTATAGTAGAGTACGGTAGTATGGGGAAACACACACATATGTACATTCTGAAAGTAAATATACATTACACAAAGACAATGTGAAAAGAATGTGAAAATCATTTATTCTCTTGCATTTTATAAGCATTTGTGTTTAATTATACACAGTGTTAATGGTGGAAATAAGCATGTAGCAATTTTAATTTCTTCATTTATCCTATTGGTCGTCTTTAGGAAGTGCAGATACAGTACCGAATTGCAATGTACTACAAGATACATTTTCAGAGTCTCAAACGTAAATCTTTTTCGGTTATCTACCAAACACAGTTTGTACTGTAAAAAGCTACGCTCTACGTCTCATGACATGATAGGAGCAAAACGAAAGAACCTAACATCATTGCAGTCTCTAAGAGACAGTCCTTTATTCTCGGGTGACTCTATGTCCACTAATTTGCTGTTTATGTTACACAATGTTCCATATCCGTTATTTTTACATAAAATTGATTTCCACTTCTGTTTTACACGTTCAGTAACCGGTGTACTTGGTGTCTCATTAATTCTCTGCATCATTTCCTCAATTAATCTGAGGGCTTTCGGCATCTCTTGCTCTGACTTTTCTAACCGTGTAATAGTTTCAGACACAGTTTGTATGAAAACCATTATTCGTCAGAACCTTCAAATCCAGAGCGTTTTTCTTTGCGTATTTGTTGGCATTCATTCTACAGTACCCCCACCCACTGTACGCTTCACCGCTATACTCAGTACGCCGTTATGCGGATTTCCCACTGAACTGCTCTATTGGGTCCGAAGTCTCGAAGCCTGCTGATCACATACAAGAGAAGTTGTAGCCAAATTTTATATAGAGTTCTTTGAAATGAGCTCATACATCTTTTATAACAAAAATGTTACTTACTGCTATCAAGTAGCTATCGTCTTCAGAATTCATTTGCATGCGACATCAAGAACAGTTGAATTTTCTGGCAGAATTTCCTACTTTTGCCATCCCTGCATTGTTGCACATAGCAATAGGGGGAGCAAGGGGCATTCTGCTTCCAGCGTTGCACATCCCAACGCCTTCCTACAGTCCCTGCACGCCCTCGATAGGCTATTCCATCGCATCCGAGCAAGAAAACCCTAGTAAATCCTTAAAGGAAAAATGTATAATAAAACTGAGGGGGTTTTAGAAAATTTTTCAATTTTCCGCCTTGCAAGAATCTGTCATGTCTGAGCACGAGATGTGTTAAGTCGAATGAAGACCGTTCAGACTGGCGGGAAACAAACGTTGTGATAAATCAGACGCCTCTTGCTCACCTCATGCTCTGTCACAATCCGTAGCAGCCGAATGTGCGTAGCATTCCAGCACGCAGTACTGTACCTAGTTAACAGGAAAGAGCATCTTCGAAGAAGGCTCCTATATTCAGTAAAACCGTTGGCACAATTAGGATTTCCTTGAGGGTGCCTGAGGTACATACATTTCATTCATTCATAGTGTTCTTCCGCCAAAGGGCATGCCTTTCTCTGCAAATCCAGCATTCTCAAATCTTTTCTATTTTCCGTCTTCCTTTTAGGCTCGCATGTATATACGAGCCATGCATCTTAATTATGTTTATAAGTTAATCTGATGTCTTCTTCTGCTCCGAACTGTTCTCCATTTCGGCTTCCATTTCATCTATTTATTTATTTATACATCTGTCTATCTTTCCATCTACCTACCTACTCACTTACTCACCCACATCTATTCATCCATCAATCAATCTATAAATCTATCTATCTACAAATCTATAAATCTATCTATCTACAAATCTATCTATCTATCTATCTATCTATCTATCTATCTATCTATCTATCTATCTATCTATCTATCTATCTATCTATCTATCTATCTATCTATCTATCTATCTATCTATCTATCTATCTATCTATCTATCTATCTAACTATCTATCTATCTATCTATCTATCTATCTATCTATCTATCTATCTATCTATCTATCTATCTATCTATCTATCCATCTATCTATCTATCTGTATGTCTGTTTGTCTGTCTGTCTGTCTATCTGTCTATCTGTCTATCTATCTATCTGTCTGTCTATCCATCCATCCATCCATCCATCCATGTATCTAGAAATCTCTCTATCTATTTACAAATCTGTCTATTTATCTACAAATCTCTCTATTTACAAATCTGTCCATCTATCTACAAATATTTCTATCTATCTTCAACTCTCTCTATCTATCTACAAACCTCTCTATCTATCTACAAATCTCTCTATCTATTTACGAATCTGCCTATCTGTCTACAAATATCTCTATCTGTCTACAAATATCTCTATCTATCTACAAATCTGGCTATCTATCTACAAATCTGGCTATCTATCTTCAAATCTCTCTATCTATCTACAAATCTCTCTATCTATCTACAAATCTGTCTATCTATTTACATATCTGTCTATCTATCTACAAATATCTCTATCTATCTATAAATCTGTGTATCTATCTACAAACCTGTTTATCTATCTAGAAATCTCTCTATCTATTTACAATTCTGTCTATCTATCTACAAATATCTCTATCTATCTACAAATCTAGTTATCTATCTACAAATCTATCTATCTACAAATCTCTCTATCTATTTACAAATCTGTCTCTCTATCTACAAATCTGTCTATCTATCTACAAATCTGTTTATCTATCTACAAATCTCTCTATCTATTTACAAATCTGTCTATCTATCTACAAATCTGGCTATCTATCTTCAAATCTCTCTATCTATCTACAAATCTCTCTATCTATCTACAAATCTGTCTATCTATTTACAAATCTGTCTATCTACAAATATCTCTATCTATCTACAAATCTGTCTATCTATCTACAAATCTATCTATCTACAAATCTCTCTATCTATCTACAAATCTCTCTATCTATTTACAAATCTGTCTATCTATCTACAAATATCTCTATCTATCTACAAATCTCTCTATCTATCTACAAATCTCTATCTATCTACAAATCTAGCTATCTATCTACAAATCTCTATCTATCTACAAATCTGTCTATCTATCTACAAATCTCTCTATCTATTTACAAATCTGTCTATCTATCTACAAATATCTCTATCTATCTACAAATCTATCTATCTACAAATCTCTCTATCTATCTACAAATATCTCTATCTATCTACAAATCTATCTATCTACAAATCTCTATCTATCTACAAATCTATCTACAAAATCTATCTATCTACAAATCTCTCTATCTATCTACAAATCTCTCTATCTATCTACAAATATCTCTATCTACAAATCTACAAATCTCTGTCTACAAATCTATCTACAAATCTCTCTATCTATCTACAAATCTATCTATCTACAAATCTGGCTATCTATCTACAAATCTGGCTATCTATCTACAAATCTATCTATCTACAAATCTCTCTATCTATCTACAAATCTGTCTATCTATCTACAAATCTCTATCTATTTACAAATCTCTATCTATCTACAAATCTCTATCTATCTACAAATCTGTCTATCTATCTACAAATCTATCTCTATCTATCTACAAATCTGTCTATCTATCTACAAATATCTCTATCTATCTACAAATCTGTCTATCTATCTACAAATCTATCTATCTATCTACTACAATCTCTCTAATCTACAAATCTCTATCTATCTACAAAAAATCTGGCTATCTATCTACAAATCTATCTATCTACAAATCTCTCTATCTATCTACAAATCTGTCTATCTATCTACAAATCTATCTATCTACAAATCTGCTCTATCTATCTACAAATCTGTCTATCTATCTACAAATCTATCTATCTATCTACAAATCTGTCTATCTATCAAATTTACAAATCTGTCTATCTATCTACAAATCTATCTATCTACAAATCTGTCTATCTATCTACAAATCTATCTATTTACAAATCTGTCTATCTATCTACAAAATCTCTCTATCTACAAATCTATCTACAAATCTCTATCTATCTACAAATCTATCTCTATCTATCTACAATCTATCTACAATCTATCTATCTATCTACAAATCTCTATCTATCTACAAATCTGGCTATCTATCTATCTATCACAATCTGGCTATCTATCTACAAATCTGGCTATCTATCTACAAATCTCTCTATCTATCTATCTATCTATCTACAAAATCTCTATCTATCTATCTACAAATCTGTCTATCTATCTATCAAAATCTCTATCTATCTACAAATCTCTATCTATCTACAAATCTATCTATTATCATCTATCTATCTACAAATCTCTATCTATCTACAAATCTATCTATCTATCTATCTACAAATCTATCTACAAATCTCTATCTATCTACAATCTCTCTATCTATTTACAAATCTGTCTATCTATCTACAACATCTCTAATCTACAAATCTATCTATCTATCTACAATCTATCTACAAATCTGGCTATCTATCTACAAATCTGGCTATCTATCTACAAATCTATCTATCTACAAACTATCTATCTACAAATCTCTATCTATTTACAAATCTGTCTATCTATCTCAAATATCTCTATCTATCTACAAATCTATCTATCTACAAATCTATCTATCTACAAATCTGTCTATCTATCTACAAATATCTCTATCTATCTACAAATCTGTCTATCTATCTACAAATCTATCTATCTACAAATCTATCTATCTACAAATCTCTCTATCTATCTACAAATATCTGTATCTATCTACAAATCTGTCTATCTACAAATCTATCTATCTACAAACCTCTCTATCTATCTACAAATCTATCTACAAATCTCTCTATCTATCTACAAAATCTATCTACAAATCTGTCTATCTATCTACAATCTATCTACAAATCTATCTATCTACAAATCTATCTACAAATCTATCTTCTACAAATCTGTATATCTATTTACAAATCTGTCTATCTATCTACAAATCTCTCTATCTACAAATCTATCTATCTACAAATCTCTCTATCTATCTACAAATCTCTCTATCTATAAATCTCTCTATCTATCTACAAATATCTCTATCTATCTACAAATCTGTCTATCTATCTAAAATCTATCTATCTACAAATCTATCTATCTATCTATCTACAAATCTCTCTATCTATCTACAAATATCTCTATCTATCTACAAATTTGTCTATCTATCTACAAATCTATCTATCTACAAATCTATCTATCTACAAATCTCTCTATCTATATACAACTCTCTCTATCTATCTACAAATATCTCTATCTATCTACAAATCTGTCTATCCATCTACAAATCTCTCTATATTTTTACAAATCTGTCTATTTATCTACAAATCTCTCTATCTATTTACAAATCTGTCTATTTATCTACAAATCTGGCTATCTATTTACAAATCTCTGTATCTATTTACAAATCTGTCTATCTATCTACAAATCTGTCTATCTATCTACAAATCTGTCTATCTATCTACAAATCTATCTCTGTACCTATCTCTCTATTTACAAATCTGTCTATTTATCTACAAATCTCTCTATTTACAAATCTGCCTATCTATCTACATATATGTCTATCTTTATATCTACCGATCTATCTGCAAATTTATCTATCTGCCTATCTGTAAATCTAACTATCTATAAATTTAGTCTATCTATCTATCTATCTATCTATGTATCTATCTATCTATCTATCTATCTATCTATCTATCTATAAATCTATCTATGTATAAATCTACCTATCTACGTGTAAACCTGACTGTCTGTCTATCTATCCATGAACGTCTGTCCGTCCGTCCGTCTGTCTGTCTATCTATTCATTCATTACAAACCTACATTTAAGAATGCTGTTCTTATTTCTCAAACAGAATACAAATCTTTGAACTCTGATCAGAGAATTAGATCGGATAAATTTCTGCAGTCAAAGTTGAACCCAGTTCAAGGCGAATTGATATTTGATTAATGGTAATACAAGAGAAATATCCAAGTTCAGTTTGAAGGAAGATCGATCTCCTCTCTGATCTAAAGTCAAGTGGTTTTATACAATCGGACTTTAGAGTTCGTAGTCACAGATGATGAAATACGCGTGCTTATGATCGTGAGCGAAATCTAAATGACAGCATATACACCTATTATATTACCATTGTACCAAACTGCAATTCTAACGGCAGACTATCTCCATGCAAGGCTTGTGAATCTTTGATGCTGCGTGGCTGGCTTATCAAAACTTCACAGATTCACATGAGCGTTGTTTGTCTAGGCAGACACAAAGCCTGCGGTATGTGCACGCCACTTTTCCTTCCAATCATTCGCCCCCGCGCTTGTTCTTGTGCAAGACGCTCTCTCTGGTGACGTAATTGCCTGATTTCCCGCGAGGTTTGATGCAGTGTCGCAGCGGCGCAGGGGTTTGACTGCAGGAACGAGACGCGCCCACGAATCGGGTCTTGCGCGTGGACCACTACACACTCCTGGGACGGCCCGTCCAATTCCAGGGCTTTTGATTTAAATGATAATTTAAACCTTTTTCTTCTTTCCAACGCCTTCATTGAGTAGTTCATAAGCCTTTACAACAAGAAAACTGATTTAAGTTCCCCCTTGCTCTTCAGCTTTCATTCAAACAAGGTTATCTATCGTAAACCGTAATCCGGAATTTCTTTCTTAGTCAAAAGATCCGTTGCCCATACATTGCTTCAGGTTATTCAAGCTTTCTACACAATTCAAAAGTTTATAAGGATTAAAATGTATAAATCGAAAAACATAGAGAATTTATTGATATGAAGAAAGCCTTCGACAAAGTAGATAAAAACAAATTATTAAATATTTTAGCACATGATGGTATTCCAAATCAATTAATAACACCTATTTACAATATTTATAAAAATAATTATATGGGCCTACAGGTTAGGATTGAAAACATATTAGGATTAATTATATACAGGTTAGGATTGAACCTAACCTAAAACGTATTTAAAAATAGCCTTAAGGACTTTACTAATAGACGATAATTATACACAGTATGTAAAGGATGTAAATGATATTTTGTTATTGAAGGGTCCACACCTGTCTGGCCGCGAAACCAGGTGGCCCGAGTTCGAATCCCGGTCGGGGTAAGTTACCTGGTTGAGGTTTTTTTCCGGGGTTTTTCCTCAACCCAACACGAGCAAATGCTGGGTAACTTTCGGTGCTGGACCCCGGACTCATTTAACCGGCATTATCACCTTCATTTCATTCAGACGCTAAATAACCTAGATGTTGATTCAGCCTCGTAAAATAACCCAATAAAAAAATAAAAAATAAAAAGTTATTGAAGTGTTGTATTAGTGAAGAATTATGCTGTGTCAGTGAAGTGTGTTGTGTCAGTGAAGTGTGTTGTATAAGTGAAACGTGTTCCTGTCAGGGAAGCTTTATAGTTTATAGTGGCAGTGCAAAGTATTTGAACAGTGAAATGTTTTTGAAGTGTTAGTGAAATCAGGCTAGAACCAGTGAAATGTGTTGTAGTTCCAGTGCAGTGAGTGAGTTGACAGCGAAATGAGTGTAATGTTGAAAGGTACTTGTGCAGATATGAACATATCATACTCGTGGGTTTTAATTCGAACTTAGGTTTAAGATACAAATTAGATTTCTTTTAAATGTTATTTTAAGTGATCGTGCTTCATTTAATTTAGGATATTCCCTGTTATTATTATTATTATTATTATTATTATTATTATTATTATTATTAATTATTTGTATTAATTATTGGTATTATTAAGTGTATTTTTAATTAATAAGTTTATTATTGTCATTACTGAGTGTAATTAGTTACCACTGTCACCGGGTATATACTCATTGCAGTGAATAAATAAATACATACATACATACATACATACATACATACATACATACATACATACATACATACATACATACATACATACATACATACATACATACATACATACATACATACATACAAATATTCATAATGGAAACGAATAAATCAAGGAGTGAGACAGGGTTGTAGTGTATCTCCTCTATTATTTATAATATACATGAATCACATTAAGGAATGGAGATAGAAACCACATGGAAGTATACGGATAAGTCGTTTGTCCCAAATAGGTACCTTATTATTTGCTGATGATATTGTGCTTATGGCAACTTCAGGAGATAATTTACGTTTGGTTTACAACTTTAATCAAATGGCAGAAAGTTTCAATATGGAAATTTCAACTGACAAATCTAAAGTGATGGCTTTTTAGGAAAGGAACCAGTCCGTAGCAAAATTTGCATCAATAATAAGATCATCGAACAAGTTAAAAATTTTAGTTATCTCGGTTACCAAATTTCATATGAAGAAGAAAAGGATTTGAATGAGAAAATTATTAAATTCAACAGAGCAATGGGGATAATTAATCAGATATTCAAACCAACCTTAGTACAAAAACACACGCGCACCAGAATTTATAAAATATTGGCCAGACCTATACTCTGTTTTGGTAGTGAAGCTTGGACGATTCGTAATATTGATTCACAAAGATTAACGGCGGCGGAAATGAGATTTATGCATCGTACAGCGGGATACACGAGAATGGATCACATTAGAAATTTTGACATTATGAAAGAACTGCAGATTGAACCGATTACGGAATACCTACAGAAATACAGACAAAACTGGAGATCACATGTCATCAGAATGCCTCGTTTTAGAATTCCACGCCAAATTTTAAATTACCATCCTGTGGGCAAGAGATCCTTGGGCAGACCGTTCAAGCGTTGGCTAGAGACCGTAACGGGCCACTAGGCCAATACATGCAAGGATGATGATGATGATGATGATGATGATGATGATGATGATGATGATGATGATGATGATGTATAAAACTAATGCGCGATCAGTTCTGTTTTATGATTCAAGGCATGGACAATAAAAATTACCACAATATTCTTGTTAGTTCTCTTTCGTTCATAGACTTTTTTTTTAAATGGTGGAATTGAATGTTTTATTCCGAAAATGCAATAGATGTCTTTGTCATGTTCGAAATCAAATCTACGAAACTGACTTCAGTCTCAGGTGACTTCCCGTTGAGGGATTAATAAATTCATATTACAGACGTGGACAAATTATTAACAAAATTGACGATTTTTATGATAATTCTGTTTACAAAATTTGACTTTTCAATTTAGACGACAGTTGACAATTTTGCATATTTCTATCATTACAATAGATAGAAATATGCAAAAATGTCAACTGTAGTTTAAATTGAAGAGTCAAATTTTGTAAAAATATATAATAACATCTTCATATTTTGCTAATATTTTGTAAATATGCAAAAATGTCAACTGCAGTTTAAATTGAAGAGTCAAATTTTGTAAAAATATATAATAACATCTTCATATTTTGCTAATATTTTGTAAATATGCAAAAATTGTCAACAGCAGTTTAAATTGAAGAGTCAAATTTTGTAAAAATATATAATAACATCTTCATATTTTGCTAATATTTTGTAAATATGCAAAAATGTCAACTGCAGTTTAAATTGAAGAGTCAAATTTTGTAAAAATATATAATAACATCTTCATATTTTGCTAATATTTTGTAAATATGCAAAAATGTCAACTGCAGTTTAAATTGAAGAGTCAAATTTTGTAAAAATATATAATAACATCTTCATATTTTGCTAATATTTTGTAAATATGCAAAAATGTCAACTGCAGTTTAAATTAAAGAGTCAAATTTTCTAAAAATATATAATAACATCTTCATATTTTGCTAATATTTTGTAAATATGCAAAAATGTCAACTGCAGTTTAAATTGAAGAGTCAAATTTTGTAAAAATATATAATAACATCTTCATATTTTGCTAATATTTTGTAAATATGCAAAAATGTCAACTGCAGTTTAAATTGAAGAGTCAAATTTTGTAAAAATATATAATAACATCTTCATATTTTGCTAATATTTTGTAAATATGCAAAAATGTCAACTGCAGTTTAAATTGAAGAGTCAAATTTTGTAAAAATATATAATAACATCTTCATATTTTGCTAATATTTTGTAAATATTGCAAAAATGTCAACTGCAGTTTAAATTGAAGAGTCAAATTTTGTAAAAATATATAATAACATCTTCATATTTTGCTAATATTTTGTAAATATGCAAAAATGTCAACTGCAGTTTAAATTGAAGAGTCAAATTTTGTAAAAATATATAATAACATCTTCATATTTTGCTAATATTTTGTAAATATGCAAAAATGTCAACTGCAGTTTAAATTGAAGAGTCAAATTTTGTAAAATATATAATAACATCTTCATATTTTGCTAATATTTTGTAAATATGCAAAAATGTCAACTGCAGTTTAAATTGAAGAGTCAAATTTTGTAAAAATATATAATAACATCTTCATATTTTGCTAATATTTTGTAAATATGCAAAAATGTCAACTGCAGTTTAAATTGAAGAGTCAAATTTTCTAAAAATATATAATAACATCTTCATATTTTGCTAATATTTTGTAAATATGCAAAAATGTCAACTGCAGTTTAAATTGAAGAGTCAAATTTTCTAAAAATATATAATAACATCTTCATATTTTGCTAATATTTTGTAAATATGCAAAAATGTCAACTGCAGTTTAAATTGAAGAGTCAAATTTTGTAAAAATATATAATAACATCTTCATATTTTGCTAATATTTTGTAAATATGCAAAAATGTCAACTGCAGTTTAAATTGAAGAGTCAAATTTTCTAAAAATATATAATAAAAGTCTTCAGTTTTGCTAATAATTTTTAAATATGCAAAAATATAAAATGTGGTCCAAATTGAGGAGCGTTTTTGCAAAAGTCGATAAATGCAGAAATCAAGATTTTACAGAAATTACACTAAGTGACAGGATCTATCGAGTTTTGAAAAAAAAACCTGGAAGGTTTGGTAGTCTCTACATACGGTATGAATCAAGTTTTGGTAAATCTGATTTCATAAATCGATTCCGGAGGTAAAAAACATACGATATCCATATGTAACTTACTATCGAAAATTTCTGCATCTATGGACTTTTGAAAAAAACGCTCCTCAATTGAAGAGTCAAATTTTGTAAAAAAAAAAAAATATACAATACAAATCTTCAATTTTGCTAATAATTTCTAAATACGCAAAAATGTCAACTGCTAAAGAATCATATTTTGTAAAAATATGTAATGAAAATCTTCAATTTTGCTAATAATTTGTCCACGTCTGTATAATATACAGGGCATATCGAAAGTCCGGTAACACTTTCAATATTATATTACACAAAAACTACTAATGATACTACTTTCAAACACACGTCAGTTTAAAGTCAAACTCTCAAAGTTCGTTTTACACCTTACAGAGATTCAATGTGTGAACCACGAGTGACTCGGCAGATGTCCAAACGATAATCAAACTCTTCCCATACCCTTTTCAACATATCCTCTGTAACCGTGGCGACAGCTTCTCGAATTCTGGTTTTTAGTTCCTCTAAATCACGTGGCAAAAGCTGTACAAACACACGGTCCTTTAGTTACCCCCATAGAAAAAAGTCACATGCAGTTATATCGGGTGACCTTGGTGGCCATGTCATGAAACATCTGTCCCTTACTCCAGCACGTCCTATCCAACATTCACCTCTGCTGCCTGTTCTTGTAGCTGGCAAGAAAACTCATAGCAGACGACGATGACATATTCAACCCCTTTAGTTTTCAGCGAAGAAGCAACATTCCATACGAGTGGGAAAATTAGCAAGCACAACTGTCGTGTTTGGGGTACACAGAAACCTCACAGAATCATTGAACATGAGCGTGATTCACCAAAGGTGAATGTTTTCTGCGCGTTGTCACAACGAAAACTGTACGGACCTTTCTTCTTCATTGAGGCTACTGTGACTGGACATTCATATCTGGACATGTTGGAGCAATGGTTGGTGCCTCAACTTAGACAAGATCTCGATGACGATTTCATCTTTCAGCAAGATGGGGCTCCGCCACATTTCCACAATGCAGTTCGTGCTTACCTGAATACGGAGATGTCTGATCGTTGGATAGGACGTGCTGGACTAAGGGACAGATGTTTCATGACATGGCCACCAAGGTCACCCGATATGACTGCATGTGACTTCTTTTTTTATGGGGGTATCTAAAGGACCGTGTGTTTGTAGAGGAACTAAAAACCAGAATTCGAGAAGCTGTCGCCACGGTCACAGAGGATATGTTGAAAAGGGTAAGGGAAGAGTTTGATTATCGTTTGGACATCTGCCGAGTCACTCGTGGTTCACACATTGAATCTCTGTAAGGTGTAAACAGAACTTTGAGAGTTTGACTTTAAACTGACATGTGTTTGAAAGTGCTATCATTAGTAGTTTTTGTGTAATAAAATATTGAAAGTGTTACCGGACTTTTGATATGCTCTGTATAATATACAGAGCGTTCATTTCAAAACTTCCCAGCCTAAATAACTACAAAATTTAAATTCAATTTAATTAAACAAAACAAAAACGTCGATTTTCATATTGAGGGGGAAGTTTGAAACCAGTCTTAATTGCATATTAGTTTTCACCCCCTTACTCCCAGCCACCCACCCACGCTTTGGAATTTAAAATGGCATCCCTATCTTGTGATACTTAAATCTGAAAAAGTATTCAATTGATTGTACAACTCATTCATTTGTTTTCGCATCATTTGTTTTTTATCGTCGCCTGGCAACCTGGATTGTTGTTATTGTCGATTAGAGCTGAAGAGAATAAAGCTACAAAGACTATTGAGCGTTCCATAAAATAGTTGTGTTTGTGTACTCAATTATTTTAAAATGGTGTATACTCTTCAAAAAAGAACGGAAATCATCCGTTAGGAAATTACACAAAATAAACTCTATTTTCATCCTACAATCAACTGATAGCAACACCAATACAGGTTGCCAGGCGACGAAAGAAAACAAACGATGCGAAAACAAATGAATAAAATGTATAAACAATTGAATAATCTTTTCAAATTTAATTATAAAAATATAGGGGTACCATTTGAAGTTTCAAAGTGGGGTGGCTGGATTGAGGGTGTGAAAATTAATATTCAATTAAGACTGGTTTTAAACTTCCCCTTAATATCCAAATTGAGGTGTTCTTTGCCTAATTAAATTGAATTTAAATTATATTATAGTTATTTAAACTGGGAAGTTTTTAAATGAACGCTATGTGTATGTGCGTGCGTGCATATAACATATTTTTTCCTATTTTCAAACAATTATTACTATACTATATTTTTAAGCTTATAATAGTTCTTTCTTAACATGGTTATTTAACGACATCGTCTCAACTATTGAATTATTTAGCATCGATGAAATTAATGATAGCGAGATGGTATTTGGCGAGATGAGGCCGAGGATCCGCCATAGATTATCTGACATCTGCAATACGGTTGGGGAAAACCTCGGAAAAACTCAACCAGGTAATCAGCCCAAGCGGGAATCGAACCCGCGCCCGAGTGCAACTTCGGATCACCAGGCAAACGCGTTACTGGTACCTGATCTTGGAGGACCAAAGCTATAGTTAAAATTGGTACTAAAATGTAGAACTGTAGGGGAAATTAATGACCTAGCTTCTATCTAGCGGGAAGATGTCTGCTTTTTGATGCAAATCAGTTAGACAGTCAAGTCCTTTCCAACTGTAGAGACGGTACTAAAGTCACACTTAACGGATTCTTGCACAAAAGTGTGCAGCAGATATTTGTCTATGCAGTGTATATTAAATGTCCATTTTGAAACAGAAATTGAACTTCATCGGTTTTTGCACCGAGGTCTTCAATTGGTCGTACACGTTTGGTAAATGATGATGATGATGATGATGATGATGATGATGATGATGATGATGATGAATTGAAGTAAATTTTTTACCCTATGTACAATTTGAAATTTTTTTGATATACCAATAAACAGGCCTACATTTTACCATTATTATTATTATTATTATTATTATTATTATTATTATTGTTATAAGCATTATTATTATTATTATTATTATTGTTATAAGCAGTATTATTTATTATTATTATTATTATTATTATTATTATTATTATTATTATTGTAAGCAGTATTATTATCAGTAGTGGCAGTAGTAGAAGTAGTAGTAACGGTAGTACTAGTAGTAGTAGAAGTAGAAGTTGGTAGTAGTAGTAGCAGTAGTAGTAGTAGTAGAAGTAGAAGTAGTAATAATGGTAGTAGTAGTATTAGCAGTAGTAGAAGTAGAAGTAGTAATAGTGGTAGTAGTAGTAGTAGTAGTAGAAGTAGAAGTAATAATAGTGGTAGTAGTAGTAGAAGTAGTAATACTGGTAGTAGTAGTAGTAGTAGTAGTAGCAGTAGTAGTAGTAGTAGAAGTAGTAATAGTGGTAGTAGTAGTAATGGTACTAGTATTTGTAGTAGTAGTAGAAGTAGAAGTAGTAATAGTGGTAGAAGCAGAAGTAGTAATAGTGGTAGTAGTAGTAGTAGTAGAAGTAGAAGTAGTAATAGTGGTAATAGTAGTAGTAATAGAAGTAGAATTAGTAATAGTGGTAGTAGTAGTAGTAGTAGTAGAAGTAGTAATAGTGGTAATAGTAGTAGTAGAAGTATTAATAATGGTAGTAGTAGTAGAAGTAGAAGTAGTAATAGTGGTAGTAGTAGTAGAAGTATTAATAATGGTAGTAGTAGTAGAAGTAGAAGTAGTAATAGTGGTGGTAGTAGTAGTAGTAGTAGAAGAAGTAGAAGTAGTAGTAGTAGTAGTAGTAGTAGTAGTAGTAGTAGTGGAAGTAGTAGTGGCAGTAGTAGTAGTAGTAGTAGTAGGTGATAATAGTAGTGGTAACAGTATTGATGCAATAGCTATTTCTATTACTTGTATATTTAGGCCGTAAAATTATTTTCCGATAACTTTGACGGTAGTTTATACGTAAACTGCAGTATCAGTCTAACCAGAGAATACAGAACGACCTCAAGCATCTTAAATTGATTGAAACGTAAGCTTATGATGAGGGACATGATGTACATTATGTGTCAACATGACCGCATTGATGGACACGGGCCTGCAGGCTACACAAGTCCAGTTCCGCTATCGGATTGCAGGCTAATCTCTGTCAATACAGAATCCGGCGTCATTAACTTTGATTGAGCCTGTGGGCTGTACTGTATCGTCATGTGCATCATCAGCCTGCAGTCTCTGGTTCTTTGTGAAGACAATCGCTCTGAGGATATACTTTTGTATGCTTATCACGTCGTCCTGTAAGCTTATAAAATATAATATTATTAAATTATTTTGTAAGTATATTTTATAAGTTTTTAATGAAATCTAAAGCCATCGTTTTTTATTTTCAGTTTTTTCGTAAAGAAAGGAAAGGTAGTAGCTTTTTTCATACCTAAAGACCAATCGTCTTATATTTTTGTAAAGAAATTAAAACCCCTACAATGGTTATTAGTAGGGACAGTATTCCATCTCACGCCGTACGGAGATAAGGTTTGTTGTATGAACTGAAACCTTTGCTTTTAACAACCACGCAATGACGCCTGAGTGAACGTGGTGCGGCACAACGTGAAACCAAAAGTTTGACGTGTGCGTGGCGCGCACTGCTGTGGTTTTTAAGAACATCCTTCTATGCATCTCGTTAGGAGTATCCTGAAATTCGCGCGTTTCGTGTCGTCATGGACACACTTGTTGCATTGTTGCTGTTGAAGAGGAGGAGGATGATGATTTTAATTATTTATGATTACGCCTACTGAATTACTGTGCAACTGAGGGTGTTACAAATATTTTCAATAGAAAGATATGCTACATATCCAAGCATTTCTCTTGGAAATCCTGTTCTTGTACGACTTTTGCTAACATCATAAATGACAGGAAAACTACGCACACAATCTATTAATAATTTCTCTTCAAACTCCTCTTTGGAACTCATGACTTTGCATACTTCCACTCGGTAATGAGTTTTGGAATAATATTCTGGGGAAATTCCACAGATAGTAACAATATATTTCTATTACAAAAAAGAGTAATTAGAATAAGAGTAGGTGCCAAATCTAGGGAATCGTGTAGGACTATTTAAAAAACTACAAATAATGCCTATGGCTTGTCAGTATATCTTTTCATTAATAATCTTCCTCGTATGTAATCGTGAAAACTTTGTAACTAATTCAACAGTTCATAGCATAAATACACGTCAAAAATGACTTTCATACTCCATCGGCATGTCTATCGTGCTATCAAAAAGGAGTGCGTTATATGACAGTAAAAATTTTTAATAGCCTCCCTATCGATATAAAAAATGAAACTCAAAACATAAGATTATTTAGGGCCAAATTAAAGAAGTACCTAATTTCTCACGCCTTCTATTCTGTAGGTGAATTCATGACATTCAATAACACTTCATGAAATTGATACTAAAACTTTATGTTGTACCAGATAATTTGTAGAAACAAAAGCCGCCCTAAATAAGGGTTCGATAGATCGGCCTACTAATCAATTCATAAAGAATAATAAGTAAACAAAACAATTTTGTGACACTTGGAAAGAAAAAGAAAAAAACATTAAGATAAGAAAACGTAGGAAATCATTTACAATAAAAATTTTGTTGGGTACAAATGATTACTAATTATAGCTAAGGATGATTTTAACACGTGAGATCCTATGGCATCAATCGTTGCATCAGAAATTTTGTATTGTTTAAGTTGATTTAAAGTTTCACGTGGGATCGTGCCACGGGCACCGAACATGAGCCCAAAAACTGTCCAATGTGTAATGTGGTATTGTGCTCCGAGATGCTGACAACAAGGCTCATATATGACTTGTTTTTCACGACACACCTCTTGTGGTTGTTGCTCATGCATCTCAAAACGGATTGTGGGATCAAGAATGACACCCTTATCCTTCTGCCGATCAATTATGATGATATCAGCCCGTCTAGTAGAGCCATCAGAAGAGACGCAACCAACCTCCTCATAAACCTATATTGTTAATCTCGTCGGTATATATTTGATCTAGACTGTGACTATAAATTAAGATTTTATAATAGTATTAAGTTTTTTTTTTTTACTTGTTCCATATTCTAGCTGTAAGCATGTATGAATACCATGGAATGTTAATAAATACAATACAATGATACAAAGACGAATAATGTAGGTCTACAATACAAGAACAATATTTTAGAAAATCTCCAACCTGTTACAAAGGGTATGGCTGTGTCATTACTTGGGGCCAGAAGTATATGCACTATAAAGTAATATTGCTAATTCGTATAGGCCTATATTTAACCACGCGTCTGACATCAGATGTTTCTGGATACTTAGTCGTGGTGTGGGAAGCAAAGCATAATATGTCCAATCACAGAACCTTTTAAAGAAGACCAAACAAATTTAAGCACAGCGTCTCTTGAAAACTATTGCAATGGTAACTTCCACGTGTGAAGGGCTAGAGCGTAGTTCAGTAGGTGAGTAGTTGTCTTCTTTTAGGTATTATTTGATATTATTGGAATATTCGTACCGCTGGTATTCTTATCTCAGTTATGGTAATGCTAGTAATCCTCATGAGTTTCTTTGCCGTTTGAAGAATATTCCAGTTTGAATGTTGATGACAAAATAAATAAACAATGAAATTAAACATTTCACTCAAATACTGTGTTTGTGACAATCCATATGATCGTCTTGCATCAACATATAAATGGAAAATAAACAACATAAAACAGATTTAATAAAAACTGTAACTCACAATTATCAGAAGAAATGAAGCAGTTGCAGAACAAATTGGATAGGCAGGTAATGTTCTCGCTCACCTTTTCTCTCTGAAACAAAATAATAGTCCAGGATTATAAATTCATAGCCATAGCGATTGAAATTGGCATATAACAAAGAATAATGTAACTGGTAAAAAATACACTTATATGCTGTTGTATAATGTCGTATTTAGTATACTATGCAAATGTTAAGATCGTAAATTTTCTTCGGAATAGTACGAAAAATAACATTTAATTTGTCTTACCTTCTAATTCAGCATGTTCTTTATGACATAAGGAGTAATGTCGTTGTATATTAAATTTATTAATGCCTAATAGGATTTTCGAGCATAACATACATCGTATGTTCTCCCCTTCTAAACAGCCCACTGCGGTCGGACATCTGTACCAGCGTCGTGGTACTACCACTGAAGATGGAGGAGCATTCCTCCGAAACATGTCTGGCTTTTAACCGATTTTATTAATTTTATTCAATCATTAAAAAGTGTTCATATAACTGTATTAAATCACTTCTATTGCATATAACAATAGAAATCATGCCTCTAGCATCTGTGGATAAGTTTTTACACAATTTTCCTCATTTGCCAAAATTCATCTCACTTGCAAATAGCTGGTTTTGCAAATTGGCTACTCAATTTATTAAAACACACCGTGTGACTCCCATAATTTGGGTTCGATTCTTCACCGAAGACAATATAGGACGTGACATGTCCAGTGGACCAACACTTATGCCGAACATAAGACTGTGCAAAATGTGTCTTAACCGTTGGGAACATTCGTCAGGCATGTAAAATCCCCAACTCCAAACGAATGCTGAATTACTTCCTTAATAAGACAATTTATAAGAAGTCATTGCTCCACGCAGAAGAGCCCGGAAGACAGACTATAAATTGCTTCCAGGTTTCTATATATATACCGCGGGCGATGAACCGTGCTCATCAGCAGTAAATTGAGCGAACTTTATTCCTTCTCCGACAACGCTTCATTAGAGTCCGCTGGATGTTGGGTTTTGCGTATAATTAAGAAACGCAATACGGAACAAACTTGTAGAAGCATATCCTGCATCAACGACGCAGGGTTCCTGGGAACTGCCTTCAGTATGACTGGAAGACGCAGTACACACACACAATTGTCGGCTCAATTAGTAAATATTTTGTATAATTTTTTTTTTATATTTCTTCAAAAGATTAATTTCAATTTTTTTTTCATCTCCCCACATAAAAATTATTTCTATAACTGAAATTTTACCTTTATGTTCAACATATGTCATTAACTCATTAATAATAGTTGAAATGATTTTTTTAGGTGCGAATCTAAACACCAGGTCACAAGAGAGCCAAATCCTAGCAATTCCTGCCCATAGAACATCCCACTATTCATCCTCTTTTACTGTCTCAGTCCCCCGTGAATGGAATTCTCTACCTCAGAAGATTAGGGGCTGCCAGACAATAACCACTTTCAAGAAAAGGCTCAACGATTTCTTACGGGAGGAGTCAAATTGAAGTTATAATTGTGATCGAGTTTAATAATTTAATTTAATTTAAGCATGACTATCATTACTATTATTATTATTATTATTATTATTATTATTATTATTATTATTATTACATAATTATTTTATTGGTGTTGTGAAGAAGAAAATAATTGTCATTGCATTATATTAATTATGTATTATATTGTCTTGTATTGTAATGTTGTATTGCTTTGAATTGTACTGTGCTGTATTGTATTGTATTTATTTGTATTAATTATGTTATATTCATAGCAATGTAGTAATTTTCTATCATATTGGTTGAGTGGAAGAGAAGGCCGAATGGCCTTAACTCTGCCTGTTAAAATAAACCATTATTATTATTATTATTATTATTATTATTATGATTTATTTAACCTGGCAGAGTTAAGGCCATACGGCCTTCTCTAACACTCAACCAGGAGTAAAAACTGTGTTATAGAAACACTACAAATCTACAAAGTACACACAAAACTGAATAAGATAATAATAATAAAATGTAAACAACAAGTAAGAAGAAATCAGACATAATATATAACATACAGAAAGAAAGAAAAAGCATAATAAAATGTGAACAGCAGGTCAAAAATAAATGAGGCCTACAAAGTATAAATAAATAAGACAATTGTTGATAATAATAATAATAATAATAATAATAATAATAATAATAATAATAATAATAAATAAGAATAGTAATGATAATAATAATGATAAAAATATTAATAATAATAATAATAATAATAATATTAATAATAATAATAATAAATAAAATAATAATAACAGGCCTAATAATAATAGTAATACTAATAGTAGTAATACAAAGGTGCAGTACAAAGCATACAATGAATACAATATTTTTAAGTACACACAGTAAGGAAAATTATGTTTATATATAGCTCAACTTATCACATTAGAGATATACCATTATCGGAAAATATGAAGACAAAAATATAAAATAAGTTAAATATCACTAGAACATAAAAAATGTGAATACGTGGAAACATGCAATACAACACTTGTCATAATAGTAAGTTAGTTTGGCAACTCGTCATAAGATAATTTTCTAACTTGGATTTGAAAGATTTCAATGTTCGGCAGCCCTTGACTTCAGGCGGCAGAGAGTTCCAGTGACGAGAGGTAGCAACAGTGAAAGATGAGGAATACAGAGATGATGTGTGAAGTGGAATTTCTAGCGTGTTATCGCGTTGTGATCGAGTATTAATATTATGATAGCGAGAGAGAGTATGAAAAGGAGCGA
This sequence comes from Periplaneta americana, assembly GCA_025594305.2. Taxonomy (NCBI): domain Eukaryota; kingdom Metazoa; phylum Arthropoda; class Insecta; order Blattodea; family Blattidae; genus Periplaneta; species Periplaneta americana. The sequence continues at coordinate 10,191,131 of JAJSOF020000029.1, forward strand.
ATAAATAATAGGGGGATTAAGTGTGCATAATTCGATATAGGAGAGAAAGTGAGTGCAGATTTCTCCTCTCATATAACCTAAGCCATGATATTATTATTATTATTAGTTTTGTTGAAGCAAATTCAAGGGCTCCCTGCAAAAAGAGAGTGGCTCTAATTTTGGTCAAATTAGTGTTTTGCTAGTTTCATACCCGATGTTTTGGTGCATTTAGCAGTAAGTGACATTGGAATTGGAGCAGAGCTCACAATCGTTTCGTTGCAAGGAGGAGGCAGCTGCTGGGGCTATATACAGAGTGAACCGTAAGTAGTGTCATTAATTTCATGGGGAGTATTCTTTGAGAAATTTCAAACAAAACAGTTCCATAAAATTTTACTCGCTGTTACTTCCTTTTCGAGATAAAAATAGTATTATATTAAATATTTCATAGCGTGTTCTGAGGAAGCCATTGATTTAATTCCCTAACGGTCCAGTCAATTTAAGAGAGCAGTGTATTATGATAGTAAATGATTGACACAATTTTAGTCTTATTCTTGAAATGTATAGAAATTTGAACCGAGCAAATGTAACTTTTCGTTCTGCAAAGGAATTTTACAATGTTATATTTTGTTCGCATCAAATTTGTGTGCTGAGTGCAAAATGTGGCTAATTATATCCGGTTGTTTTGTAAGGTTGTAAAACATGATCTCACACTTTGAGAGAGAAACAGAGATTAAGGGTGTTTGAGAATAAGGTGCTTAGGAATATATTTGGGGCTAAGAGGGATGAAGTTACAGGAGAATGGAGAAAGTTACATAAATCAGAACTGCAGGCATTGTATTCTTCACCTGACATAATTAGGAACATTAAATCCAAACGTTTGAGATGGGTAGGGCATGTAGCACGTCTGGGCGAATCCAGAAATTGCGTATAGTGTGTTAGTTGGAAGACCGGAGGGAAAAAGATCTTTGGGGAGGCCGAGACGTAGATGGAAAGATAATATTTGAGGGAGATGAGATACATATGATGATAGGGACTGGATTAATCCTGCTCAGGATAGGGACCGATGGTGGGCTTATGTGAGGGCGGCAATGAACCTCCGGGTTCTCTGATGGCCATTTTGTAAATAATTAGCCTATTCTTTACTTTTAGGGAAATCATATTCACTTAAATCAGGGGATCATGGAGGCCAGGGAATGCTTGTCAGAAGAAGTAACACGATTACTTAAGTCCTAATGATTTAATTTATGCACAATTTGCAATTTGTATGTCACTAAAACAACTCTAATAATCTCAATATTTTCACGAGTACGAACAGTTTTTTCTTTACCTGGAGGTTTCTTCCTTAGCTGAGCCTGTTTCTTCTAAATTGCAAACCCAGGTTTTAATCACATGTGAAGAGGGCATAGGATCATGACGAGGTAGTTGAAAGTGGCGGCGAAACTCCCTACGAGCCGCTTCTGCGTACTGACCACTTAGGTAACAAGGCTTTACAGCAAATCCTCGTTGTTCACGAGTACAATGTGTAAGAAATTACAGCTATAGGGCTAAACAATGGCAATGAATCTAAGTCTACTAAAATAATGCATGTACTGCCAGCAACAAAATTAAAATTTCCCGTTTCTTTGGCCCACCTTGTATAATATTTAGATTTAGTTTTGATCGAACCTATAAACCTATGACTCCGTGATCAGAATTAATGAAGATCTAGCATCTGTAGCTCAATGGGCGCAAAAATTTGGACTCAGACTAAATCCAGACAAATCACAAGCTATAATAATGGGCCACCAACAAGCATTAAACAAAATAGATCTAGCCACTGTATCAAATACAAATATAAGTAATGCTACAATTACATATAGTAACACAGTAAAAAATTTAGGGGTATATTTAGATTCAAATTTAAATTTTCAAAGTCAAGTGACCTACATATGTAAGAAAACTTGTTCCATAATTCATTCCCTCAGACACTTAACCAACGTTTTACCTTTCAGTCTTAAAAAGAACCTGATCCAAACTTTAGTGATGCCCCACTTCGATTATTGCGATTCTCTATTCACGAATCTAAATACTGATCTTGTCCACAATATCTGCGTTCGTTTCGTTTGTAACATTAGAAAATTCAATCATGTAGCTCCGTCACTGAAATTGTTGTTCTGGTGTCCACTCAAAGAAAAAATTCTTCAACTCTCTCTTATTACTATTTAAAATGATCCACACCTCCACACCCTCTTACCTAGCATCTCGTTTTGTTTACCTTTCACTACCTCGAACCCGGAACATGTGCCTTCTCTCTATTCCTCTGCACAGAACATCCTTCTACTCATCATCTTTCAGCATATCTATTCCACGCCTCTGGAACTCTCTCCCTGACCATGTCAGAGACTGTCGGACAATATCAGAATTCAAATTTAAATTAAAAAACCACATTCTAGTTCGTGGAATTGCTTGTTGAACACCTGTCAGGTTGCGCAACTTCACCTTAACCCATGACATATAGTAAATATTGTAACTATGCTGTTGTAAAATTGATAATTAATATGTAATTTATTATTACTACTACTATTATTATTATTATTATTATTACTACTGTTATTATTATTATTATTATTAATATTATTATTATCAGTTATCACTATCAGCATTGCTATCTCTGTTTTCTTTCTTTTTCCTTGTATTAGCTCGATGAGAGCTCTATAGCGTTCTTTTGACCCTGTTGACCCTCTATAGGGCTTTAATTTAATTTGTATTATTTTCACCAGCGTCTGTATTTCTTTTTTGTATTTTTTAATTTAATTTAGTAGTCTGACCCAATATTTTGGGTTTGCCCTGCGACACAGAATAGCTCACAATAAAATTTAAAATGAAAAATTACATAAACAGGTTTCAGACAAAACTGATTAAGACATAAGAAAAAAAATAGAAACTGATATAATTTAAATTGAATGTACGCCATAAAGATGCTGACGAAATATCGCTACAGAAAATTTTATAATGGTGGTGACGATGGCATCGTTAGCTTGTATTTTTCCTTCCACTTTACAAAAGTTTTCGGGATGGTGCCTCTCGCTCCGAAGAAGAGACCGGTAACTGTGATTTTTTCTATGTTGTATTTCGCCGATAGGTACTGAATCGTGGGCTCGTAGATTTTATTTTTCTCTTCGTTCACTTCAGATGGTTGAGTGGCTGAGATTCCAAATCTGAGCGTAGGATCAATTATTTCGGCTGTCTGTTTATTTCTACAGGGTGCGTCAGAAAGAACGGATGGATTTCACATGGCAAGAAAATTGTAAAGATTCATCAAATCAAAAATGTATTGTTATCAACATATTCACTAATACATGCAGTTTATTTATGGAAAACAACATTATCCATATGATGTCCTTGGCTTTCAATACAGGCATCAAGGCGTTTTCTGATGTTCGCCATCACTTTCACAGTCATAGCTGGTGCAATTGCCACGATTTCTTCACGAATCGCTGTCCTCAGTTCGTCCAGTGTATGTGATCGATGTTTACAAACTTACGCCTTCAAATGGTCCCAAAGAAAGAAGTCGCAGGGCGCGAGATCTTACCGTAGCCTCGGACAATCTCAGTGCAATAGAATTTCGTCCAGGTGATTTCTTCTTTAATGTTGAACCTGTGATACGAAATGAAGCCACCCACCGCAAAATTGTATTCCGAGTTGGAATCCTAGCGTGACATCCCATGTCGAAATGAGTCCTGAGTGGCGATCACAGACTCTTCATTTTTCAAAAATGTCTCTACGATGAAAGCACGTTGTACACCAGACCAACACCATATTCTCAACTGAAACTGCATTCTATGGCTGACCCAACAGTCATGGTCCCCGTCACTATATCTCTCTCCTCGTTGCGTATCGATAGTTTGAAATCCATGCGTTCTTTCTGACGCACTCTTTATTTATAGCTATGGTATCGATCCTACGATTGCTTCCACCATCAGCAATACAATGAACTTCCTAGTGAACGTCTAGATTTTTGGATCGAAGTGCATCTGCGATCATAGAACGTATGATGTTCTGCTATCTGGTGGGATGGAAGAGAAGGTCTTATGGCCTTAATCCTGTCAGATTAAATAAATAAATAATAGAAAAGAAAAAGAAGAATTCAAATGCCTATGGATACAGTTGAAAGAAGGAAATGCCAATATTTATTATTGATAATTTAAATAATTTCTTCTCTCCTAGTTATGCTAGATGTACTGATAAGCTACAATTAATGTAACTCTCTTTACAATTAAAATTAACTCTTGCACTAGCACTCGCTTGCTTCTAATGTAATTTATTTTCAGTTCTCGTACATTGCGTTCTATTGAATTCAGAAATTACTGCACATGTTCTGGTTTCAGAAATTGCTGTTCTAATACGGAAAACTCATTGCATGTGTGCGGTATACAAGTTGAAGGGGAGGAGGGACTCGAAGAACAATGAGGGCATTTGCATACCCCTAGTTTTGCTTTTGTGTTGTTGGATGAGATGTTTTTATCTGTTTTCCCCTTCACTCGTAAACCAGACACGGGTAGACTACACTGCTAGAAAACTTGGGCAAGTTTTTACCAAACAAATTTACGATAAGCAAGTGTATGTACAGTACATGAACACAAACTGTTCCCTCTAGTTTTCAAATTAATTGTAAACCCAAGATAACAGATTCTAGAAGTCATTACGAGAATTTCATTCCTTCAACATGGGTATTGTTCTTTCGTACAATGTCTGTGCGTGTTAACAAAGTGGCAAATTCATTCATGTTCCTGCTTGTTTAATTATGTCCCACTAGTTTCACAACACGTTATATTTTGTATCAAAATTACTGTTTCTAGTCCGTCATAAAGGCTCTGAACTTTGGATAGTAAGTAAATACTCCCTTATCTTTCATCGGTATTCCTGTGATTACCGCAGTTTTCAATATTTGAAGAGTCCACTGCAAGAATGATGGATGTCATATGGAATACATTTTTCAGGAGAAGCAATTGAAAGTTTGAAATGCTTACCGCTCAAAGCTCAAGGGGAGAGGATGGTATTTATTTTAAACTTTTTTCCTATTTGGTGTAAATTATTAATTTTTTGTATGTAGAGAGCTCATAGCTGTGGCAACTCAACCAAATAAAAATATTTTGAAAAAAAAAATTATTTGGGGGCCCAAATTTGAAAAAAATATACCCAAGTCAGGATTGTACTTAAACCGATATATCTAAACCGTTTTTAAAGATAGATTCAAACAGTTTTTGCAATGTATTTGCAAAAAGCATGTTCTACAAACTGTCTGTAACAGAATTTTGATATTAGTCCCTACGTTTGTAAAATAAACATTTAAATTTAGTAACAATTTTCTGATTTCCTTTCTTGCAAACAAACGGACGTATTTTTAAAATGAAATCAATTAAACAAATTCTGTTACAGAGAAAAGTTTCCTAATAGTCTAAAGAATGTGTGTTCTAAATTTCATGCACGTATCTTTAATAGTTCAGAAATTATATACACTTTGTTTGGCAATGTAGCAAAACAATGAAGTTACTGGAAACCGATAAAAGCGGGCGTGTGATTTATAAATCCATAGCTCATGAAGTTTAAAAATGACATCTCAACATCCGATAAGGGCACAAATACCCACAAAATATTATGCAATGCATTCCAGACATATCAAAGAGTATTTTAAAGAAAAAAAAATTTTGAAAATTTATTTTACCAGAAACAACAATAAAAGTGGGCGAGTAATTTAAAAATCCATAATGCAGGAAGTTTAAAAATGGCGATCCACACATATCACAGAGTATTTTAAAGATTTTTTTTTAATTTAGTCATTTTTCATCAAAAATACCATCCTCTCCCCTTAACTGTGATTTTCCGATCATTACTGGACAATGACTATCAGTGTTAATGCCATATAACTCTATATGTACTGTACATGCTATATGTCTTAAGCTATGCATTGACAGTCTTGGTTCATTTTCGACAAGAAAGTGACATCCATCATTCTTGAAGTGGACTCTTCATTTCCAATACACTCGGATTCAATCAGACATAAGGAAGTCGATTTTGATCGTGAAAAGGCCAAATTGCAACATCCACTGATAAGCAAATAATAATTTACTACTGCCTTGCGTTTGCACATCTAAGACTGAAGCAAGCAGCAACACTAGGTGCGCAGTAATGTAATTAATTTTATGCTCGACCATGCCGAAATGTAGTAATTATACACCTGGTAGCAGACCTTTAATGCATGTCATTAAAGTACACCTACTCATTAAAGGTCAGGTCTTTCAGCCAATGACGACTCAGGTTACAACTGTTCAGCCAATGACAGGTCAGCTTTCTACCGTTATAAAACCACAAGTATTGATTATTCTCGGATATGCAATCGAAAGAGAATTAGCGAAAAGTCACGGAGGCAGGAAATCCAATACTGTCGCAGAAGGTTATGTTCTGTTACTATAATAATTAGCGTTAATTGTAAATAATATTCAAATAAATTCAATTTGTCATCTCGTTTTCCAATGTCTAATTTAATTTCAATGTTATGTCTGTAGGTTCTTATGGCCTAGCAAGGTCAATGTGCACATCTGTTCCTCGGAAAAAATCAATACTTTCGCGTCTGCGCACATCTCACAACATACGGGACATTGCTCCAGGTCAGATACAATAAAATTAATAATATCAAGTTAGAAATATGGTCGAGCATAAAAAGTCGTATGAAATTCGCCTATAATGGTAATTAAGAAGCTCGTATGAAAATTATGAAACTCGCTTGCGCTCGTTTCATAAATATCCATACTTATTTCTTAATTACCTTCATTATTGGCTCGTTGCATAATGTACTATTAGAGGGTTATTTTTCGAAGTTTAATAACATTTTCTTTTATTTTCGCTTCCTTTTCGAGATTTTTCTTTATATTAAAATTTCAATATAAGACAACAGTGTATTATAATAAATTGTTGAAGTAAATTTAGTTTTTCCTTTAACTGTGCAGAAATTTGATCATAATCTTCTCATAGGGTCGTCTGTTAACAAAAAATGTTGGTAGAAAATCTGACACTCAACTGCTCTATAAAAAGATAAAATGTAAGCAGATTTTTCAGCGTACTTAGTATTTACACATTAGCTTCGCAACTGAGGTTTAGATCATACAGAGTGTTTCAAAAATACGGGGCATAATTTCAGGTATGTATTTCCCACATGTAGACAACCAAAATAGTTCATTACAACATGTGTCCGGAAATGCTTCATTTCCGAGTTATGGCCTTCACAACATTGAAATTCACCGGAACGTTTTTCTTTCCGCAGGTCGTTGTCATTACAGAAGATGTTCAAAATGTCCACCTCTTGCTTGAATACAGACCTCACATCGATGTCTTATTGACCTGCGAACACGATCCCAAACTCCAGGAGTATTGCGTATGTCCTCAGAACATACCACAATTCGATTCCGAAGGGATTCCAAATCAGGCACCGGAGACGAATAAACCAATGATTTTAAATGGCCCCACAAGTAGAAATCGAGAGGGTTCAGATCAGGTGAACGTGGAGGCCAAGCAATTGGGCCACCACCTTTCCATCGATCAGGAAACCTTCGATCCAAGTACCGGCGAGCCGTACGACTGAAGTGTGCAGGAGTGCCATCATGCAAGAAGTAAATGTGTTGACGATTGATCAGTGGAGTGTCTTCTAAAACATGAGGTATGGTTCCGGTGAATTTCAATGTTGTGAAGGCCATAACTCGGAAATAAAGCATTTCCGGACACATGTTGTAATGAACTATTTTTGATTGTCTACATGTGGGAAATACATACCTGAAATTATGCCCCGTATTTTTAAACACCCTGTATAATTGAATTAGCTCACAAACCTGTTTTCTCGACCAGGACGCGTTTTTTGTGGTTCTTGGCGCCATAACATTTTGAAATCACATTGGTCAATTCCTTCATTTACAGTAAATGTCAAGTCTTTGATCGGTTAAAACATGTACAGTAGAACTTGGTTACAGCGACCTCGTTTTGTGCGATACCTCGCCTATAACGTCAAATACTGTATTCTCTGGTCCCAACTAATTCCCCCTAAGACATATGCTTTCCTACCTTGCTTAATACGACAAACGCATATGCGTCTACCTCTCATATAACGTCATTTTCAACCTAAGTTTGGAATAAGATTTTCTGAGAACCAAAGTATTTTAAGAAATATTGTGTTGAAATCTGACCCTGACAAATTCTTTACAGTCCCCTTCTGTCATAGACTTCTGGAATGCAGGCGGATTGCCCAGTCCATTGTAACCTGAGTGACGCTTTAGAAGTCATTAGAATTATGAACGTGTTCTATGAAGCTAGGGAAGGGAGCAGTGAAATTGCAACTGAAATTATGAACATAGAACGTAATTTAGCCCTGGAAAGTGTGTATTGGGCAAGTAGAAGACAACAGAGTAAAATGACTGATTACTTCACTTCTAAGTAAAGTAGTTTGGTGAGTACTGAACAAACTGTTTTAATACAGAATACTGTATTTATAATTGTAGGCCTACGTGTATTTTATTTTTGTTCATTGTAGGCTTAAAAGTCAATACATAAATCTAAAATAAGTCTAATTAAGTTTGTTATTTTCCATTTTCCACCTCACTAGATTGATAATGTGAATCTCGGTTACTACGACACTCGTTTATAACAACATAATGTTTAAGGTCCCTTGGATGTCGTTATAACCAAGTTCTACTGTACTTCTTTACTTTCAATAAAATCAATTACTTCAAAGTACGGCACTATTGTATAGGCTTAGAAAACTTTTTGTCGCACAAATACTTTATAAGTCGCAGTGCGCATGGTCAAAGGACGAGCGACTTGGTTCACAGGAGAACAACTAGTTGAGGTAGTAAAACTAGTTTTGTTTCGTTGTATGACTGATCATGAGTACTGCCCCTTTTATGGGACTTAGCCTATAAAGTATGTATGCGACAAGACTTTTTCTAAGACTGTACATAAGTTATTTAAGGAACAAAATATGTGAAGTGTAGGCAAGACTTCAAAATTCTTGCGAAGCTTTTAATTTGAGAAAAATTTGATCGTGTAGAAACAGATTAACATAATCAGGAAATAAATAAGTGCACGAATAAATTAATTAATATGCAAATAAAAATAATAAATGCACTAATACCCAAATCTTCGCTCTAGAATATGCCATTAGAAAAGTTCAGGATAACACAGAGGGTTTGGAATTGAACGGGTTACATCAGCTTCTTGTCTATGCGGATGACGTGAATATGTAAGGAGAAAATCCACAAACGATTAGTGGAAACGCAGAAATTCTAGTTGAAGCAAGTAAAGCGATTGGGTTGGAAGTAAATCCCGAAAAGACTAAGTTTATGATTATGTCTCGTGACCAGAATATAGTAGACTACGAAATGGAACTATAAAAATTGGAGATTTATCCTTCGAAGAGGTGGAAAAATTCAAATATCTTGGAGCAGCAGTAACAAACATAAATTACATTCGGGAGGAAATTAAATGCAGAATAAATATGGGAAATGCCTGTTATTATTCGGTTGAGAAGCTTTTATTATCCAGTCTGCTGTCAAAAGATCTGAAAGTTAGAATTTATAAAACAGTTATATTACCGGTTGTTCTGTATGGTTGTGAAACTTGGACTCTCACTTTGAGAGAGGAACAGATTGAGGGTTTTTGAGAATAAGGTTCTTAGGAAAATATTTGGGGCTAAGAGGGATGAAGTTACAGAAGAATGGAGAAAGTTACACAACACAGAGCTGCACGCATTGTATTCTTCACCTGACATAATTAGGAACATTAAATCCAGACGTTTGAGGTGGGCAGGACATGTAACACGTATGGGCGAATCCAGAAATACATATAGAGTGTTGGTTGGGAGGCCGGAGGGCAAAAGACCTTTGGGGAGGCCGAGATGTAGATGGGAAGATAATATTAAAATGGATTTGAGGGAGGTAGGATATGATGGTAGAGACTGGATTAATCTTGCTCAGGATAGGGACCAATGGCGGGCTTATGTGAGGGCGGCAATGAACCTCCGGGTTCCTTAAAAGTAAGTAAGTAATCTATACTAATAATAAATCTGTAGCCGAAATTTTTCTGGTAATTTTCGATTTTCCAAAAATAATTGGTCCTAACATATATAATTAATCACCCTGAAACCGAAAATCGCTTTTTTTTTTTAATTTTTGTTTGTATGTCTGTCTGTCTGTCTGTCTGTCTGTCTGTACGTTTGTTACCTTTTCACGCGATAATGGCTGAACGGATTTCGATGAAAATTGGAATATAAATTAAGTTCGTTGTAACTTAGATTTTAGGCTAGATGGCATTCAAAATACGTTATTTAAAAGGGGGGTTATAAGGGGGCCTGAATTAAATAAATCGAAATATCTCGCTTATTATTGATTTTTGTGAAAAATGTTACATAACAAAAGTTTCTTTAAACATAATTTCCGATACGTTTTATTCCTTTAAAAATTTTGATAGGACTGATATTTAATGAGATAAATGAGTTTTAAAATTAAAATAACTGCCATCTAAGGCCGTGTAATGAATTAAAAAACAAATGACTTCGTCTATAACGGGCCTTGTAGAGCAACAATCGAAAGCTATGAAAGCTAGCCTACAGAGAATGTTTCTGTGTTTGTATGAAGTAATATCAGGAGCTAAATTAACCGATTTGTATAATTAATTATTAATTCACCATTGGAAAGTGTAGTTTCTCTAGATGGACATAATGCTATAATGTTATTACAGTAACTTCTGAGTGAATCGAGGACAGGTAAGATTAAAATAGATTCTTATGCACAGAAAACTTGATAGACTATTCTGTACATTCGTTTCCTGTATTTCCTAAAATAATTTTTATGACCAAATGAGTGGTCTCTGGATCAAAATGATCACTTTTTAATTATTCAAATACAATTTAAATTAAGTAACATAATAAACGATTTATCCTTCTATCAAACACGAATGTTCCCAGGATTAAACGTCCTATTTTAATTATGTAATTACTTTATATTTATTTCTAACGGGTGCAGCGGAGCGCACGGGTACGGCTAGTACCCAAATAAAGTAAATGTTGATAGACGTAAAAACAACTGTTGAAGTTTGGTGCGTAGAATAATGTTTACATCGTGAGCACAAATGTACGAAACTACTTTCATTTTCATTACAGTGTAGATTATACATCACGAGAGAGAGAGAGAGAGAGAGATGGCGTGGGGTGAAGCACCAGCCTCCTCCCACTTGTTTCTCTGCACAACAACAAATTAGGAACATGTGTAATATGAAAGCCCGGTAAAATGCTACTGCTGCGGTTCAAGCTACTGATTAGAGACGCCGTTACGTAAATTACGCGCGTGTGTGTGTGTGTGTGTAATGCGAGCCGTGATGGAGGACTAGCTGTCCACACACAGAGTCGTACAGCCAGCGACGGACTCAAATGTCAACGCCGCCGCGCCGCGCGTTACCCGAGATCGTGGAGTCTGTTAAGGGGCAGCTGCAGCGTCTCATTGTGGGATGCGCCTTCATGCTATGCTGTCAGCGTGTCAGCGAGATCTGCGACACGGGAAAGTCTACGTTGTTAGAGTTCCTATCTACATTTATGTTCATACTTAATTGGCATGACGTTATTATGTACAACTGCAAGTTCTTACTACGAATACTTCCGTATTTCATTACCAGAGTTACAAAAACCGTTAAAAATAATATGAAGAGTTCGCGAGAAAAACGATGAATGTCACATTTCTGTTAAGGATTAGATAATGATCTAACTGCAAGATGTAGTGCTGTTTCTATAGAAAATAAAGCAAAGGATTACTGTATTCGTGGTGATAATTCTCCTCTTTTTTTTTTCTTTATTGTTCTAAAACAGCATGTTCCATTGCATACAAGATTTGCAATACTACATGCGAAGTTTAGGTTACTAGTTCATAGTTGATATTCATATAGCAGTACACTATTGCAATATACAGAGTCGGTTAAAATATATATTACAATCCAAAAATTAAAATAAATAAAAATTATCTACTCTACACAATATATGATCAATTAGCCCATTATAAATATTATGCTTAAGTACATTACAAATCCACAATTAAATTATAATTATACCTTACAAATCCAAAATTTAAAATATGTATTACAAATCCACAATTTAAATTGTACCTTACAAATTCAAAATTTAAAATATTATACATTACAAATCCATAAATTTAAAATATGCATTACAAATCCACAATTTAAATTATACATTACAAATCCACAAATTTAAAATATGTATTACAAATCCACAATTTAAATTGTACCTTACAAATTCACAATTTAAAATATTTTACATTACAAATCCACAATTTAAATTGTACCTTACAAATTCAAAATTTATAATATTATACATTACAAATCCACAAATTTAAAATATGCATTACAAATCCACAATTTAAATTATACATTACAAATCCACAAATTAAAAATATGTATTACAAATCCACAATTTAAGTTGTGCCTTACAAATTCACAATTTAAAATATTTTACATTACAAATCCATAATTTATATTGTACCTTACAAATTCAAAATTTAAAATATTATACATTACAAATCCACAAATTTAAAATATGCATTACAAATCCACAATTTAAATTATACATTACAAATCCACAAATTTAAAATATGTATTACAAATCCACAATTTAAATTGTACCTTACAAATTCACAATTTAAAATATTTTACATTACAAATCCAGAATTTAAATTGTACCTTATAAATTCAAAATTTAAAATATTATACATTACAAATCCACAAATTTAAAATATGCATTACAAATCCACAATTTAAATTATACATTACAAATCCACAAATTTAAAATATGTATTACAAATCCACAATTTAAATTGTGCCTTACAAATTCACAATTTAAAGTATTTTACATTACAAATCCATAATTTATATTGTACCTTACAAATTCAAAATTTAAAATATTATACATTACAAATCCACAAATTTATAATATGCATTACAAATCCACAATTTAAATTATACATTACAAATCCACAAATTTAAAATATGTATTACAAATCCACAATTTAAATTGTACCTTACAAATTCACAATTTAAAATATTTTACATTACAAATCCACAATTTAAATTGTACCTTACAAATTCAAAATTTAAAATATTATACATTACAAATCCACAAATTTAAAATATGCATTACAAATCCACAATTTAAATTGTACCTTACAAATTCACAATTTAAAATATTTTACATTACAAATCCACAATTTAAATTGTATCCTACAAATTCACAATTTAAAATATTATACATTACAAATCCAAAATTTTAAAATATGCATTACAAATCCACAATTTAAATTGTACCTTACAAATTCACAATTTAAAATATTATACATTTCAAATCCACAATTTAAATTGCACCTTACAAATTCACAATTAAAATATTATACATTACAAATCCACAAATTTAAATAAAATTTTCTACTCTATACAATGGATGATAAGCTAGCCAATTATAAGGCTTATGCTTAAATACATTACAAGACAACGTTGTACAAGTGTTTTAATATTATATGCTATTTTTACGTTACATACATGATAATTTACCATTTTTCATAAGAACAACATTAAATTTCGCAGTGAGCCATTGAATTAGACAATGACATCAACTTTAGAAAACTGTGACATTCATCGTTTTTCCCGCGAACTCTTCAATTTCAATTTCACTTCCAACAAAGTGTTTCATCCGAATGAATTAGGCTAATCAGAGTCATTGAAAGTAAGTGGTAGGCACTGAATAGTACCTTAATAACTGAGAACGAAGAAACGGGAAATCAAGTACGGGGAGGAGTAGGAAATACAAAACGGAGACGAAGATAACGAGGAACGAGCGGAGATAGACACAACCGGCAAAAAAGCAGCATGAGAAAGAAGAGGGCGAGACGGAAGACAAGGGAGGAAACGTGGGGACAGCAAAGATCAGAACGACAAATAATTGAAGAGGAAAATAAGAAATGATAGCAAGTAGGACTAGAAACAAGAGAAGATGAGATGCAAGACGAGGAAGAGAAGAGAAGAGAAGAGAAGAGAAGAGAAGAGAAGAGAAGAGAAGAGAAGAGAAGAGAAGAGAAGAGAAGAGAAGAGAAGAGAAGAGAAGAGAAGGGAAGGGAAGGGAAGGGAAGGGAAGGGAAGGAAGGAAGGGAAGGAAGGGGGAAGGGAAGGGAAGGGAAGGGAAGAGAAGAGAAGAGAAGAGAAGAGAAGAGAAGAGAAGAGAAGAGAAGAGAAGAAGAGAAGAGAAGAGAAGAGAAGAGAAGAGAAGAGAAGAGAAGATGGTGGGGAGGGAGGGGACATGGGAGAGGAGAGGAGAGGAGAGGAGAGGAGAGGAGAGGAGAGGAGAGGAGAGGAGAGGAGAGGAGAGGAGAGGAGAGGAGAGGAGAGGAGAGGAGAGGAGAGGAGAGGAGAGGAGAGGAGAGGAGAGGAGAGGAGAGGAGAGGAGAGGATGCAGCAACATGGGACAAAATGTAAACAGTAAGAGGAGACAAGTAGAACGAGGAACAAGAGTAAAGGATAACGAGGATGAAGAGGAGCAAGGGAATAAAAGAACAAGCAAGACGAGAGTAGCAAGAGAAGACAAAAAATATAACGAGGAACAAGAAAAAAGGAAAAGTAAGAGATGAAAAAGAGTAGCAAGAGAAGCCAAAAAAATATAACGAGGAACAAGAAAAAAGGAAAAGTAAGAGATGAAAAAGAGTAGCAAGAGAAGTCAAAAAAATATAACGAGGAACAAGAAAAAAGGAAAAGTAAGAGATGAAAAAGAGTAGCAAGAGAAGCCAAAAAAATATAACGAGGAACAAGAAAAAAGGATAAGTAATAGATGAAAAAGAGTAGCAAGAGAAGCCAAAAAAATATAACGAGGAACAAGAAAAAAGGAAAAGTAAGAGATGAAAAAGAGTAGCAAGGGAAGTCAAAAAGTTTGATGCACTGAGGCCCATGACCATGATAAGCCATTTGAAATTGACCGGTCATTCACCGCCAGAGTGTAATAAAAGTACTGAATGATAATGATGATGATAATGATGATGGCAGTCTTTGTTATGTTTACTACTGCTACGTCCTGAACACGGGTTACAGAGGAAAGGACGTACTGTCAACGAAAACAATACAAAGCCTCACATTTTTGTTGTACATGTTGAGAGAGTATTTGGTTTAGAGTCGGACAACACATAAATTAAATCACCGTCACGTCACATCCGTTTTCAGTTGTCCCACAAAAAATAAATTGCTTTCTACAATAAAACATTATTTCATCTTCCTTATGAATTAGGTACCATAGAATCCCTTTATATTAAAGTGCACGAAACCTCTTCTCAAAACTATTTTATATTAGCAAAAGGTACAAAAACTAGGAAATTCAAAAGCGTTCAAAACATTTTCTAGTAAGGACTGACTAGAAAGTTACACAACCACCTACGCAAAATTTAAAGCCTCAAATATTCAGTTTATATTTTATTTTATTTGATCTCACGCAACAACGACGAGCTTTGAAATATGACATCAGGATTGAATCGTTAATTTCATAGACAAACTTAAGTGAACCTAACCTCAGTATATTATTAATCGGACGGACAATTTTACATGCGGATGACCAGGTAATCATAGCCAATAGTGAGAATAATTTACACAAAGCGGTACATGAACTTCAAAAAATGGTTGAAACATATAATTTAAAAGTATCGACATCGAAAACTAAAGTAGGCCTAATGGCATTGAAAGATATAAATCTTGTAAGATCCAAGATAGTCATTAATAACACTCCTATTCAACAGATTCACCGCTTCACTTTCTTGGTATGTGATATATCTTACCATGGCGAAATTGGCATTAACGGAAAATAGCAAAATTTAATAAAATGAACGGCACGCTTAAATGAAAAGTAAGGAAGGAAACTACTGGATGTTCAGTTCAAAGTGTGTCATGGCTCGCTGTATGCCGTCATGTGGCTAGCCGATGAGCCTAGAGAATTCAATTTCATACACTTCCGCAGAGGTGTATTACTTATGTGCAAGAGAAGTTGGCTAGTAAGCACGGCGTTCATTCAGAAGAGTACTTACCGATACGTACGGTAATGCCTGTAGTGGCAGGAATGTGAACTGTTTCGAAACATGTACTGAGGTGAGTTTTTTCTTAATGTCGGGATATGTGGAGGGGGTTAAGACGATTACTTACGTATTTGTTGACATTAATTTCGACGGTCAACATGGACACGGAGCATCTGATTTGTATTGTGCAATGTTTCCGTACGCAATCGATGTACGACTTGCCCGCGCAAAATACAGTTCGAAAGAGGTTATGGTAGCACACAGACAGTACAGACCGCCATCTGTTGCTACGACGTTCAAGTTATACCGTACACGTTCTCAAGTTCAGATTGAACGCCTTGATTAATAGGCAACTTCTCTGACACAAAAGCTGAAACTCGCTTCAAATCGCTGACTCATCAACAGTGACGTCATGACACACTTTGAAATGAACACCCAGTATAGTGAAGTTTTATAAAGTGATAGCGATACCAACATGCTTATACGGCAGTGGGACATGGACCATGACGAAGAGAGATATATCTAGATTGCAGGCAGCAGAAATGAGATTCCTAAGAGCAACGGCTGGATATAGTTTAACGGATAGGTAAAGGAATACAAATATTAGAAAGGAAGTCAATGCTGAAAACATAATAAAGAAAGTAGAAGAATATAGAAGTTCTTGGTCATAGCATGTTCAAAGAATGAATAATAACCGTATTCCGAAACATATAATGGAATACAAGCCAAAGGGAAGAAGAAGTTTAGGCCGTCCAAGGAAACGCTGGATAGACCAGCAACCAGAGGCGTAACAGGCGATAAGCCTAAATACTTGAAGATAAGAAGAAGAAGAAGAAGAAGAAGAAGAAGAACGAAAGTTGAGTTAATATCAAACGGAACCAGCGCCGTACTTGAGAAATAAAACGTGTTAATATGGAGAAGAAATTAGTTACGAAAACATATTGTGTTCACTTTGAATTGAGTTAATTAGAGGAAAGAAGAAATTCAATGAACAATTCAGCCGTGTCGGCCCGCAGACCTCCCCATCCTCTTCTGCTGCCTCACTGCTATAAATTTTACGGCTCGACAGAAGCGGTGGGCAGGATGTCAAGGGTTACATACCTGGCCAATGTAAACTGAGCTGCCAACATCTGCGTCCAAAACTTCTAATGCAAAATATCAAATTACACTTTAAGTGAACGATGTTCCTTCTGGAATATAAATCACGCTAATAGCACCTAATGAGTGACATGTAAATCCGTCGGTAATTTATGAAATCGAATATTGATTGAACAGACTGCAAGTGACATCCGCCCCCGCTGCTCGGCGAGCAATTACCAACCTGCGAGTGCCCGGCGCTGATTGAAAAAATGGCTAGCGTTACTTTACTAGTCCGGCCCTCTGTCGCGCGGAGGGAACTGCAAATGTAGAAGCTAAGAGTTGGGATTCTTTGATTTTTTCTAATCATGAATAATTTATTGATGTCATTGAATCAATTATTTATAATTATAATTGGCGATGCTACATCTGGCGGAGAATCAGTCCCATTCCGAGGCTTATTTGAAGGTTTCGAAACAAGCTGTTTTTACGGTGATGGGTTGTTAGCCCTTCACCCAACCCCCAAGCTGGAGGACCACCCCTCATCGGCTGTTCTCGACTGCTTATTCAACAGAATAAATATGGGAAATGCCTGTTATTATTCGGTTGAGAAGCTTTTATCATCCAGTCTGCTGTCAAAAAATCTGAAAGTTAGAATTTATAAAACAGTTATATTACCGGTTGTTCTGTATGGTTGTGAAACTTGGACTCTCACTTTGAGAGAGGAACATACGTTAAGGGTGTTTCAGAATAACGTGCTTAGGAAAATATTTGGGGCTAAGAGGGATGAAGTTACAGGAGAATGGAGAAAGTTACACAACGCAGAACTGCACGCATTGTATTCTTCACCTGACATAATTAGGAACATTAAATCCAGACGTTTGAGATGGGCAGGGCATGTAGCACGTATGGGCGAATCCAGAAATGCATATAGAGTGTTAGTTGGGAGGCCGGAGGGAAAAAGACCTTTGGGGAGGCCGAGACGTAGATGGGAGGATAATATTAAAATGGATTTGAGGGAGGTGGGATATGATGATAGAGAATGGATTAATCTTGCTCAGGATAGGGACCGATGGCGGGCTTATGTGAGGGCGGCAATGAACCTCCGTGTCCCTTAAAAGCCAGTAAGTAAGTAAGTATTTCTCAGTGACGGATTGTATAAAGCTTTTACGAACTTTCCGCTCTCGCTGGTCTCGCCTGAGATCCATCACTAAGTCGACCTGGTTGGCACGCTGATATAGCGCTGGCCTTCTATGCCCAAGGTTGCGGGTTCGATCCCGGGCCAGGTCGATGGCATTTAAGTGTGCTTAAATGCGACAGGCTCATGTCAGTAGATTTACTGGCATGTAAAAGAACTCCTGCGGGACAAAATTCCGGCACATCCGGCGACGCTGATATAACCTCTGCAGTTGCGAGCGTCGTTAAATAAAACATAACATCCATCACTGATGGACAGTGGCTACTTGTGTTTCTTTATAAGCCAGTGTAAGCGAAAAGGACGTGGTGGGGGTGTTTTCTAAGTTCCGTTTCAGTTCCCCGTTGTGCCCAGGGCTGTTACAAGCTGATTAGCTGGTGAAGTGACTGAGAATTTATCTAGCGGCGGTTGCACATTTTCACTTTCTACAGGGACATCACTTTATTTTTTCCAACATTTTTAACATTAACCTGGCTATACTCGGAAACACTGTTACCCCCTTCCATTACAGGAGTTTGGTGTTACTAGTGCAATATGTAAACAAATCATTTTACTAACTATAGGAGGAGAGAAAAGTAGTGTATCCATTTATGTTACAGGGAAATACAGTAGCCTATTACGATTTTCACTTTGATCATTACTTTACAGTATTTTATCAAAAAACAGTAGAATAGTAACAATTTTTTTTCACATACTCAAGTCTTCAGGCGGTTATATATATATATATATATATATATATATATATAATGTAATGTCTACTTTATTCAGGATATTACTTACTAACCTTATTTATTCCTGAGAATTTTGTGAGCACTTCCGTAAGAAACCCCAATTTCTACAGCTAACTTCTTGACTGACTTATTAGGACCTCGCTGCATCCTTTCTCTAGCATCTTCTACAGCATATTCTGTCACCTTTGTTGGCCATCTTACACTTTTCTTCCTTTCTGTTGCTCTAAATTTATCTGCCAGATTAATGACATTTCTACGAAAATATTCCGTAATGATATAATCAGGAAATTGTGAAAAAAAAACTGTTGTTCACATTCGGTTACATTGTAATTGCAGTTTCCATCATCGTCCTTCATACCTACAAACAGTAAAACAAAACTCTTGTTTAAATAATGCTGTTAAGTGCCGTACCATATTATAGGGTGCCGTACTTTCGGTAACTCTAATCTTCACTTGTGCTCAGTCCACACAGATAAATTCAGTTACGCTACACACCATACTTGCGTGAAAATAAACTTCAATAATATAAGCTCTTTCTCCTATAGAAAACGCAACATATTTCTGAAACCCACTGCACTCTGTACTGTTGCTAACATCAGCGGCGTAAGTTTGTGTGACTTACGTTAGCAAGGACATTAGTGAAAGGGGAGGGAGTCAAGTACAGTTAGAAACGCAGGTACAATAAAAATTGAAGTAAAAATAAAATGATGTCCCTCTATAAAACTGAACTACCACAAGCTGAAAGGAAGCTTATAATGCCACTGAAATATTTGACACGAGACATTTATTTGTTCAGAAACGGCCCACCTGTTCCACCAATATTAATATCAATTATGTCCCTTTAGTGCGCATTTCTGTGTACCTCGTAGGGCAGACTTCAAGTTGATGCAAACCACACTTTAGGGCGACACACTCCATTTACACGGAGCTCAACTATAAATACTAATAAACACGGCAGGGACGGGTATTATTGTGTGTGCCAATGGATGGCGCGCGGTTTTGTTTTCAGATTGGCTGGGCTGATTGCGATGTCATCAATAGTGATCCAGCAGCTTACAGAACAATGGCGAGGGGCAGCGCTGCATTGGTCACTGTCAAGGAGAACAACAGAGGCCTGCGCGGCGTGGTGTATTCTGATAGACCTCTCTGGCTCGTCGCAGTGTTCATGCTACTTCAAACCTAAGCGTGTAAGGAGTACCGTTCCTGTTCCTGTTTCCCTTAAACATCGCAGCCGTGGTCGCACTCATATATAAACATGCTTTTTAATCTTTCTTACACGAAGAACGGAGCAAATTAGTAATATACGTTACAAGAGCGGGATGTTGACGTTTTCATGGTCGAGGAAAAGATTGAAAAAGCGAAACGTAGTTGAGCTTTTTTAATTTCCGAGAACATTAAAACAAACATATCGCTCGTGTATCGTACATTATTTTGTGCGAAGATCATTTATTACATACCTGAAAAACGAATTTCTAATTAGTTGCAATGAAATCTCCATCTTGGTTTCTGTTTAATGACGGCAACTTCGAAACACTTAATATCTTTTTTCAACATTGTTGCTATAAAATGTTTTCTGTGTTTATTATACTCCAGCAGGCGGTGATATACGTCTGTCTTTTTTTCCCTCAGTCTATAAATACGAACTTAAAACAAACGGTAAGGATATGTAATGATTTATTTTTCATTTTAATATTTTAACAATATTATTTATATAACATATTGCAGTAATAACATCCGCATCTGGAATTTTGTTGATTTTTTTCACGGCTTCCTTAATGTTACTTGTGTCAGGAATGCAATAAGTTTCGTGGAGTAGTAGACTTTACTTAATTTTTGCAAATATTTAAAAACAATAATTAACATTGCAATTTAGGTGAAATTGCAGTGGTAAGTTTCCAATTTATAATTATTACTATGTCAAACGTCTCTAAAAATAATATGTTAAAAGCCTAAAGCAGTAAAATGAATGTCGCGCTTAAGCGGTAAGAAGAGGGAAATTGTTATGCGTGTTACGTTGGGAATACTGAATGTGGTATTTCACACTTCCCGCGTATTGGTTCTGTGCGGAAAACAAGCAAATATGCACGATCTCGCACAAACGTTCATTACAGTTGTTATTATTAGTACTTACTTACTTACTGGCTTTTAAGGAACCCAGAGGTTCATTTCCGCCCTCACATAAGCCCGCAATTGGTCCCTATCCTCAGCAAGATTAATCCAGTGTCTATCATCATATCCCACCTCCCTCAAATCCATTTTAATATTATCTTCCCATCTACGTCTCGGCGTCCCCAAAGGTCTTTTTCCCTCCGGCCTCCCAACTAATACTCTATATTTATTACTCTCTGTATTTATTTAATTTTTTAAGGTGACATGTATTTATTTAGCCTGAGAAGTTACTTTCCCTGGTTTGAATTGTAAATTATTTTAAAATTGCGTGTAAGAGGGCCTTAGACTAGAAATGTTTAGTTTAAATGTAGTTCTGTTTATAAGTATGCAAAAGGGTGTAATTATTTGACTTATTTGAACTGTTGTATCAGTGAAGCGAGGTGAGTCAGTGAAGTTATGGTTTTACAGTGCAGTGAACAGTTCCGATCAGTGATAATTTATAGTGTCAGTGAAATGTGTTCTATAGTGTCAGTGAAATATGTCCTAAAGTGTCAGTGAAATGCGTCATAGTGCCACTACAGTGAGTGAGATGAGAGTAAAGTGAAAGACTATTGAAACTTATGTAGGGTCTATACATATGTAGGTTGTATTGTAAAATTAGATATTTTACGTTTTTTTAATAATTGTAATTATTGTGTTAAATTGTATTGTGTATTCTTATTGTA
Source organism: Periplaneta americana (assembly GCA_025594305.2). Lineage (NCBI taxonomy): Eukaryota > Metazoa > Arthropoda > Insecta > Blattodea > Blattidae > Periplaneta > Periplaneta americana. The sequence continues at coordinate 10,213,068 of JAJSOF020000029.1, forward strand.
TTGTCCATTGTATAATTGTATTGTGTATTGTAAATTTTATTGTGTATTGTTTATGATTTTATTGTGTATTGTTTATCATTTTATTGTGTATACTACTGCCACCGGGTGCTTGCCCACTTGCAGTGTAAATAAATACATACATATGCATTTCTGGATTCGCCTATACGTGCTACATGGCCTGTCCATCTCAAACGTCTGGATTTAATGTTCCTAATTATGTCAGGTGAAGAATACAATGCGTGCAGTTCTGTGTTGTGTAACTTTCTCCATTCTCCTGTAACTTCATCCCTCTTAGCCCCAGATATTTTACTAAGCACCTTATTCTCAAACACCCTTAACCTATGTTTCACAACCATATAGATCAACCGGTAATATAACTGTTTTATAAATTCTAACTTTCAGATTTTTTGACGGCAGACTGGATGACAAAATCTTCTCAACCGAATAATAACAGGCATTTCCCACATTTATTCTGTGTTTAATTCCTTCCCGAGTATCATTTATATTTGTCTTCTGAAGGATGCACTGTAAGGAATGGTGAACAGGGGAAGAGCTCGGTGCAGAAGAAGATATCAGATGATAGAAAACTTTAAGATAATATACTGGTCAAAAAAGTGAAGCATAATTAGGCATATAACGGTTTTTATTAATTAAAATAAAATAGATAAATTATAATTGGGTTTCTTGGTTCCACAGAATATACTTAAAAGTAGAAATACACTATTTGTTAACAATGGACTCAATATGAAATGAAAAAGTTGCATTGTTTGGAAACAAAGGAAAAGATAAGGGAAGTTGAAATTAGTGCATCATCAAAGAAAAGGAAATGGTGCCTTCAGTACCCTGTTTAATAACGTGTTGGTCCTCCACGAACCCTGAGGCACTCTTGTATGAGACGGGGCATACTCAGTACCAACGCATCTAAGCTCTCCTGAGGCAAATTGACCCATTCTTCCAAGGCAGCATTCCTGAGTTCTTGAATCGTTAATGGATGATGTGGACGATTGGAAATGGCTCTCCTGAGAAAGCTCCATGCATGCTCTATGCAGTTCATATCCGGTGAGCATGATGGCCAATCCATTCTTCGGATCCCATGTTCTACCAGATACCGCTGCACACTATGAGCACGATGAGGCCGAGCATTATCGTCCTGTAGAGTGAACCCTTCTCCTACAGTCTCTGCAAAACCACTTGGATGTTGTTCTCATAAACGGCAGCAGTCATGTTTCCCTCTATTGAAACCAGTGGTGTGCGGCGGCCAAACATGACACCTGCCCAAAACAAGATTGAACCACCAAACTGTTGGTGACGTTCTACGGTCATTGAGGGATGATTTCGTTCCCCTGTTCGTCTCCATACGCGAATAGAGTTGTTGTCAGGGTGTAGGCCCATTCTCACTTCGTCTGAGAATAAAGTTCTGGTCCATTGGCCTCGTGTCCAATTCTCATGTGCTCTAGCCCATCTTGCACGAGCACCCCTGTGATGTGGACGGAGTGCTGGAGTCTTGAGTGTTCTTCGAGCATACAACCCTATGTCATGAAGTCTATTGCGCACAGTTTGGCTACTTACAACACCAGTGGCTTCGCGCAGGTCATGGCGCAGAGTTGTAGCTGAGGCTATAGGGTTCCTACGTGCAGATAACCTTACATACCGGTCCTGACCTGGTGTTGTTTTGCGTGGACGGCCCTCGCGAGGTCGATCTGCTATTGACTGGGTTTCCTGGAACTTTCTCCACAGTCTGGAGACAATACTCTGATTCACATGAAGGATGTTAGCAACATCAACTTGTCTCATGTTTTGTTCCATCAAAGTGATGATTTTTATGCGGTCTGCCATTGTAAGGGTGTTCCGAGCCATTGTACTGCACTATGAAGCACTATGAAGCAAAACGACACTGATTGAACTTTGCTCGAATTACAGACTTTGTTTATTAGCCGTGATTTGGACGTTACCTAGTGATTTAGAATAAAACAAATCAAAGAGTTTGAATTGGTTAACATAATACGTGCCACATAAAACCAAAAGAAACATAAATATCAGGTATTATTGGGTAAACTGGAAATATGCTTCATTTTTTTTTTTACCAGTGTATATGGATCATATGAGGAGACAAAGTGGAAGGTAGAAAATAGGAAAGACTGGAGAATGCTGGGTTTGCAGTGAAAGACCTGCCCTTAGCCAGAGCACTATGAATGAATGAATAAATGAACCGTGTTACTAAACCAAATGAACATGAAATGTATTTTTAATGCATATAGGCTACTTTAAGTTTTAGACTACATTAAAACAGTTCTTACTGCACAGTTGCATGCATATTTTCCGTTTTAGGGCATAAAGCTCCGCGGTAGGGTAATTCCGGGTTAGATGGCCATAGTTTTTTAAATCACTTAGAACAGGGTAACCGATTGGAAAAGAAATACGAAACAAATCAAATACGTTCCTTCTAGGTTATATTTCCCCACTACAGTGCCTCAGGGCGCATAGAATTCACTGATGTAATAAAAAAAATACGTTTGAAATATAATAGGCCACTGGCCATCTCACCCAACATATATGGGTGAGACGGCCATAGGATATAGGGATATATGGCCACCATTATTTTTAAGTAAATTCATAACAATTTTTTGTAAAACAATTAGGTTATATGCACTGGACACATAAATATAGTGTCTAAGTGCATAATTATGATTGTTTGAAATTTTTCAACAACTTTATTTTTTTGTTCTTTTATTCTTTTTTATTGAATTTTCCTTAAAACAACACAGAAATAAATTGAAACGCTTATGAACACATTATAATAATAATCCGAGGCACGACAGCCCATGAAGGACCATGATCGACCAGCCGGCTGCTGGCCTCACGTCCACATGTCGAAGCAGAGGTGGACGATCATCCAACCAAATGGCGGTATCGTGTGATTAGTTCGATGATCCCCCCAGCCGTTACAGCAGGCTTTCTTAACCGGATTTCGCTACCTATCGTAGTTACCCAAGTCCATCACGATGCTGGGTGGGCACCGGTCCCATACACTGGCTCAAATTTAATGAGATAATTTCTTCCCCCATGAGGACTCGAACCAGCGCGAATTCCGTAACGCGCGTCCTAGGCAGGATGTCTTAGGCCACGACGCGGGACCTTATGAACATGTTAATGAAACAAAATCATGAATGGTCAAAGTAACAGTATCTTTTCCAGTTGGTTTCCGGGATAGGAAGTGTTGTCTCGCAAGCAAACATTCTGATGGGAGCAGATAAAAAAGTTATTTTTTTCTTCCGCCATATTAATGATGTCAAAAGAAGTGCTTATACAAATTTTGGCCACTCGACCTAATTACCAGGCCATCTAGAAAGTGATTTTCCCTGGGGCCGTTTACAGAAAAAAACACAATTACATGGAAATATTTATTGAAACAGATACAGCAATTGTTGCGCTAATTGTCAACGTATCTCCCACTGGAATTGAGACATTTGTCATACCATGAGATCGATTTTTGTACCATTGTGCCGTAGAAGTCAGCTTCCTGGGATCGAAACCAGCTTTGGACAGCCGCCTGCACCTCTCTACCGATCCCATGATATGACAGATGTCTCATTCCGGTGTGGAATGTGTTGAAAAAAATAGCTCAACAATTGCTGTGTCTGTCCCAATACATTTTTTGAATTAAATTGTGTTTTCTTTCTGTTAACGACCCCTGGCGAACTTTTTTTTACGGCCCTCGTAATTGCGGTCAAGTGGCCAAAATTTGTATAAGCACTTCTTTTGACGTTATTAACATGGTGAAAAAACATAACTTTTTTATCTGCTCCCATCAGAATGCTTGCTTGTCAGCCAGTCAGAGAATATTGACAAGTTCTTCAGCAAAAATGTAAGCGAGACTATAGACATCGGTCCCTGTAGGGGAAAATCCATGTTCCTGCATATTTAATATGGCGAACAAACCTACATCCATTGTCATTGCCTATGTGTCACTTGGTCCCATTGCACCCTTTGTAGAATTGTCTGTTTTAACTCTACTTTCCAGGGCTTTTATTGGAATATGAAATGTAATGAAGGCTTGACGTACAGAAGTGTCATATTTAATGACTTCAAAAGCACGGTGTAAGTCATCTTCACTCCAAAGACGCGGTTGCTGCCGGGCTTTGCTTTATATTTTATCGGAATCTAGAAATAACGATACTTTTAACATAATAATATTCCTCAATTGTAGGCAATCTATCCCGGAAAAATGCTGGCCATCTCTCCTTTTACGGGAGAGATGGCCATACCGCGTAATAAAAACTGGCAACAGTGAAGAGAAGAAATACAGTTAAGATAGAATGTTTAAAGATGCCTTACCTCTTTAATAATGTTTCCAGCAATTTTCCTCACAAAATGCAGTATTTCTCTATTGTTATTTCAGAAGGTGAAAAATTATTGCTTGCTCACAGACTCCCGAACGGCTACGAAACGCGGAAATAATAACCTTACGTTTTCGCAGGTGCAACAATCACTTCGTTTAATTAACATCTGGCGGCAAACCGATTTTCATTCGAAACAGATGATCAGAATAAAAATAAGAGCGGTTGGTCATCTCACCCGCATGGCTATCTCCCCCGGAATTACCCTATATTAATAGCACATCATATAGCTTTTAGACTCCCAAAAGCCATTGATAACCTAGATAAGCAGCAAAACTATCTGAAACCATAGAGTAAAGAAAGATTCCCGAAAAATTATTACAAACAACAGTGAACAAAATAACAATGAAGTACTGAACTCTAAGAAGAATAATTTGCAAACATTTTGTCTATAAGAGTCAAAATTATTTGCAATTATTAATTTTGTCATTGAAGACACTGCTTCTCTTGTATAAAACATTTCACCCATATAACTTAAACTGTAAATTCACTTTGTATTCTCTCCTTTAAATCCAAAACTTTTAAATTATTTTGTACAATTATTAAAGTTGTAATTCGTTTCAACTGCAGTTAATAAATATGTTTTGCAGGTTTCCAGTAAACATAATCTTAAGCGACGTCACTTAAGTGTAAATAATCTAAAATGTAGGCATGATTATTTTAAAACTCGTCAAAATAAAATTTCAACATGCTGATGTAAACTGCACGCTGTTAACAGGTATAATTCACATTGTTTTGTTTTTATACGTCCGGTACATGTAATCTGCACACATAACAAAACTCCGGTAAATTACACACGACAAAACTCGAGTGAAAAAACTGCACATTTCATTTACACACATGTCGAGAGTCAGGTACACAAGGGACTTAAATGAACATGCAGCGCTCCTTCACGATATCGCCCACAGACATGCCGTCCTATGTTTGTTCATTTCAAAACTTCCCACCTTGAATAATTTTACAGTTAGAATTTTAAACCTTGTAGTCGTATTGTTATTCATTTAATAATACGTTTCGGGCTCTATTTCAGAAACGGATGGACCAAATTAAATTTTTGTGCCATTTACTGAATAACAATAACACTATTATAGGTACATCTTGATTACACAACTTTTAACACTGTATCATTTCGGAAAATGTGTCGTAAGACTTTCCTGTGTTAAATTTCAACTTACCTCGTTTACATGTTTCGTCCTATTTATGGGTCATCTTCAGAACTGGTCGTTGTTGGTCTTGGCGCCACTTGTTCTGTTTCCTGTGAGGGTATGTTCCTGTAGTATAGTGTAGAGTCAAAGAGTGTGTGTGTTTTGAAGTTGAGTTGTTTGTTAAGAATTTCGTTGGGGTGTGTTTTCGTGTGTCTGTATATTTCATATTGTTCTTGTGTGTTTAGTTTCTGGCTTTTTGGTTGGATGTGTAGTATTTCCATGTCTGTGTTGATGTCTCTGCGGGTGTGGTTAGCATTTGTAATGTGTTCTGCATATTTGGAGGTGTTTTGTAATTTTGTTATGGCTGTGATGTGTTCTTTGTAACGTGTTTGAAACGATCTGCCTGTCTGTCCTATGTAGAAGTAATTGCAGGTGTTACATTTGAGTTTGTATACGCCTGTGTGGTTGTATTTGTTTGTGTGTTGAGATGTTTTTGTAGAGTGTTATTTGTTCTGTCTGCGATGTTGTAATTTAATTTCTTGAATGAGGTTGCAATTTTGTGTGTGTTTTTGTTTTCTTATGTTAGTGTATGCAAACTCAAATGTAACACCTGCAACAACTTCTACATAGGACAGACAGGCAGATCGTTTCAAACACGTTACAAAGAACACATCACAGCCACAACAAAATTACAAAACACCTCCACGTATGCAGTACACATCACAAATGCTAACCACACCCACAGAGACATCAACACAGACATGGAAATAATGCACATCCAACCAAAAAGCCAGAAACTAGTCACACTAGAACAATATGAAATATACAGACACACAAAAACACACCCCAACGAAATTCTTAACAAACAACTCAACTTCAAAACACACACTCTTTGACTCTACACTATATCACACGAACACACCCTCACAGGAAACAGAACAAGTGGCGTCAAGACCAACAACGACCAGTTCTGAAGATGACCCATAAATAGGTCGAAACATATAAACGAGGTACATTAAAATTTAACACAGGAAAGTCTTACCATACATATTCTAACTACTATAGGCGTTATAAGTTAACCAAAACCATTCTCCTTTCTCTTAAATTTTCTAATGAGGACATTAACAAAATTTGTTTAATGGTATTGAGAGATTCATTATCCATTTTACATAATCACTTGTATAACACTACGTAATATATTTTTTTCATTTCATTGCTCTTAATTGTACTTTCATCTCATGTTTCTCCGAAATCAAATTGTACTTTATTTTTAATCCATGTTGAATCTTTCTTACATTACGTTTAACACTTGAATATAAATAATTGATTAATTGGTTTGTCTAATTAATTTGTCTAATGGTATTGAGAGATTCATTATCCATTTTATATAATCACTTGTATAACACTACGTAATATTAATTTTATTACTCTTAATTGTACTTTCATCTCATGTTTCTCCGAAATCAAATTGTACTTTGTTTTTAATCCATGTTGAATCTTTCGTACACTACTTTTAACACTTGAATATAAATAATTGATTTAATTGATTGACATTTTTCAACAATCGAACGCACCCACACAACAGGCAGCGAAGTTCGAGATGACGCTGAGATCTAGTAGGCTCTGAGGATGGTGTGAAGAAGCACCGAAACAGCAGTAAGCCGCACATACCTACACAATTAACACGAGTAAGATCGCCATTTAATCAATTATTTATTTTTAAATTTATCATTGTTCTGTATTCTCTCCGAATATCATATTGTATATTGTTTTTACGTTAACCTCTGCTTTGTATTTGGATCCTAGTGGTCAGCCGTAGATGCCGGCCAGATGTCCCAAATTGTTGAATTAGTAGTAGTAACAACTCATCAGGAAGAGAAAAATAAATTGGTTGAGTCACTGGCTAGGAAAAAAAACTGCCTACTGAAGGATGCACTGGAAGGAATGATGAACGGAAGAAACGTTCGAGGCAGAAGAAGATATCAGTTGATATGAAACAATAAGATACAAGGATCATATGCGGAGACAAAGAGGAAAATATGAAAGACTGGAGAATACTAGGTTTGCAGTGAAAGACCTACCCTTGGGTAGAACACTATGGATAAATGAGCACGGGTTACAAATGAATACGAGCCATTTACAACAAAGGACGATAGAAACCATCACAATAATAGTTCACAACCTACTGAAAAAGATCCAAAAATCCTACACAAGCGACGTGGCCTAAAATATTAAAGCGAGTATAAATCAGACAATAGGAACACCGGTCACAACACGCAAACAACACATTTGATTCCGGTACACACAGTAATAGCACAGTGTCTTCGTAGTACGGTCCAACGCCAACTGAACTTCAGTTCATCAAATGATACGTTTATGGATTTATCTCGGAAATGGATAGACCAAATTATTTATTTTTCGGTAGGTGAACAGGGTTTATCATGTCCCTTAAAATGATGTTATTGATGATTGGGAATGCAATTTGTAACTCAAAAAGTGGAGGTGGGGATGAAGGTATGGAGCAGAAAATTCGATCAGCAGTGGTTTTTAACTTCCCCCTCGAAAACTAAACCGACCTGTTTTTGCTACTCGTATAGCCTGTATATCTAAAATTATTCAAGGTGGGAAGTTCTGAAATGAGCATATATTATATAACAGCCAACGTCATATACAAAAATCATTTTGTATTTGTTTCTTACAACATTAAAAACAATCTTCAAATCGATAACCTTCAACAACTCTATACAAATATTATGGATTTATTAATTTGTCCTACAGGATTATCTCTGTAATGTTGACAATTAATATTTGAGGAGAAAAATTCGCGCCGACGCCGGGGATCGAACCCGGGTCCTTGGTTCCACGTACCAAGCGCTCTGACCACTGAGCTACGCCGAATTCAATCCACAGCACCGGATCGAATCTTCCCGACCAAATAAGTCACTCAACTGAGTGCGCTCCTAGTGTAATGGCAGTTGACACTAGACATATAGCTTGGAGTCAGGCCATAAAGGGAAACACTGAAGGAGGAAGGTTCGATCCGGTGCTGTGGATTGAATTCGGAGTAGCTCAGTGATCAGATCGCTTGGTATGTACAACCAGGGACCTGAGTTCGATCCCCGGCGCCGGGGCGAATTTTTCTCCTCAAATATTAATTGTCAACATTACAGAGATTATTCTGTATGACAAATTAATAAATAAATAAATCCATAATAAACTTATCTGTTATCCAGGAGAAACACGGATACTTAACTATTGTAATCTATGAACAACTGACAACTGCCCCGATGTAAACCTGCGAGTCAATCCAACCACAGTAGTTGTTTACTTTGAATGTAGAGTCCACTTTTATTTTAGTTGGTTATTTTACAACGCTTTATCAACTGCTACGGTTATATTGCGTCTGAATAACGTAATGAGTCCAGGGTTCAGAGCCGTAAGTTACCCAGCATTTGCTCTTAGTAGTAGCAGTAGTATTTATTTATTTAACCTGGTAGAGATAATGCCGTCGGGCCTTCTCTGCCCCTCTACCAGGAGATTCCAACTATAATGTGAACAATAAAATTACCATTAGTATTAAATTTACAATTACAATAATTACAAATAAAATTACAATTAGTATTAAATTTTCAATTACAATTACAATAAAAATCGAAGTACAAAAATATTACCTGACTAATTAAAGCTAGATAATTTATCATAGAAAAACAAAGAATATTATATATTTACTGAATTACAAATTAAACCTAGAATAACAAAATTGTATAGTGATGAAATTACTGGATGTTGAAATATTTTGTGATAGATTAAGGAAACTATTTACAAGAAATCAATTACTGACCAAGTGCCTAGTAAGTTTGCGTTTGAATGCAATTTTATTTCGACAGTCCCTGATGCTAGCAGGTAGCGAATTCCAGAGTCTTGGCAGGGCTATTGTGAAAGAGGATGAGTATGAGGAGGTGCGATGGGATGGTATTGTTAGTATTGTTTCATGACGAGAGCGTGTGTTCAGATTATGGTGGGAAGAAAGGTAAGTGAAGCGAGACGACAGGTACGAAGGAATAGAAGAGTTCAAGATTTCGAAGAGAAAGAAAAGTGAATGTAAATTTCTTTTCTTATCTAGTTTAAGCCAACCTATTGCTTCCAGGGATGGGGTAATATGATCATATTTACGAACATTGCTTACAAAACGTACACACAAATTATGAGCACGCTGAAGTTTCGTTTTGTTGTCGCTGGAAAGGTCAGTCAGTAAAATGTCAGCATAGTCAAAATAGGGAAATACAAGCGTCTGCACAAGGGACTTTTTTAAGCAAGAGGGGAGATGAACATTTATCCTTTTTAGCACATGGATAATGGGTTGAGGGAAAACTCAGGAAAAATCAACAACCTGGTAACTTGTCCCAACCAGGATTTGAACCCGGGCCGCTAGTTTCACGGTCAGACGTGTTAACCGCTACTCCACAGCGGTACAATAATTGGGATTGAGGTAATTGTTGTAGGACACAGATTGTGAGTCAATTCGGACTACGTCAGATTCAGAAATACGGGTTTGAAGAAATAATGGATATAGACTCAGAAATTCAGTGTAACTTTTTTTTAGATCTATGACGTCAGCTAGCGTTTTATCACGTTTTTAACTGTCATAAATCCAGAAAGAGAAAGAGATGAGCACTTCAGTAATTTCTCTGACAGAGATAGCTACGCAGGCGATCATGCCACTTTCCGTCTTCCGCAAGGGCAGCTTGCAGCTTGCAACTAACGCTTGTGGAATTTTTAGTATATTCAACACGATATTAAACTCGTATCATCGTGATATTTATACTTTTGTGCACATGTTAATTAAATTTTAAATACACACATATGAACAGCTTGAGGGAATCTCAAACGTCACAAAGGTTGAATGATGAGATAAAGAGAGCTAGAAAGTGTTGTTGTCTAGTCCGAAACCAGGTTTGAACTTCGTAAGTGACACAAATAATCCATCACTCATAAGGCAACTAATTCAGGAAATAATAGGGTATGATGGCCAGTTCCTTTCCACTTAAGTAGTTAAAAATATTTAATGAGTGAAAAGAGTTAAAGAGAGATAAAGATAAAAATTTGTGTGTATCTTATTCAGTTTTGTGCGTAAAATTGTAGTGTACTCTGTAAATTTGTAGTGTTTTTTTGTAACGCAGTTTTACTCCTGGTTGAGTGTTAGAGAAGGCCGTATGGCCTTAACTCTGCCAGGTTAAATAAATCATCATCATCATCATTATCATTATTATTATTATTATTATTATTATTATTATTATTATTATTATTATTATTATTACAGACGTGGACAAGTTATTAACAAAATTGACGATTTTTATGATAATTCCATTTACAAAATTTGACTTTTCAATTTAGACTACAGTTGAAAATTTTGCATATTTCTATAATTACAGTAAATATAAATATGCAAAAAAAATGTAGGCTATTCTAAATTGAAGAGTCAAATTTTGTAAAAGATATATAATAAAATCTTCAATTTAGCTAATAATTTGTAAATATGCAAAAATTTCAACTGCAGTTTAAAGTGAAGAGTCAAATGTTGTAAAAAAATATATAATATAAATATTCAGTTTTGCTAATAATTTGGACATATCCAAAATGTCACCTGTAGTCCAAATTGAAGAATCGAATTTTGTAAAAATATAGAAAAAAATCTTCACTTTTGCTAATAATTTGTAAATATGCAAAAATATCAATTGTAGTCTAAATTGAAGAGTCAAATTTTGTAAAAATATACAATATAAATCTTCAATTTTTCTAATAATTTGGAAATACGCAAAGATGTCAACTGTAGTCTAAATTGAAAAGTCAAATTTTGTAAATGGAATTATCATAAAATCGTCAATTTTGTTAATAATTTGTAAATATGCAAAAATTTCAACTGCAGTTTAAAGTGAAGAGTCAAATGTTGTAAAAATATATATAATATAAATATTCAGTTTTGCTAATAATTTGGACATATCCAAAATGTCACCTGTAGTCCAAATTGAAGAATCATATTTTATAAAAATATATAATAAAAATCTCCAATTTTGCTAATAATTTGCCCACGTCTGTATAAAAACAAATAAACATTAAGTGTGGTATTCATAGACATTTCGCAGCACGCGCTACGAGCGTACTAAGCTAGCCCCGGCTATCCACTGGATACTTGTACAGAATTCAAGTCATATCCTACCTTAACACTGGTTTATAAATAGGAAAAACGAAAGCCAGCGCTAAAAATGTCTATGAATACGGCCCTAAAGAACTAGAGAGAGAATAAATGAATGGAAGAATAGACGAATAAGCGTACGAAGGAATAGAGGAATAAATGAAATAATGAAATAACGAAAGAATCAAAGAACGAATGAACGAAAGAGAGAAGAAACGTTTAAAAAGTACGCGAAAGCACATCATTGCAAGGAAAATTGGAGCTAAAATAAGTTCTTACTTGAGCTCCAAGCCTGTTGGTCACTTCTCTCACTACAATTTTCGCCGTTCCACATGCAGAAACATTACAGAATTGTTTAGGGCAAAGCCGAAAAAGCAGGCAACCTAATAGCTACTACACGAGGAGGAACGTAGCACGACATAACAACAACGGGGCAGATGGCCGAAATGTTAGAACCGAGCACCGTGCGTGGGGAGAGGAAGACCGCAGTCCTCGCAAGAGAAGGGATCCGAGCCCTTGCGCTGTGCCAGAAACAATAGAATAAATTCCCCCAGGTTACTGAAAACAACATGCTAATTTCAAGACTTCGAATACAAAAGGCTGCAATTTGAAAATTTGGAATTACAGAGTTGTTTCCGATCTCTGGAAACGATTTTTGAATGACTTCATGTGAATCAGGAGTCTCACGATAGCTGAACTGTGACGAGAGGTGACAGACCAGTAGTGAGTGATTTCATAGTCAGAGTGCACGGTGTCTCACAGCAGCAATGCCCAAGAAAATCGAGTCTTTTTGGGACGGGTGCATTACGACCCTTTCACAAAAGTACAGTTACGTGAAACTAATAGCAGCCTGCAACACATTTCCAAGAAAGACATCTTCCGTGTACTTAATAAGACTGGCAAAGCTCGAATAAGATTAATTCGAGAGAGGAAAAAGCAAGCAAATCCACCCCTTGTCACGAGCCGCACCACTCCAGAAGATGAATTTATTTATTTTATTAGGCTATTTTACGACGCTTTTTCAACATCTTAGGTTATTTAGCGTCTGAATGAGATGAAGGTGATAATGCAGGTGAAATGAGTCCGGGGTCCAACACCGAAAGTTACCCAGCATTTGCGCATATAGGGTTGAGGGAAAACCCCGGAAAAAAACCTCAACCAGGTAACTTGTCCCGACCGCGAATCGAACCTGGGCCACCTGGTTTCGCGGCCAGACGCGCTAACCGTTACTCCACAGGTGTGGACTCCAGAAGATGAATACAAATTAATTCCATATATATCCAGTGCACACTTATACTCATTGGAATGTTGTTGGACTAAGAAAACGGTCTTTATTTATGACCAGGGAAAGGATTTATATGTAAATACATATTTACTTATAAAGCTAATATAATTTATATTTTGCATTATCTTTATGTTTCACAATGTGTAGGGTTGAAAAATCCTACTTTTATTTTCCATATTTTTCCATATTTTAGAGTTTAGTACATATTTTCGTTAATTTCCATATATTTTCCATATTTCATATAAAACAGTCCATATTATATTAGGTTTAACAATAAAACAAAACAAAATTCCATTAACTTTTAAAAATACATTTCAACAATAGAGATTTAAACACAAGTTCAGTAATCCCTTTAACATCAGAGTTATTTGAAAATTAGCAGTCCTATCAACAATGGAAAAGTAAGTTATAAAACTGTATTAATTTAATTTAAAATTTTTAACAGACTTCAGTTGTGCAGCTCAACAGTTAAATGCCAGTCAGAGTACACATAGGTTCAGTTTTGTAAATCATACTATAAAGACGGTAAATATGCCAAAAGTACGTCATTCAGTCAATTTAAAATCAAAACTAACAAGTTACATTTCAGAATTTAAAGAAGATGGTTTATGAACTGACAATAAAATATTATTTTGTAATTTGTGTCAGTGTGCAGTATCATCTACACAAAAGTTCCTGGTGCAACAACACATTACAACTAGTAAACATCAGGCCAACAAACAACTAAATTCCAAGCAGAGACAATTGTTTTTAACACAACCAACAACATCGAATGTAAGATCTGAGTTTAACATCGACCTGTGCCGTTCTCTCATCTCTGCTGATATTCCTCTCTACAAACTAAAGAATAAGGTCTTCAGGGAATTCCTTGAAAAATATACTCAACATACAATCCCGGATGAGTCAACACTTAGGAAGACGTATGCTCCATCCATCTACGATGAGACAATACAGAAGATAAGAGATGAAATTAAAGATAGTTCAATTTGGGTTTCCATTGATGAGACTCCCGACAAAGAAGGTAGACTTGTTGGTAATGTAGTTATCGGTTTGTTAAGTGAACAATATTCTGAACGAATTCTTTTACATTGTGATGTTCTAGAAAAGTGCAATAACAAAACTATAGTTAAACTGTTCAACGAAGCTATGGGTATCCTGTGGCCAAAGGGTATTATGTACGATAATGTGTTATTCTTTATTAGCGATGCTGCCCCTTATATGGTCAAAGCTGGACAAGCATTATCTGTTGTATATCCTAAATTGACTCATTTTACTTGTGTGGCGCATGCATTTCATCGTGTGGCAGAAGTGGTCAGAGACAATTTCCCTAAAGTAGATTTGTTGATTTCATCAGTGAAAAAAGTATTTCTCAAAGCTCCCAGTAGAGTTAACGTGTTGAAAGAAATGTACCCTGAAATTCCATTGCCACCAAAGCCAATTTTAACTAGATGGGGTACATGGCTAGAAGCAGTTGAATATTATGCCGAACATATAGACTCTATTAACAATGTTCTCCTTGCATTGGACTCTGAAGATGCAGTCTCAATTGATACTGCGAAAACAGTTACCTGTGACATAAGTGTGAAGAATGACTTAGCTCACATTCAGCATACATTTTCATGCATCATAAAAACGCTCAAAAGTCTCCAAAATAGGCACCTTTCACTATCTGAAAGTTTTGAAATTATAAATAGTACTGTGGAACAACTGAATCGTGGTAGAGGTAAAGTTGCAGATGCAGTAAGAGCTAAGGTGGACACTGTACTTTCAAAAACCCTGGATATGAAGAACTACAAAAGGTTGTTGCTGTGATGAGTGGTGAATCAACAGTGAAGATTAACTTGGACTTATCCCCAGCAGACATTGTGAAATTGAATTATGTACCAGTTACTTCTTGTGACGTCGAACGCTCTTTTAGTCAGTATAAATCTATCCTCAGAGACAATAGAAGAAGATTCACTTTTCAGCACTTGAAAGAAATGTTTGTAACCTATTGTTATGGTAACAGACAATAAAAATTGTGTTTTGTTGAAACTACATTGGAAGATAAGGTACGTCCATTATATTTTTTGTTTAGTTTGATTAAAATGTACCAATATTTAACGTACATAGTCATTTTTTTATAATTTTAAGTCCATATTTAATTCCATATTTTGGTAAAAATCCATATTTAATTCCATATTTTGGTAAAAATAACTACATATATATTTACATATTTCATATATTTTTAGTCCATATAAATCCGTTCCCTGTTTATGACTTACAACTGAAGATGGCGATTCGACTGTTTTGAGGAGTTGGTCTCCCCTCATCTGCATGGTGTGCGAATCTGACTAGTGTTTATGTTATCCTTCAAGTATCAGCTTCTTTTCTGTAAGTACCAAGAGAGAAAGAAGAAGGGAAAGAGAGGTATAGATCACCACGTGAAAGCTGTATGGTTGGTGAATCTCCATCCCTTGAAATTAGTTGTGTTAGTTTGCGTTTTGCAATGCTTACGTATTCCGTTTCAAAACGTACATAGGTATAGAAAAGATATCGTGTGGCAGAACAAGAGAAAAACTTTAGACATAAATTTCCTGGACGCCCAATTCCGCGTAAAAAACAATACTAAATTTAGTCACTAGATTTAATGAAACAAGTTCTGTGAATAATGTGATATGAATTGTGAATCATACAAGATGGACAACACTTCCAGCAACTGCTGTGGAGAGGGTGAGTGCCGAATACTATACTGTCGTAAATTTTAATCTGATGCGAACTATGTCAGCAGCGGGGGGGGACCTTCAGCTGGTCGGCAGACAGAAACACCGGGAACGTTCGCTGGAACTCCCTGTATTACAACATAAAAAGGAAATAATGTTTTGAAATAAGTTAATGGCAAGTGTTACTTCAGAGTACAAGCAGTTTCACAACACAATTCGATCCCGGTTCGATGAAAAAAAAGTCGATTCGTGTAGAAGCAATATGACCTTTGACATCTTCACGCATGTGACAGAAGCTTAACGGATTATTCTGTAATTTCGAAACTTCTACATAAACCTCTAGGTTGCTGATCTTGATGGCAGATACTATTTTATACTTATTAAATAATACTTGCTTCGGAGGTGCTCTCCAAAAATAAATAAATAAACGAATCAAAGAACATACAAAGAAATTAGTAAATAAAGGAATAAATAAATTTATAATAATTGAAGCGTCGGCTGGAGCAACGTTATAAGTTACATTTGGTAAAATTTACAGGAGCTGCAAAAATGTGTACACGTACAACGTTGTTCTTATAGGGTAGCAAACTTTTGAGTGGGCAAATTTCACGTACTGCATTGATGGACAGTTGCAAGCCAAGGAGTATAGCAAGGTAGCATGACATACAACATTATTACACGGAAATACGCCGAATGAAAATTTTGTAACTTACAACGTTGTTCCAGCATCAATTAATGAATAAATATATATATATACAAATAGATAAATAAACAGAACAATATATAGATAAATAAATAATAGATAAGCACATAAATTAGTAGACAAATAAATGAATGAATAAATAATAGATAAAAATAAATGAATAAACTAAAATAAATTAAGGAAATAAGTAACTACATAAATGAAAAATAAAATAAATACTATAATTTTATGTTATTGTTTCCACTCCATAATTTTATGTATAGATAAATAAACATTTTAAAGATACTAAATATATTATTTTAAGGTTACGTTATAATTCTTTAATTTGCTTTAGAGGTGAATATCGTTTTCCGTGGTTAGTTTCCTTTGTAGTCCTGACGCTTTGATAGATGAGTACATGACAATAGTGCCACCTACTCAAAGTTTGTTCATTTGTATATAATCTTTGGTTTCGACATATCCTATGATTAAATAATTCGCTTACATAATGAGAAAATCCTAGGTCACATTACCTTTCAACTCCAGTATACCAGAATTGCTTCAATTACAACAGCCCGCTCTGGGATGAATATAATCTGTTTTGTTGAATCAGGCTTAAAAGTATATTGAACAGGCTTTGATGTCATGTACTTTCAGACAGTACACATGTTTCGTCTGCCGTAAATATTACACGGTCTACTTATTATCCAACTATTTCAATGCGTTATGTGAAAAGATATCCAATTAATTAATTTATTTTTATTTATTTATTTATTTATTTATTTATTTATGACCTGCTGTTCACATTTTATTATGCTTTTTCCTTTCTTTCTGTATGTTATATATTATGTCTGATTTCTACTTACTTGTTGTTTACATTTTATTATTATTATCTTATTCAGTTTTGTGTGTAAAATTGTAGTGTACTTTGTAAATTTGTAGTGTTTTTTGTAACGCAGTTTTACTCCTGGTTGAGTGTTAGAGAAGGCCGTATGGCCTTAACTCTGCGAGGTTAAATAAATCATTATTATTATTATTATTATTATTATTGCTAGTAAGTTTGAAATTAATACAAATTAATAAACACAGAAAAGAATTAACCACATTTCTACATACTCATACCTTCTACACAATTGATGAATTGTTTATGCTTGTGAATTGAATTATTCTACTTAAATGACATGTACAATTTTATATAGCTCAACTAAAATATGTTTTTATATTGACTTAATCTGTTTACTATGTATTGTATTTTTGTTTAGCATAACTGATGAATTGTATGTACTGTAAATTGAATAGTATACTGTATAGGTCAACTGATGAATTGTTTAAGCTTATAAATTGAATTAATCTACTTCATATGAATTGTATAGCTTAACGAAAATAAGTTTGTAAATTGAACTAATTTGATTGTAGATGTTTGTATAGTTTGGCTGATGAATTGTATATGTTCTTAAAATGATTACTAGTCTGTGTAGCTCTACTGATGAATTGTATATAGACCTACTGTAAATTGAATGGTAATATGTATAGCTCAACTGATGAATTGTTTATGATTATAAATTGAATTAATCTACTTGATATTAATTGCACAAATTTGTATAGCTTAATGAAAGTATGCTACTTTGTATTGTATATATTTGTATAGTTTTGGCCGATGAATTGTATATGCTTTAAATTGAATAATAATCTATATAGCTCTACTGATAACTTGTTTGTGTTTGTAATTTGAAGTAGTTTGCATGATATGTGTTATCAATTTCTGTATATCACAACTGGTTGAATTGTTTATGCCTTAAATTTAATTAAATTGTTTTGTATTATAATATAGCTCAACTTATGAATGATCGTTTGCGTTTGTAAATTTAATAATCTGATTGGCTATGTATTGTATACTTTTAGTAGAGCCATCAATGTAGCTCAGTCGGTAGACTCGCTGGGCTGCTGATCCGGAGCTGCGTTCGGGCTTGGGTTGGATCCCCCTTTTGGACTTTGGTTTCTTCGGAGGTTTTCCCCAGCCGTGGGACTGAAGCCGGATGGTCTATAGCGAGACCTTGGCATCGACCCCTTTGATTTGATTACCTGGTTGGGTTTTTCCGAGGTTTCCCCCACCGAAAAGGCAAATGCCGGGTAATATTTTGGCGAATCCTCGGACCTCATCTCATCTCACTACATCTCGCCAAAATGTAAAAAAATTGTACAAAATTGTAAAAATTGTAGAAAATTACTAAATTGTAAAACTATAAAAAATTGTAAAAATTGTAATTGTAATATTGTAAAATGTTGACATGTTCCACATCTTAAAGATTCATTGCTCATGTAAGATCTATGGAATAAAATAAATGAATGAATGAAATGCAATGAAAGATAAACTAGCCCACTCCTGAATGAGTAAGACTCGTGCTCAGGAGGGGATTCCAATACAGACAGAAATAAAATTAAAATTGAGAGTGAATACAGATTAAATAGCGTTTAATATGTTTAAACCCAAACTACACTGGTCAAAAAAAGATAAGCATAATTAGGCATATAACGGTTTTTATTAATTAAAATAAAATAGATAAATTATAATTGGGTTTCTTGGTTCCACAGAATAAACTTAAAAGTACAAATACACTATTTGTTAACAATGGACTCAATATGAAATGAAAAAGTTGTATTGTTTGGAAACCACGGAAAAGATAAGGGAAGTTGAAATTCGTACATCATCAAAGAAAAGGAAATGGTGCTTTCAGTACCCTGTTTAATAACGTGTTGGTCCTCCACGAACCCTGAGGCACTCTTGTATGCGACGGGGCATACTCAGTACCAACGCATCTAAGCTCTCCTGAGGCAAATTGTCACATTCTTCCAAGGCAGCATTCCTGAGTTCTTGAATCGTTAATGGGTGATGTGGACGATTGGAAATGGCTCTCCTGAGAAAGCTCCATGCATGCTCTATGCAGTTCATATCCGGTGAGCATGCTGGCCAATCCATTCTTCGGATCCCATGTTCTACCAGATACCGCTGCACACTATGAGCACGATGAGGCCGAGCATTATCGTCCTGTAGAGTGAACCCTTCTCCTACAGTCTCTGCAAAAGCACTTACTATGGGTTGGAGGATGTTGTTCTCATACACGGCAGCAGTCATGTTTCCCTCTATTGAAACCAGTGGTGTGCGGCGGCCAAACATGACACCTGCCCAAAACAAGATTGAACCACCAAACTGCTGGTGACGTTCCACGGTCATTGAGGGATGATTTCGTTCCCCTGTTCGTCTCCGTACGCGAATAGAGTTGTTGTCAGGGTGTAGGCCCATTCTCACTTCGTCTGAGAATAAGTTCTGGTCCATTGGTCTCGTGTCCAATTCTCATGTGCTCTAGCCCATCTTGCACGAGCACCCCTGTGATGTGGACGGAGTGCTGGAGTCTTGAGTGGTCTTCGAGCATACAACCCTATGTCATGAAGTCTATTGCGCACAGTTCGGCTACTTACAACAACACAGTGGCTTCGCGCAGGTCATGGCGCAGAGTTGTAGCTGAGGCTATAGGGTTGCTACGTGCAGATAACCTTACATACCGGTCCTGACCTGGTGTTGTTTTGCGTGGACGGCCCTCGCGAGGTCGATCTGCTGTTGACTGGGTTTCCTGGTACTTTCTCCACAGTCTGGAGACAATACTCTGATTCACATGAAGGATGTTAGCAACATCAACTTGTCTCATGTTTTGTTCCATCAAAGTGATGATTTTTATGCGGTCTGCCATTGTAAGGGTGTTCCGAGCCATTGTACTGCACTATGAAGCACTATGAAGCAAAACGACACTGATTGAACTTTGCTCGAATTACAGACTTTGTTTACTAGCCGTGATCTGGACGTTACCTAGTGATGCAGAATAAAACAAATGAAGGAGTTTGAATTGGTAAACATAATACGTGCCACATAAAACCAAAATAAACATAAATATCTTGTATTATTGGGTAAACTGGAAATATGCTTAACTTTTTTGACCAGTGTATAAATCCAATACAATTTTTTTTATTAATTTGGAGAGGATTCGTGGTTTAAATATTATTGGAATAAAATTTGTTTAATAATCTGGGACCTTGACTCATGCTATGATAAAAAGCTGCATTGGTTTTACATTTTGGTTCAGACAAACGCAGGGAATTCATATTTTTAGTTCTATATTTATGTATAACTTATACCTTTCAAAGTTATTAAAATTTATATGAAAATATTTTAATAAAATAAAATAATACAATAATAAAGAAGATACAATTATTTATAACTTTAATATTATGAACATTTTTATGCATTGTCGGATCAAGAGCAAAACTAACTCTTAAAAAAAATTCATTCCAGCGACTGTATTTCAAATCACGTAATAAAATTACCTTCTACTTCCTTCGCAGTCGCTGGTGAAAAAGAGACTTTAATAACGTAAACTAGGTCGCCCATAGTTCCAAGCGGGAAGTCTTTCCTTCATTTTGCAAAAACAACCCACACCTCAACAGCTACACTCGTTGCTTTCTGAAAGGACGACTGATATTTTTAGAGTGCGTATATGAGATCAGAAGGATGAGTCCGTTCACAACACGAGAAGCTCATAACAAACTCTAAAGTATTAATATGCAGTATGGACGGCCGCCCCTTTGCATAACACCCGTGCAGACATGATAACAAAGTTGGCACTTCGACATTCTCGCCGAAAATAACCTCGTGTTACAACGAGGTGAGAATTTTCAATACAGACTTCATTCTGTTACAATTCCTCTGTTTACATAAAATGTGAGAGAATAATCTGATTAATGTGAACTGAGACTAGAACGCTGTGTCTCCGTGGATAAGACCCAAAATATTACTGGCTTCTTCTCTATATACAATTCCAAACATTAATATCTAACAAACGAACATGATTCACTTTGAATAAACATTCACAATCAGCAGAAAAACTTTTCGCACAGCACGAAGTTCGGGTGAACACAATTTTGTGGCATTATAATTCCCTCTTCATTTAACAAATTATGGACTGTTGGAATAAGGAGATAACACAGAGTTGAGATGAAACTTCTTGGAAATTATGATTGTTAATGAAATAATGATGCCAGGGTTTCATGGCCTGGTGCTTAGTTACAAAAAGAATACAACCGTAGGAATGAGATTTTCTGTTCACAATGATCCATCTACTTATTTATTTATGTAGGAAACACTAGAGAATATCTGACGAAGCCCATAAGCTGCAGTCTAACAGAGGCTAAAAGTGAAAGAACACTCGACATACAGTATGTAACTATCTTGTTCATACAGTAATATTGTTATTAAAAACAGACAATTTTGTTAACGAAAATATAATTTATTTTAATGCGTTAAATTAAAATATGAAAAAACAATATCTTCTCTTCAGGATATAAAAAAAACGTCATCAAAATTTTCAATTCTCTATAAATAAACATATAAAATAAAAAAAATGTGCACATTTTATGCAACTTTTCTGTTCGTACATCTAATCATTTTGTACTTTTGAAAGTCTTAGTTGCCAACTATTACACAAAATTAATATCTTGTAACACATCTTTTGGCTTTAATGACCTCCTCACATCTTCTTTTCATTGAAGAGACAAGTTTCTTGCAAACCTCTGGATTGATTTTCTGCCATTCTTCTGCCACTATTCTTCTGAGCTTCGGAATGGATGTTATCTTGCTATTTCGAACCCTTCTTTTCAAAATTGGCCACAAATGTTCGATAGGATTTAAATCCGCTGTTTGAGGTGGCGTTTTGAGTTGATGGGGAACGTTCCATATCAGCCAGGTCTTGACGATTCCGGCGGTGTTTAGGGTCGTTATCATGTTGAAATATATAATTACCCTGGAAGCCCATTTTTTAGCACTTTCTTTCAAATTTGTCATAAGAATATTCTTGTACATCATTTTATCCGTAATTCCATCAATGAAGTGTATGTTTCCGACGCCAGAGCAAGACATACAGGCCCATATCATGATGGAACCACCTCCGTGTTTTGCTGTAGGAATAATATTTTCTTTCCTGAAGGCAGAGTTTGCCTTCCTCCACACTCGGTTGCAACCATCTGAGCCGAAAGATTTATCTTCGTCTCGTCGGACCATATTACACACATCCCAATAGTCCTCCTCTTTAAAAACGTGTTCGTTTGCAAATAGAAGTCTTTTTATTCTATTTGACTCACTAATAAAAGGTTTCTTACGTGGAACCCTGCCATGATACCCGTGTTTCCACAATACACAACGTTGGTCTAGTTAGACATTTCTTTTCCTATAGTGTCTTGTACTTGTGAACGCAGTTTTTCAACACTTTACCTAGGGTCATGTCGAATTTGTTGTACAATGTATTTTTCCTCTCTTTCATTTAATTTTCTTTCTTTTGGTTTTCGCCTCAAATTCTTCCAAGACCCTTCATACGTGGTACAGTCATTAAGTTCTAATACTGAGCGCATAGTGGCGTTGTGGTGCACTATAGCGCATAGGTGGCGCCATGGTATGATACCTTGTCAGTTAGTCTCTCGACCCTACAAGAGACAGTTGAGTGCATGCACTGTAAGCAGAACTACGGTCTTTGTTGTGACGGTGATTTGAATGCGCGCGTCGGAACTCGAGTATGTTGCAGTTTGAGCAACGGGCAAACGTCACGTTCTGTCAGAAATTAGGCGAAACTGCTATAACCGATCATAACTGGAGACGAAACATGGTGTTTCCTTTACGATCCGCAACTGAAGCGACAATCCGCCACCTGGAAAACGCCATTATTTCTACGACAGAAAAATCCGCAACAAGACAGGTCAAAAGGCAAGGTGATGCTTTAACAGTTTCTTTTATTCAAATGGAATTTTTCACATAGAATTCATCTCACAAGGTGCAACTGTAGACAAGATCCTCTACAAAGAGATTCTTGGCCGTTTAAGCAATTCAATTCGTCGTAAGCGTCCTGAGCTTTGGCATAGGAAGAATTGGCTGTTGCTACACGACAACGCCCCTGCACATCGCTCCATCCTTGTCCAAGAGGAACTTGCAAGGCAACAGGTCGCTGTTTTGCAACATCCTCGGTACTCACCTGATCTCGCACCATGCGATTTTTTTTCTCTCTCCCCTCATGAAATCAATCCTACGAGGACATAATTTTTATCCGGCCGAAAAGGTCATGACTGCCACAAGAGAAGCCGTACGGCATCTTCCTGCCAACATCTTTCAGCGGTGCTTCCAGCAGCTACACAAACGTTGGCAGACGTGCATAGCGGCCAACGGCGACTATATTGAGGGAGGATGTCGATCTGTTTAAGTGTACGCCGTATCACGCGGCATCTTCTGAGACATCCAGATTCTTGTGGGTGCCTACCCTTCAGGCGTCAGTGTCAGAACTTAATGACTGTACCACGTATTTGAATCTGTTTACAATATGCTGAACTGTTGAATGTGTATGTCCAACAATTTTACTTATTTCCCTTAAAGACTTATCTTTAAGGGCAAGTTGAATAATAACTTTCTTCAGATCTTCTGAAAGCTGCTTTCGCTTCGCCATCTCGTACACTATTGTCATGCTTGCAAGTTAAAAATGTAACCAAGGGAAGCCATCACTCAGCAGTAGCAAGCACGGACGGGTCAGCGTATTTTGAAACAGTGAGATAGGGCAAGACTTGTAAGTGTACGAACAGAAAAGTTGCATATCTAACACAAGTAACTTAGTTACTCGATTTGATGACTGCAGTAATTTACAGGCTGGCTGATAAAGGCCGACAGACTGCCTGCCTGCATGACTGTTTCGCCCCTCGTAACTTGCCTGCCTGCGCTGAACTCTCAGTATTATACAGGGACATCATTTTATTTTTACTTCAATTTTTACTGTACCTGAGTTTTTTAATGTACTTCACTCCCACCCCTTCTACTAATGAAGTTCAACCTCCTCCACACAGATCCAAGGCCGCATATACAGTCATAGTAGCCTTGCGGTGACAGTAAGCAGTACGTTCCACAAATATATTCGCGTTTTCCAGTGACGAAAGAGCTTTCAATATTGAATCATTTTCGCACAGGTACTGTCGTCCGTTTGCCTACGGGATGCGCCTTCCCCCACCTGCTTCTATTCGCCCCTCTGTAAAGGCTAGTGGCTGGGCTGTCTTAGCTCTTTTCTGAAAACATTCATTTCTGTTAAGAATTGGACGTCTAATATTATACAACTGTTTAAAATAACTTAAATAAAAGGGCCTCGTTAAGTAATTAACTATCACATGATTTTCCCCCTTTCTACGACCCTGCGACATAACCACTTGGACGGACAGTAGATAGCATGTCTGAGTAATTTTATCTTTTCGGATCGGGCAGAAGTGAAGATTGAATTTACAGTAGGCCCTACGTAAGGTACTCTTTTATATAGAGTAGGTACAGAATTATTTCAACACTAGCCGTACCCGTGCGCTCCGCTGCGCCTGTTAGAAATAAATATAAAGTAATTACATAATTAAAATAGGACATTTGATCCAGGGAACAACTTTTACAACAGCGCAAGATAATCTGATTCGCTCATTACCCAATTTTTTTGCATTGCATTTATTGCATATATATTTTATGTATTTTAACACGATTCAATTGAGCATAGTTAAAATTTGAATTATAAAATAATGGATTGCTAAGCTAACTACTATTACTGCGTACTAAATCAATACACTCTCGTTGTTCGTTAATTCTCTGAGATAAAAATGAATATGTTCATAAACATTATTATAAGAAATACAGGAAATGAATATACAGAATAACCTATCAAGTTTTCTGTGCATAAGAAGCTATTTTAATCTTACCTGTCCTCAATTCACTCACAAGTTACTGTAATAACATTATAGCATTATGTCCATCTAGAGAAACTACACTTTCCAATGGTGAAATAATAATTAATTAAACAAATCGGTTAATTTAGCTTCCGATATTACTTCATACAAACACAGAAACATTATCTGTAGACTATCTTTCATAGCTTTCGATTATTGCTGTCCAAGGCCCCTTATACACGAAGTCATTTGTTTTTTAATTCATTACACGGCCTTAGATGGCAGTTATTTTAATTTTAAAACTCATTTATCTCATTAAATGTCAGTCCTATCAAAATTTTCAAGGAACAAAACTTATCGAAAATTATTTTTAAAGAAACTTTTGCCATGTAACATTTTTCACAAAAATCAATAATAAGCGAGATATTTCGATTTATTTAATTCAGGCCCTCTTATAACCCCCCTTTTAAATAATGTATTTTGAATGCCATATAGCCTATAATCTAAGTTACAACGAACTTAATTTATATTCCAATTTTCATCGAAATCGGTTCAGCCATTATCGCGTGAAAAGGTAACAAACATACAGACAGACAGACAGACAAAAATTTCAAAAATGCGATTTTCGGTTTCAGGGTGGTTAATTATATATGTTAGGACCAATTATTTTTGGAAAATCGAAAATTACCAGAAAAATTTCGGCTACAGATTTATTATTAGTATAGATGAGTTACTGGTACAAGAACGAAACAGGTAATTGGAATTAGGTGTAATAATATGCACATTAGAACTGAAGTCAGTATCGAAATGAACGGCCACAATTTTCAAAAAAGTGTTTAAATATCCATATTTGATTATTTTTCAATTTAACTTCATTGTCTATAGTGTATGCTAATGTGCTATAGACACTGTACAATGAATACGTCCGCATGGACAGCTCAGTTCGTGAGTAAAAACACTCATTGTTAATACTATACTGTATTTTGATTAAATAAAAACCTAATGAAAATTATCAAACTCAAAATCGCGATATTTCCTAGTTTACGTAAATGGATTAACTACTTTTCTTCCCTCCTATACCTAGTAAAGTGATTTGTTTGTATATTACGCCAGTATCATAGAACTCCAGTCGTGGATGGAGGTAGAAAACTGTGTTTATGGTTCTCAAAAGTATAGCCAGGTTAATATTGGAAATGTTAGTAAAAATAAAATGATGTCCCTGTATAAAGTGTATTATTGCATGTAGGTCTAATGTCTGTATAGTTTTAAATTTTGAACGCCACGGTTGACAGGCTTAAATTAAAAACTCATAGTCTAGCATGTAGGCAGGCAGGAGTCCCGCATGGGTCTCTTGGCTTCATCGTGAAGGTCTTACAGCTAAACCTCTGACTGTGCGGGTTTGATGGCCTGGAATCATTAGCTTGAATTATTGGCGGGCGCAGATTGGACTAATTACGCGAAATCCCGGCGGCTTGGACTAATTACAATCCGACGACCGCCCTTCGCGAGGGAGCGAGACGAAGAATATGAATAATGGCGGGAAAGAAGCGAGCGGGATAATAATTCACAGGGAACAGATCCCATCGCTTGCCGACTGTGGATTTACGTGTCTTAATCGAAAGACCAGAAAAGGCACAATAGATAACTGTTGATAGACGAAGAGGAAATGCGATCAATTCATGTGAGGGAAAAAGACCTGTCGGGAGGCCGAGACGTAAATGGGAGGATAGTATTAAAATGGATTTAAGGAAGGTGGGATATGATGATAGAGACTGAATTAATCTTGCACAGGATAGGTACGATGGCGGGCTTATGTGAGTGCGGCAATGAACCTCCGGGTTCCTTAATAGTCGTAAGTAAGTACATCTCCGTTTACTTTGATTTTGAGATATGGAGTCTTAAAGTTAAATGTATACATAAAATTCAGGAATATTCGAACAATAATAGTTCGTGCCTTCTTGTCAGAGAATAAGCCAGCGTATACAGACGTGGACAAATTATTAACAAAATTTACGATTTTTATGATATTTTGTTTACAAAATTTGACTTTTCAATTTAGACTACAGTTGAAATTTTGGATATTTCCATCATTACAGTAGAGATAAATATGCAAAAATGTCAACTGTAGTTTAAATTGAGGAGTCAAGTTTTGTAAAAATATATAATAAAAATCTTCAATTTTGCTAATAATTTGTAAATTAGCAAAAATGTCAACTGCATTGAAGAGTCAAATTTTGTAAAAATATAAAACAAAAATCTTCAGTTTTGCTAATAATTCGGAAATATCCAAAATGTCAGCTGTAGTCCAGATTGAAGAATCGAATTTTGTAAAAAATATACAATAAAAATCTTCAGTTTTGCTAATAATTTGTAAATATGCAAAAATATCAAATGTAGTCCAAATTGAGGAGTTATATTTTGAAAAATATGCAACACTAATCTTCAATTTTGCTAATAATTTGGAAATACACAAAAATGTCAACTGTAGTCTAAATTGAAGAATCATATTTTGTAAAAATATATAATAAAAATGTTCAATTTTGCTAATAATTTGTCCACGTCTGTAGGTAACCTATAAGTATGGACACTTCGCGTCGGTAACTTTGATGTACCAGGACTGATTTCAATGACCTTCAAACCAGCTAGAGAGTGAGATTCTGCTTTCTCCCTAGAGTTGGCGCTGACATCACACCAGCTAGCAATCGACACAGCGGAAATATAACAAAACTAGAACCAGTCTCAATAATAGTACACAGGCCTTCGGATTTCACACAGAAGATAACTCGCGGTATGATTTTAAAGCGAGTATAAATAACAGCGAGAAAAAACCATGATATTAACTATACAATATTAAAAAAACTTCTTAAGTATTCTCTGACATCAATGAAAATCAAAGACGTTGTAGTTATATATATCGAAAATCGACCTATTGACACTGTGATGTCAAAGAATCTGTTGGGAATCTTGGAGGCATGGCCTCCTTGATAATGTTTATTTTATTGCTTTGTTCGAATATAGAAGCTATTAGTTCTCAAAACTGACAACAGATGGATTTTGGAAAATAGGAAAATTATGTAGGAAAATTGACATTTCACTGAAAACTACTACTTTTCCGAAAAACTTTGGGTTCCAAGCTTCAAAATGAGGGGCCATTTATTAAAATCCATTCAGCCGTTTTCCCGTAATTTCCATTACCAGTTCAAATTATATATATAGATATATAATTAATACATCTAGGTACATTATGTACTCAAATAAAATAAATTGGATCCATAAAATAATAAATCCGTCATTAACTGTAATGTCTAGACTCTAGAGTTCCTTTATAATGAGAGTTGAGACGTTGACCCCAACAACAATTAAAATATGTAATGATTTGATAGCAATGAAAATAGAAAAACAAAACTCTTGTGAGAAGTAAAACAATATACCTATATTATATTGTATACAAATATTAAACGAATTTGATACATAATTTTATAATGTATTATATTATTTTATAATATAATTTATTATATCTGAAATATAAAAAATTATTATTACAAATAGTTTGTCACTGAGAAATAAGAAAAAGCTGTTAACTTGAATTTATTTGAAGCAAAGCGTTACTGGATTATGCAATAAGGTAGGCGATGTTTGGATCCTGTACTCAATTATTATCTTAGCGTATGCTCGATTACACTAACCTCTAGCGCTTGAAAGTGGAACTAAAGCCGGCGCACAGAGAAACAAAACACAGGAAAATTCGTTCAGTGTCCATTCTTTATAATCCCTATTCGCTGATTAAGCTGTCTTTCTACTCTTGGGGTTTATTAATACACCGTGTTCCGCTTATAAGTATAATAAAAGAAATAGTTATAATTTCATAACAATGCATGCAAATGGGTTAAGATTGGTACCATTGTAAAGAGGAAATTGGGAAGTTTTAATCCATTGTTGTTACTTATTTTTAGAAGACTCACGCATGCGCAGATCATTAAATAAGAGAATTCGTATCGTATCTTTAGTCAGTCAGCATGTGGACGCCACAGCAGAAAGCCTTTTGTGTGCTGTCATTAGCAGAACATAGATCCATAATTCGTGTACAGCGCTTGTTTCGCCGTCAGTACAATCTAGACCGAGGGAAGCTGTACCGACGTACGTCTCAATAATGAAATGGGATAGG
The DNA here is from genome assembly GCA_025594305.2 of Periplaneta americana. Lineage (NCBI taxonomy): Eukaryota > Metazoa > Arthropoda > Insecta > Blattodea > Blattidae > Periplaneta > Periplaneta americana. Next base: position 10,242,409 of record JAJSOF020000029.1, read on the forward strand.
CAGCTCAGAGAAACAGGAAGTTTGTTGTCTAATGCAGGTAAACATTCCAAGCGTAAAGTGTCTGACGAAAATGTCGAACGCATTCGCGAGGCATTTCAGAGAAGCCCGCGGAAATCCATTCGACAGGCTAGTGTGCAGTTGAACATCCCACCAACAACAGTGCATACAGTGCTCCATAAAAGATTGCGTTTGCGAGCGTACAAGCTGCAACTTCATCAGATGATTACGCCGAATGATAAACTGGAACGAAAACGCTTTGCAGAAACAATGTTGGATAAAGTGGACGATGACGACACATTTCTAACTCGAGTCTGTTTCTCAGATGAGGCAACCTTCCACGTCAGTGGAAAAGTAAACCGACACAATTGTCGCATCTGGGGTCGGAAAATCCAAGTGTCGTAATTGAACACCAACGGGATTCCCTAAATGGAATGTTTGGTGTGGGATCATGCGTGACAGAATCATTGGTCCCTATTTCTTTGCTGAAAAGACAGTCACTGCAAACACGTACCTGGATATGTTGCAACTGTATGCTGTGCCACAACTCCCAGATGGAGCAATTTTCCAGCAAGATGGGGCTCCACCACACTTTGCCAACATGGTTCGCACATTCTTAGACGAACAATTCCCTGCAAGATGGATCGGAAGAGGATCACCGTACATCACATGGCCTGCCAGATCACCAGATCTAACACCACCTGATTTTTTCCTGTGGGGGTTTGTTAAGGACCAGGTCTACAGGACGCCAGTACGTGATTTGGCAGACTTACAAGAAAGAATTTATGCTGCTGTCAACAATGTTACACCACAGATGCTTCATAACACTTGGGTCGAGGTTGAATACCGGTTGGATATTTCCCGTGCCACCAATGGAAGCCATGTTGAGGTTTATGGAACATAAGGTAACAAAAATTCCCAGTTTTCATTCTTTGTAGCAGTTGGTTTCAACTATATACTTGTATTAATTCAGAAGTTATAGCTATTTCTTTTGTTATACTTATAAGCGGAACACGGTGTATTGTGTGGGACATGTCTAATAAAGAGGGAACAATGCAGATATATCACTACTCAAAAAATGTCAATGTATGATTTTTCTTGTAACTCTGAAACAGACACAAGCACATTATGAGTAAGCCGTGAAGAATATAATGATGTTGTTGACGATGATGATGATTATTATTATTATTATTATTATTATTATTGTTATTATTATTATTATTATTATTATTATTATTATTATTATTATTATTATTATTATTATTATTATTATTATTAGACCTCGGATTTTTAGGCTGGAATAGGATAGGTTGCAACAATTTTATGTAAAAATCCCTAAATGTAAATGGGACAGCAAAGGCTTTTATCCTCCATTATTATGAACACCCTCCAGCCTGTCTCTCTCAACAACAAAATAATTCCTTTCAGTGCTAGTGTAAAAAACCTCGGCATCTATTTCGACTCTAATATGAACTGGAATACGCAAATCAGACATATCTGTAGAAAAGTTTTCTCTATCATGCATTCTTTGAAACGCCTGAAAAATTTCCTTCCTACTAAACTCAAACAAATTCTAGTACAGACCCTTGTAATGCCTCACTTTGACTATTGTGATGTTTTATATAGCGACCTAAGTGCTGAACTTTCTGAAAAACTTCAACGTGTACATAATGTCTGCGTCCGATTTATTTTCAATATCCGCCGACATGATCATATATCGGAATATTTTCTACGACTCTCCTGGCTCCGCTTGCAAGATCGACGTTTAGTACATTCTCTTTGCCTGCTATATCGAATTATACAGGATTCCACACCCAACTACCTTGCCTCTAGCTTCACATCATAATCGAAATACACAATCTGTTGCTATCAATACCACGTCATCAGACATCTCTGTACTCAAGTTCTTTCTCAATAGCCATGGCCCGCTCATGGAATTCGCTGCCGCTGGAAATCAGGGGTAGTCTTAGTCCTCAGTTGTTTAAAATTAGGTTGTTTAGAAGTAGTTTAAATGCACAGGATGTTTTTATAGGTATAATTGTTATTTATTATTATTATTATTATTATTATTATTATTATTATTATTATTATTATTTTACACAGTCATTACTTTATTTTTCCATTAACACTAATATCTAGGTAATTGTCATTGTCTCAATGTAACACGTGCTGTGCTGATCGTACTAATTCTACTATTCCTTTAGTTGTGAGATTATATTCATATGTATTAATTCTTTTTTTAAGTTAATACTAATATTAGAATGTATTTTCCTGTTTGTGATATGTATTCAGTCTCTTTTTTATTATATATATTTTTGTTATTATTATTAGTGAATACTGATTGTGTATACAGTGTATTCAATCTCTCTTTTTTACTTCATTATGTTTATTATTATTTTTAAGTTAATATTTGTATACCGATATGTATTTTTCTGTATTTGATTTGATCATGGTTGAGTGGAAGAGAAGGTCTGGTGGCCTTAACTCTGCCAGGGAAAATAAAACTATTATTATTATTATTATTATTATTATTATTATTATTATTATTATTATTATTAAATGTATGCTACACGAGAAACTCTCGAATGATTATATTACCTAAAGCTAGATGCATTAAAGAAAGTATTTTTGAGTCTACGCTAAATGAGCTTTAAAATCCGAGGTATAATAATGATGATGATGATGACGATCCTTATTAGTTTGATAAACCGTCACCAGACTGCACGTGGAGAGCTATTGGATCTACTGTAAGCAATGCGTTTGCTTTTAAACGAGTGACATTCACGTAGCTGCCCATCCAAGCAAGTTGTTTTATCTCTCCATATTGGCTTTATATTCAAGAGTGGTAGAATTAGGAGGGGGAAATTGAAGCGTCCATGAAATTGGTTCGATTCCCAATGCGGGCAAAAAGTTTCTGGAAACGCGTTTTGTTTCGTTTTCTCAGAGTTTATTTAGCGCGGAATCATGCGGGAAGCGATGTGGGGATTCCCAGTCCCCCCGGAAGACACGAGCTGCTGGTTGGTGAGGGGAAAACGGTCTCTTACTAACATAATATTATCTTTATCGCCTGAATATACGGCTGTGAGTTACTCCAATTGTCTACAAGTACGAATTATTCCAAGCTATTTTGTTCTAATGTAAGCATTGCGAAATGAGAAGTAAAGTAGAATTTCCATCTTCCTATACCCCTTGGATATGAGAATATTCCGGGAAGGAAATAGCCATGACAATTACGTTGCCATTCTCTTATTATCTACTGGCGGAGCGTGTCCCGTTTCTAAATGTTCCCGTTATGCAGGTCTGGTTAGTATATACCACCAATATATGTAGATAATAAATATATCACAGCAATACAAATAATTATACCTAGCATAATGGTACTAATACTTACTTACTGGCTTTTAAGGAACCTGCAGGTTCATTGCCGCCCTCACATAAGCCCGCCATTGGTCCCTATCCTGAGCAAAATTAATTCATTGTCTATCATCATATCACACCTCCCTCAAATCTATTTTAGTATTATCTTCCCATCTACGTTTCGGCCTCCTTAAAGGTCTTTTTCCATCCGGCCTCCCAACTAACACTCTATATGCATTCCTGGATTCGCCCATACGTACTACATGCCCTGCCCATCTCAAACGTCTGGATTTAATGTTCCTAATTATGTCAGGTGAAGAATACTATGCGTGCAGTTCTGTGTTGTGTAACTTTCTCCATTCTCCTGTAACTTCATCCCTCTTAGCCCCAAATATTTTCCTAAGCACCTTATTCTCAAACACCCTCAATCTCTGTTCCTCTCTCAAAGTGAGAGTCCAAGTTTGACAACCATACAGAACAACCGGTAATGTAACTGTTTTATAAATTCTAAATTTCAGATTATTCGACAGCAGACTGGATGATAAAAGTTTCTCAACCGAATAATAACAGGCATTTCCCATATTTATTCTGTGTTTAATTTCCTCCCGAGTATCATTTATATTTGTTACTGTTGCTCCCAGATATTTGAACTTCTCCACCTCTTCAAAAGATAAATTTCCAATTTTTATATTTCCATTTCGTACAATATTCTCGTCACGAGACATAATCATATACTTTGTCTTTTCGGGATTTACTTCCAAACCTATCTCTTTACTTGCTTCCAGTAAAATTCCCGTGTTTTCCCTAATCGTTTGAGGATTTTCTCCTAACATATTCACGTCATCCGCATAGACAAGAAGCTGATGTAACCCGTTCAATTCCAAACCCTCTCTGTTATCCTGGACTTTCCTAATGGCATACTCTAGAGCAAAGTTAAAAAGTAAAGGAGATAGTGCATCTCCTTGCTTTAGCCCACAGTGAATTGGAAACGCATCTGACAGAAACTGACCTATACGAACTCTGCTGTACGTTTCACTGAGCCACATTTTAATTAATCGAACTAGTTTCTTGGGAATACCAAATTCAATATGAATATCATATAAAAGTTCTCTCTTAACCGAGTCATATGCCTTTTTGAAATCTATGAATGACTGATGCACTGTACCCTTATACTCCCATTTTTTCTCCAATATCTGTCGAATACAAAATATCTGGTCAATAGTTGATCTATTACGCCTAAAACCACACTGATGATCCCCAATAATTTCTTCTCAAAAGAATATTGGACAAAATTTTGTACGACGTCAACAAAAGTGAAAGTTACTACAGTTAGTCTTGTTCCCCTTCTTAAAGATAATGGTACTAATAATTCATTATTAATTTATTTCACCAATTAACCTGCTAAACAATGGAATTCAAACACTGACAGGTTGGCGCAAAGAAACACACACATGCATACAGGGTGTTAAAAGAAGCATTCGATATTTTAAGAGGTGTTAGTGGTCGTCAAAACAAGAATACAAATTCTAGATCTCCCGAAATATTACTACATAATCTTATATAATCTTATCGTAAGTAACCAGTAGGTTACTATAGATATGACCAGCAAATAAATATAATAAAACACAATCACAAAATGCGAAAACATTAGACACAAAGTTGAAATCAAGAAGGCAATACCAGCCCATTATGTTTGAATATTTCAATGCTTCCTATTTACAGACTTCATCACTGGTTAAACCATAATGTTTATTAAATTAAAAATTTTGGAAAGTATTTTGTTTTCAAGCTGGCGGTCTATTACCTACATGCCGCATATGATCAATTCATTTCTTCACTTCACTTTATTTAAGGACTCTGTCATCCGATGTCAGGGCCACTATTTTGCGTCCCTCGTACTCCAAAGAAAAAAATCGTACCTACTGAGAAGCATTACAATTATGATGAATTCAACTGAAGAAGTATGGTTGTTTGGTTTGTTGGTATGGGTTTATTTTAGGATGTCCTTGATTAGACAAATCTTCTGGCGTCCATGAATCTATAAAGTGTATTAATGACTTCAGATATGTATATAATTGAAACATAAATTGCGAAAACCTCACATGTCCATTTCAGTAAATTCTTCAGGAGCCACAAAAAATTGATTTTCTTCTAAAACGTTTGATATTTTTGAAGTGACTATTTTCTATTGAAGCCTAATAATAATAATAATAATAATAATAATAATAATAATAATAATAATAATAATAATAATAATAATTCCTACTGTAGTGTTAGTTGGGAGGCCAGAGGGAAAAGATCTTTGGGGAGGGCTGAGACATAGATGGGAAGATAATATTAAAAGGGATTTGAGTGAGGTGGGATATGACGGTAGTGACTGGATTAATCTTGCTCAGGACAAGGACCGATGGCGGGCTTATGTGAGGGCGGCAATGAACCTCCGGATTCTCTAAAAGCCATTTGTAAGTAAGTAAGTAAGTAAATGTTTGCCATAATATATGAACTTCATTTTTTTCTTTTGAATTTCTTGGAAAAAAAATCTGAAGTGTCTGTACACGTGAAGTTTCAGAAATTCACAAGGGAAAGCTATTTTGTTTCTTTAAAACTATTTTAGGTGAAGACGTTTTTATTTATTTTTTTATTTTATTGCGTTATTTTACGACGCTGTATCAATATCTAGGTTATTTAGCGTCTGAATGAAATGAAGGTGATAATGCCGGTGAAATGAGTCCGGGATACAGCACCGAAAGTTACCCAGCATTTGCTCGTATTGGGTTGAGGGAAAACCCCAGAAAAAACCTCAACCAGGTAACTTGCCCCGACCAGGATTCGAACCCGGGCCACCTGGTTTCGCGGCCAGACGCGCTGACCGTTACTCCACAGGGTGAAGACGTAGAAGAACACATTTTTGTCTTACAAATAACTTTAGATGCATGTTTCAGCCAAGAAAATAAAAAAATACACAAACATATAAACATGAAAAACTGTGTGGATTGCATATTTAATTGCTAAAATTCCTCTAAAACCTGTAAGAAAAAACGAACAAGAACAAATTGAATTTATGTTTTAGTTTCTAAAAAATGCCACATGCCCTAGATTTGTGGTGTTCCCTCAATTTATTGTTACTTATTGCCTCTGTGAAATAATGAACGGTGAGCATGAACTTGTGGGATTTCTCCACCACTTGAAAGGCGGTTGTGTGAGTATTACAACCATATGAAAATCTAAATTTGAGAAGTATTGCGACTTGTGATATTCATTTAGTAGAAAGTTTTACAAGCAAGCCCAAGTACTATACTCGTGAGTGGCTATCATGATAAATGATGAAAGATGATAATGTACAAGTCCACAGTTCACCCATGATCACATATAACAGATTAATCAGCAAAATGCACTTTCAAGAAAACAACATCTATCAGTTTCACTATGCTGTCATCTAGCGACTGCAAAAGAAATCAAGTTATAACCCTGATGGAATTGCATGAAGTAATATCTTGCAGCCGTACTTCCATCTAGCGGTCGTTACCCAAAATTCATTTTCGTGTGTCTGTGTCTGTGTGTGTATATGTGTGTGTGTGTGTGTGCGCGCGCGCGCGCACGACTGCTTGCATGAGAGAGAGAGAGAGAGAGAGACAAAGATTGGGACGAGTCGTGTTCACGGGAACGATAAACATTACCAAACTTGGGTCGAGCAATGTTCACAGAAATGGTAATATTACCAACATTGAGACGAACCGTTTTCACGGGAGAAATAAACATTAATTACCAACCTTAGGACGAGCCGTGTTCAAGGAAAAGGTAAAGAGTAATTACTAGACTTCGTGGAATTGCCACAAGAATCGCAAGGTTTACTGCGCACGCGGTATAGACTGTATGAGAAGGGGGCGTGCAACGGATGGAGTATGCCTCTGATGTAAACACTGAGCAGTATACTGCGGTTACAATAAAACCTGTATCCTGCATTCGAGAAATATAATGAATGATCATTGAAATAGGTAATGTCTAAACATGTAAATAAACAATTATTTTGTAGCGAGATATATTAACTCTTAAAATGTAATGTAAGATACTCACATCATCCTTGAATATGTGCATTGCATTGAAGAGTTACGTACATTTTGAGCGACTGCAAAGTAACCTCCTCCGATGGTCACTTAAACAGTTTTTATTTTGGGAAAATGTACGTTCAACATCACATTATGTAATACGTACATATTTCAAGAACGGGAAGTCACTACTTTTTAGTACACCAACTTCAGACGTCTTGTCATGACCTGATGGTACATAATTTATAATACGAAGTTGTGAATAGGCAGAATTTTTAGCAATAATGTTTCTCAACTTACATTTTACTTTTTCTGAAATTAGTGAATTGTTATTTTGGATAATGGTTTGTGATACTTTATCCACTATATTAAGGACTTCTGAGAGTTGTAGTTTAGACGATTCTAATAGAATGATGCTTTTGGACACGATTTTAAATTTAGAATCAATGAACAGAATATCTTTCAGTCCACATCTGTGGAGTAACGGTCAGCGCGTCTGGCCGCGAAACCAGGTGGCCCGGATTCGAATCCCGGTCGGGGCAAGTTTTCCTGGTTGAGGTTTTTTCCGGGGTTTTCCCTCAACCCAATACGAGCAAATGCTGGGTAACTTTCGGTGCTGGATCCCGGACTCATTTCACCGGCATTATCACCTTCATATCATTCAGACGCTAAATAACCTAGATCTTGATACAGCGTCGTAAAATAACCCAATAAAATAAAATAAAAAATCTTTCAATTGTTCAGAAGGCAATGATTTTACAGCTGCAACAGCGGAACTGTCTGTGCTATTCAATCCATCAATTACCTCCATTATTTTGCCGTAATGTTCTGCATAATAATTAACAGCATCCAACCACGTTCCCCAACGGGTCAAGACTGGCTGCGGGGGTAAGGGTATTCCAGGGCCAATTATTTGGAACAGGAACACTCTCATTGTAGTATGTTTGATTAAATTCTTGTCTGCACTGAACAAATGTTAAGCTTTGACTATTCCAACCACAGTAATGCAAAAACAAGTGCTTACATAGGTATACATTAGCTGTAGCTCCTCTATCTATTTGGACCGGTCACAACTCTTAACATGAACTGCTTATACTATGAGACCGGGCGGTCGCTCACCTCCTCTATACTACCGTACATCGGCAACCTGATTGCATGCTGCGTGTGGCAATTCAACGAAGTCTAGTAATTACCAACCTTAGAATGACACGTGTTGTCTATTTCTGCTAATCTCCTCATTTGATGGAGTCGTGTAATCCCTCTTTTCTAAAATAAATAATCTACAGTATTTTAGTAGCAGTAGGTATGTACGTCAGACTTCCTTGTCTTCTTTACTCCCAAGACACAATAACTCTACAGTTCATTTATATTAAAACCGAGTAAACCTCAAGACCACAGTGCAACAGGAAGGACGGGACTGATGAACAAAGAGAAACAATGATCATATCGGGTGTTGAACCCTGGAACTTCCGATTTGTTGTCAAGGCCATCGCTGATGTTTGTGTGTTGGTTTGATACTATTAAATATAATAAATATGTAATATTAAATCAACAAAAAAATATATAAAAACGTAACTGCTATCAAACAGGAGCACCTTTATTCTTTTTTAATCGAAAGTCGAATTATATTAGGCTGGACTATTAAGCAGGAGATTCACAACTTGACGCACAGCAAAACGAAATAAAATAATGAAGTATCGTGAATTTACATTTGGGGTGAACCCTGGCGCAACAAGCTAGTCTTCTGAAATAAAATAAACATTCTCATTAACATTGTACACGTCTGCTGATAACAGAAAGTCTGCGGGGGCTGTAAACTTAGCTCCATAGATCACGCTGACGGCGAATTATCCCGCACCTTCTCAAAGTACAAGATATGTCACATTATTCATAACGGAGTTTTATTGTCTCTCATAATTTACATGACTTGAAATCAGTCACGCTAGACGTTGTACAGAAGAATTATTACGGTTCTCTACGAGTTGCAAAAGCAGCGGGAGAAATTGAGAAAACATTTTAAAATTAAAATCGTGACTAAGCATACACTGCCGGAAATGCTTTTCAGATTAATAACATTAGCAATGGAGAAAACACGGCAACACTATAGCGAATAAATCCAGTATCATTAATAATATAATATAATATAATATAATATAATATAATATAATATAATATAATATAATATAATATAATATAATATAATATAATATAATATAGCATAATATAATATTGTAACGTTTTATTACTAGACAACAATGTAACTTTTATTTAAAGCAACAATAATTCCTTTCTACAATTCACCTTAAACGCTCTCGTCAACAATGGGATTTGCTCTCCGCACAGCAACACAGCGTTCGTTATTGCACTTCACTGACGACAATGACAATTTACTTGGACTATTACGAACAACAATGAACTGTTAATCTTAACTAATATTTACAAAGCACTATTTACAAATCAGAACTGTCAGTTCTCAGTTCACAGTTCTTCTAGCTCAGTCACTCGAGTATCACAGTATCTCGAACCACAGACCTTCAGAGACAGTCCACTGTACTCGAACTCAGGTCCCTCCAACTGCGGTCCACTGCACTCGAACTCAGGTCCTTCCAACTGCGGTCCACTGCATTCGAACTCAGGTCCCTCCAACTGCGGTCCACTGTACTCGAACTCAGGTCCCTCCAACTGCGGTCCACTGCACTCGAACTCAGGTCCCTCCAACTGCGGTCCACTGCACTCGAACTCAGGTTCCTCCAACTGCGGTCCACTGCACTCGAACTCAGGTCCCTCCAACTGCGGTCCACTGCACTCGAACTCAGGTCCCTCCAACTGCGGTCCACTGCACTCGAACTCAGGTCCCTCCAACTGCGGTCCACTGCACTCGAACTCAGGTCCCTCCAACTGCGGTCCACTGCACTCGAACTCAGGTCCCTCCAACTGCGGTCCACTGCACTCGAACTCAGGTCTCTCCAACTGCGGTCCACTGTACTCGAACTCAGGTCCCTCCAACTGCGGTCTACTGCACTCGAACTCAGGTCCCTCCAACTGCGGTCCACTGCACTCGAACTCAGGTCCCTCCAACTGCGGTCCACTGCACTCGAACTCAGGTCCCTCCAACTGCGGTCCACTACACTCGAACTCAGGCCTTCGGATGCTGACACAGTTGCGGACGCACACTCGAGTCGAACTCTGGTACACAAGACTGGCTTGCTTGTTCTGGCTTACTCACTGAATGGCTGAATAAACTCAAAACTGCCCAAGTTCGCTCGCGTTTCTTCTTTTATAGCAAAATCATAGTTACGAGAAATTTCTACGGGTGTCCTCTCGAATTATCTGGATATCTCCACTTCGGACGGACTTCTCTGGAAGATTCGGGAGCGTCCGTTCCCCCCTTCACTCCGCAAGTAGCAGCTGAGCGCGCAAACTCCCTCGCCGCGTAGGCCCTTTCCCCTCTCTTCTCACCGCCGCGCGCCGTCCCACTGTGCTCCGTGGAGCCCGTGTCGGCTCACGCGCGATCTGCTCTCTTGCGGGACGCTGGTCGTGAGTTCGAATCTCACGTCACAATATAATATGATTTGGTAATTGGAGAATTAAGACAAAAACTATCAGTAGCCAAGCGAGTAGAGCAACAAGTTAATATTACTAAATTCAATATTTTGAAATTAAAGGGCGGGGAAACTAAACAAAATTATCAGGTCGAAATTTCGAATAGGTTTGCCACTTTAGAAAGTCCCGAGGAAGTTGAGAAAGAATTAGATGTTAACAGCGTGTGGGAAAATATCAGAGATAGTATCAAAATTGCAGCTGAGCAGAGCATAGGTTATTATGAAACACAATAAAAAGAAACCGTGGTTTGATGAAGATTGTTGCATGGTAGTAGAAAGAAGGAAACAGGCAAAATTGAAATTCTTACAGGATCCCAGTTGAGGGGAAGAGAGATAATTATTTCAATGAAAGACGGGAAGCAAGTCGTACACTTAGGAATAAAAACATTAGTGATTTATATAAGGGTATAAAGGAATTTAAGAACGGATATCAGCCAAGGGTGAACGTGATCAAAAATGAGAATGGTGACTTGCTTGCAGACTCTCCATCAATCCTAAACAGATGGAGAAACTATTTTGCGCAACTACTAAATGTACATAGGCCAAATAGAAATGATCGGGACAAAATTGAAATACAAACTGCTGAGCCATTTATACCCGAACCCACGCTTTCAGAAGTCGAAATTGCGATAGAAAATCTGAAAAAGTACAAGTCTCCAGGTATCGATCAAATTCCAGCATAATTAATACACGAGGATGGAAGTACATTACATAGCGAAATTTATAAACTTGTACTTGCTATTTGCGAAAAGGAAATTGTACCAGAACAATGGAAGGAGTCTTTAATTGTATCTATTTTTAAGAAGGGGGACAAAACCAACTGTGGTAACTTTCGAGGAATATCACTTTTGTTGACGTCGTACAAAATTTTGTCCAATATTCTTTTGAGAAGATTAACTCCATATGTAGATGAAATTATTGGGGATCATCAGTGTGGTTTTAGGCGTAATAGATCGACTATAGATCAGATTTTTTGTATTCGACAGATAATGGAGAAAAAATGGGAGTATAAGGGTACAGTACATCAGTTATTCATAGATTTCAAAAAGGCTTATGACTCGGTTAAGAGGGAAGTATTATATGATATTCTTATTGAATTTGGTATTCCCAAGAAACTAGTTCGATTAATTAAAATGTGTCTCAGTGAAACATACATAGGTCAGTTTCTATCTGATGCTTTTCCAATTCACTGCGGGCTAAGGTAGGAAGATGCACTATCACCTTTACTTTTTAACTTCCCTTTAGAATATGCCATTAGGAAAGTTCAGGTTAACAGGCAGGGTTTGGAATTGAACGGGTTACATCAGCTTCTTGTCTATGCGGATGACGTGAATATGTTAGGAGAAAATCCACAAACGATTAGGGAAAACAACGGGACTTTTACTTGAAGCAAGTAAAGGGATCGGTTTGGAAGTAAATCCCGAAAAGACAAAGTATATGATTATGACTCGTGACCAGAATATTGTACGGAATGGAAATATAAAAATTGGAGATTTATCCTTCGTAGTGGTGAAAAAATTCAAATATCTTGGAGCAACAGTAACAAATATAAATGATACTCGGGAGGAAATTAAACGCAGAATAAATATGGGAAATGCGTGTTATTATTCGGTTGAGAAGCTTTTATCATATAGTCTGCTGTCAAAAAATCTGAAAGTTAGAATTTATAAAACAGTTATATTACCGGTTGTTCTGTATGGTTGTGAAACTTGGACTCTCACTCTGATAGAGGAACAGAGGTTAAGGTTGTTTGAGAATAAGGTGCATAGGAAAATATTTGGGGCTAAGAGGGATGAAGTTACAGGAGAATGGAGAAAGTTACACAACACAGAACTGCACGCATTGTATTCTTCACCTGACATAATTAGGAACATTAAATCCAGACGTTTGCGATGGGCACGTATGGGCGAATCCAGGAATGCATATAGAGTGTTAGTTGGGAGACCGGAGGGAAAAAGACCTTTGGGGAGGCCGAGACGTAGATGGGAGGATAATATTAAAATGGATTTGGGGGAGGTGGGATATGATGATAGGGACTGGATTAATCTTGCACAGGATAGGGACCGATGGCAGGCTTATGTGAGGGCGGCAATGAACCTTCGGGTTCCTTAAAAGCCATTTGTAAGTAAGTAAGTAATATAATATAATATAGTATAATATAATATAGTATAATATAATATAGTGTAATATAGTATAGTATAATATAATATAATGTAATATAATATAGTATAATATAATATAATATAGTATAATATAATATAGTATAGTATAATATAATATAGTATAATATAGTACCTTATAATATAGTATAATATAATATAGTATAATATAATATAGTGTAATATAATATAATATAATATAATATAACACATATTACTTTATGTATTCGTCAATAACAGTGAATGTTATCTTATTGTACATTGCATAATACTGTATACAGTGTGTTTCATTATAACACGAAACTCCCACATTACTATGGAAAGAATATTTTCTATAGACTTGTGTCCCATAACGAACATCTGCAATCCTTTCTTTGTCTGCATATCGACAAAAAAAAACAAGACTAAATCATTTACATTTAAGATATTGAAACTCAATGTGAAATGAAAATGAAAATTAGATGATCAAGAACAGGCCTTCACATTATTAGCTCGAGTTATCAGATTCAAAGCTACTGGGGAATTCAACAGTTGCAAGCAACAGCTGAAGTGGATTATAATAATAATAATAATAATAATAATAATAATAATAATAATAATAATAATAATTTAATAATATATTTATTTAATCTGGCAGAGTTAAGGCCAGTAGTCCTTCTCTTCCGCCCAGCCAGACTCTAATTCTAATTGAATACAATTGCTTACATAGTTATTACATTAATATCTAGACCATAAAACAACATGAAAGTAAATAATGAAAATTGGATAAGTAATGTTAGTGTGACAATAATAAACACTGGTAAGAAATAGTTATAATAATAATAATAATAATAATAATAATAATAATAATAATAATAATAACCGTAGTAATAAAAATAATGAGATAATTTAAATATTTATTCTGTGATATATATATATATATATATATATATATATATATATATATATATAACCATTAAACATTGTTAACAAGAATTGTGCCATAAAATTTTGTCCCGTAGTTCTTTTACTTGCCAGTAAATCTACTGACATGAATCTGTCGCATTTAAGCACTCTTAAATGTCATCGACCTGGCCAGTGATCGAACCCGCAATCTAAGCTCTATCGGCAGTTTTATTAAGTTCACTCTTCCCCTCCAATAATCTTAAACAATGCTAGATGTAAAAAAATACGTAATTCTTTCTCAGCAATTATCTGTTACAGTAATAGAAGATTTTAGTAAATCATTCTTTAATGCGAGAGGATGGTATTTTTTAAACTTTTTTCCTATTTGATGTAAAATATTAATTTTTGTATGTAGAGAGCTCATAGTTGTGGCAACTCAACCAAATAAAAATAATTTGAAAAAAAATTATTTGGGGACCCAAATTTGAAAAAAAAATACCCAATGCAGGATTGTACTAAAACCGATATATCTAAACCGTTTTTGAAGATAGATTCAAACGGTTTTTTGCAATGTATTTGCAAAAGCATGTTCTACAAACTGTCTGTTAACAGAATTTTGATATTAGTCGCTACGTTTGTAAAATAAACACTTAAATTTTAATAACAATTTTCTGATTTCCTTTCTTGCAAACAAACGGACGTATTTTTTAAAATGAAATCAATTAACAAACTTCTGTTACAGAGAAAAGTTTCCTAATAGTCGAAAGAATATGTGTTCTAAATTTCATGCATATATCTTTAATAGTTCAGAAATTATATCCATTTTTGTCTGGCAATGTAGCAAAAATGAAGTTACTGGAAACCGATAAAAGCGGGCGTGTGATTTTAAAATCTATAGCGCAGGAAGTTTAAAAATGGCGACTCAGCATCCGATAAGGGCACAAATACCCACAAAATGTTATGCAATGCATTCCACACATATCACAGAGTATTTTAAAGAATTTTTTTTGAAAATTTACTCATTTTTCACCAAAAAATACCATCCTCTCCCCTTAAAGAATGTGAAAGTAAACGCACTGAATACTTTTCCCTATACTTGGGTATTCTTCCAATACATCTTGTCTTCCACTATGGAAAAAACTGCACTTTGCATGCTTCATCTTTTATGAGATAGTTTCTGTACAACAGACAGCATTGTATGTCAATACTTCTGTCCTTTGTGCAGTTTCTGTTTTCATACATTTCCTTTTATACATTCTTCATCGCTACACAGACATTCCCATACCCTGTCGGCATTTTAATGGCAGTGCAATATCGGGGTCGATACATAAGCAATGGCTGTTAATCGAGGATAAAGAACGGATTGCTACATCCAGTCTTGAGCTGACAGGGGATTGATGAGTTCTCTGACCCATTTCCATAGAGAGCACAGCGCACGAAATATACAGCTACATGTCTCCCTCCAAAGAAATACATTAATTACCTTATCCTTCACTTCCTTCCCCCTGTCCTGACTTCGCTTCTTCGTCATCATTTCGTCCTTGTTTTCATGTAACTTACAGTATTTTCTTTTCCCTCCTCCTTCTTCTTCCTCAACGCCTTTTCTCTCCTTTACATATGTTGTATTCCATTCTTTCTTCTCTTATTTCTTCGAGCGCTTGAATCTATTACTAATAATAAATCTGTAGCCAAAATTTTTCTGGTAATTTTCGATTTTCCAAAAATAATTGGTGTTAACATGTATAATTAACCATCCTGAAACTGAAAATCGCTTTTTTTTAATTTTTGTTTGTATGTCTATCGCTGAACCGATTTATATGAAAATTGGAATATAAATTAAGTTCGTTGTACCTTAGATTTTAGGCTATATGGCATTCAAAATACTTTATTTAAAAGGGGGGTTATAAGGGGACCTGAATTAAATAAATCGAAATATCTCGCTTATTATTGATTTTCATGAAAAATATTACATAACAAAAGTTTCTTTAAAATAATTTCCGATACGTTTTATTCTACACAAAAGTTTGATAGGACTGATATTTAATGAGATAAATGAGTTTTAAAATTACAATAACAACGCCATCTAAGGCGCTGTACTGAAATAAAAACAAATGACTTCGTCTATAAGGGGCCTTGGACAACAACAATCGAAAACTATTAAACATAGCCTAAGAGAATGTTTCTGTGTTTGTATGAAGTAATATCGGAAGCTAATTAATTGTTTAATTATTACTTCACCATTGGAAATTGTAGTTTCTCTAGATGGACATAATTCTGCAATGTTATTACAGTAACTTCTGAAACATATAGCAAGTAATATAAAGTATACATATTAAAACTAAATGATATGTCAGTCTTCATTAAACTATGGTTACATGTAATAACAATTAAGAAACATGTTAAAGGAAATGTCATTGCACCAAATGAGTGCTCTCTGGACCAAAATGATCGTATTTCAATTATTTAAATACAATTTAAATTAAGTAACATATTAAACGATTTATCCTTCTATCAAACACGAATGTTCCCTTGATCAAACGTCTTATTTTAATTATGTAATTTTATTACTTTATATTTATTTCTAACAGGTGCAGCGGAGCGCACGAGTATGGCTAGTTAATAATAATTCTTCTTCTACTTATCGTCTTATCCTTCATTCTTCTCTTTTATTGGATTCTTTTCTTTTGTCATATCTTTCACATTCTCTTCCGGCTTATTTCTTGTATTTTCATGCGTCATATATTCTCGTCTCTCGTTCACATTATTTTCTTTTATCGTCTTTCCTCCTCCCTTGTTCTTCTTCCATCCTATTCCCCTCTCCACGTCTTATCCATTCTATCTCGTGTCCTATTATTTTGTTTCCAATAATACTATGGCAACAATGCTCTAAATCAGTGCTCCTAGCGGTAACCACTGAAATCTTGTTATACGTAATAGAGCACGGATTGTTTCATAAATCGGCAATATTGTAAGTCTCGAAGTAGCCACATTTTTCAAATTCAGTGTCTGTTTCTGATTTATAGTAAACAATACAGCCCTAAAGGTTCGAAAGAAGATACTTCATAAAAATCTAAGTTTCGAGAGAAAAACATGCAACTCAGTATATTATAGATTTATTAATTTGTCCTACAGAATAATACTGACAATTAATATTTGAGGAGGAAAATTCGCTCCGGCGCCGGGGATCGAACCCGGGTCCTTGGTTCTACGTACCAAGCGCTCTAACCACTGAGCTACGACGAATTCAACATATATGCCTAACTTGGAGTCAGGCCACAAAGGGAACCATTGAAGGAGGAGGATTCTGTCCGGTTCTGTGGATTGAATTCGGCGTAGCTCAGTGGTCAGAGCGCTTGGTACGTAGAACCAAGAAACCGGGTTCGATCCTCGGCGCCGGAGCGAATTTTCCTCCTCAAATATTAATCCAACTCTGTGCTTCAGGGTAATAAAAGAAGCTTATAGGAGAGAAGTTATACAACAATGAACTATTGCAAGATGGGTGCAAGCGAGGGATTCACTTTCAATCAAAAGTTGACATCCAAAGAGGTTTAGATATATCGGTGAGAGACATCCAGAAAAGATGCTGCAGATGGAGTCCGCCATCTCTTAAGGATTTGGCAACGTATTGTTGTCATGGTAGGAGACTATGTTTGAAGTACTTAATTCCAAAAGTAACTTAAATAAATTTAGTGTAAACTATGTTCCTATTACTTTTCGAATGCTCTGAGTAATATAAGTAATCTATTCGTAATTCTATTTGATATTTAAAATTTACATATAAAATGTACACACATACATACAACATATGCATCACATCACATGACATTACATTACACAGCTCAGCATACATACACACATGCATACATAACAACACAACATAACACACGTAACATAAAATAACATACAAAGGCTTTTGAGAAAACCGGAGGTTCATTGCCGCCCTCACATAAGCCCGCCATCGGTCCCTATCCTGACCAAGATTAATCCAGTCTCTATCATCATATCCCACTTCCCTCAAATCTATTTTATATTATCCTCCCATCTACGTCTCGGCCTCTCCTAAGGTCTTTTCCCTCCGGCCTCCCAACTAACACTCTATATGCACTTCTTGATTATCCCATACGTGCTACATGCCTTGCTCATCTCAAACGTCTGGATTTAATGTTCCTAACTATAACATATTGTAACATCACACACAATATAACACACGTAACATAAAATAACATAACACACAACACAACGCACATGACATAACACGCAATAAAAAATAACATAACGGAACACATATACCACAACATAATACACGTAACATAAAATCACATACAACACAACACTCATAACATAACACACGTAATATAAAATAACATAACACACAACACACATAACATAACACAACATAAAACACGTAACATAAAATAACCTAACACACGTAACATAAAATAACATAAAACACAACTGAACACACATAATATATCAAGGTAACATAACACACGTAACATAAAATAACCTAACACAACACACGTAACATAAAATAACATAAAACACAACTGAACACACCTAACATAATATAACAACGTAACATAACACACGTAACATAAAATAACCTAACACACAACACACGTAACATAAAATAAAATAAAAAAACAACTGAACACACATAATATAACAACGTAACACAACACACGTAACATAAAATAACATAAAACACAACTGAACACACCTAACATAATATAACAACGTAACATAACACACGTAACATAAAATAACCTAACACACAACAAAACACACGTAACATAAAATAACATAAAACACAACTGAACACACATAATATAACAACGTAACATAAAATAACCTAACACACAACAAAACACACGTAACATAAAATAACAAAAAACACAACTGAACACACATAATATAACAACGTAACATAACACACGTAACATAAAATAACCTAACACACAACAAAACACACGTAACATAAAATAACATAAAACACAACTGAACACACATAATATAACAACGTAACATAACACACGTAACATAAAATAACCTAACACACAACAAAACACACGTAACATAAAATAACATAAAACACAACTGAACACACATAATATAACAACGTAACATAACACACGTAACATAAAATAACCTAACACACAACAAAACACACGTAACATAAAATAACATAAGACACAACTGAACACACATAATATAACAACGTAACATAACACACGTAACATAAAATAACCTAACACACAACAAAACACACGTAACATAAAATAACATAAAACACAACTGAACACACATAATATAACAACGTAACATAACACACGTAACATAAAATAACCTAACACACAACAAAACACACGTAACATAAAATAACAAAAAACACAACTGAACACACATAACATAATGTAACAACGTAACATAACACACGAACATAAAATAATATAACACATAACACAACATTCAAACGAAACCTATGCCATTCGAAGAGGGGTAATTAATATGGAAATTAATACCAGTTCCGTCTCTTTAATATCATCAGCAATTGGTTTATAAAGACTCAAATTTGCAGTAACGTAATTACATTTGACTGACATCGTACATTGCAGTCACTTTGTTATCACACGCTAAATCCTTTGTTAATTCGGGAAATTTAATTAGGTTATGGAGACTTCGCTTTTGTTGGTAACCTAAAATTTCCATATTGTCGCCAAAACAGACAGTCGAGGATGTCGCGCACAATACACAGAAAAATGAAAGATTTAATTTTATTTTATTGGGTTATTTTACGACGCTGTATCAACATCTAGGTTATTTAGCGTCTGAATGAAATGAAGGTGACAATGCCGGTGAAATGAATCCGGGGTCCAGCACCGAAAGTTACCCAGCATTTGCTCGTATTGTGTTGAGGGAAAACTCCGGAAAAACCCTCAACCAGGTAACTTGCCCCGACCGGGATCCGAACCCGGGCCACCTGGTTTCGCGGCCAGACGCGCTGACCGTTATTCCACAGGTGCGGACGAAACATGAAGGAACTATGAGTGTGCGATACGTACGATGTCCCACTTTGAAAATTTTCATTGTGTGTCTTGCTTTGTTTCGAGCGATGGAAGCAGTATGTTAATAATGAAAGGGGAACTCCGCTAGTTTGAGTTCTTGCTAGGTCCTAATCCATCCAAATGTAATGTTTACTAGTGGCTTGTGCAGCAAATGCTGCAAACTAAGTTCATTAGACGTTCAAATGCAAATTTTTCAGATTTATTTTCAATGGAGAATACCAGACATTTTGAAACTTCTTTGCTTCCATAATAATGAAATGTACTCCCTCTGAATGTTTTTTTATGCCAAATACTTTTTCTGGAACTTATCCACCTTCAGTTTTTGAGTTTCAACACGAAAACGCAAGTAATGTCAGGACGATCGGTGGGTTTCTCATGTGGGAGTAAAGCAGTAGCTATTTCAGATCATTGTGGATTGTAGGTGAAAGTTAAAAAAAGTCAGGTTTGCTATGTTTTCGAACAATAGACATAGCATCTTGGTATAACTGCTGCATGTAGAGCTTTGAAAAGTAGAGGGTAAAATCATTTTACCCTGGTAAGAGATCTTGTTGAAATGATCGGGAGACTACATAATTTTGTAGGACTCTTATTTTATCAGTAAGTAATACCTTTTGGTCTTTCCTTAGGAACTATAATTTTTGCGCTCTCTCGAGCCAATACTGAAAAGAATGACGCATATAAATATCTACACCACACCGCCAATAAGTATATCAAAAAGACCCAACCCCACTTGATTAATAACTATGAAAATATTTTATTTTTAATAACAATATTATTGTCTTACGTAAGTTCTGTAAGTTCATTTGTAAAATAGTCGCCACTCAGTAAATTATAGAAATGAAGATCTAATTTAACATATTCTTTACATCTACTTAAGCTTATATAACCCAAAAACGTTTCACTTTCATATCATCAATACAGCATTAATACGTATAATTAATGAAAAATAGTCACATCATGGCATTAACTATAATACTATTTCATTTCTAATGGTAATAATGTTATCAAACCACCTCTAGTTTTGTAGATTTTAATATCCAATACACAGCTGTACTCAGAAAATTACACACCGCAGAATCAGACCTGTAAATTATTTTAGCAAGTCTTGAGTTTTTAATAACCAATTGAATTTGAACTCTAAATATGTCAGCAATCTTGCAGGTCATGGCCTTCGTGTAATAACCTATTGTTTATTGTAGGCTAGTATGTGTTTTGTTTTATTCTGAAATCGCGGCCGACTGCTGAAATGCAATTAGTTCTCAAAACTGACGACAGATGGATTATGGAAAATTGGAAAATTATGTAGGAAAATTGACACTTCGCTGAAAACTACTATTTTTCTGAAAATCTTTGGGTTCTAAGATTCAAAATCAGGGGTCATTTATTAAAATCCGTTCAGTCGTTTTCCCGTAATTTCCATTACCAGTACTAGTGGCTTGTGCAGCAAATGCTGCAAGCTAAGTTCATTAGACGTTCAAATAAACATTTTTCAGATTTATTTTCAATGAAGAATACCAGACATACTGAAAGTTATTTGCTTCCATAATAATGAAAGATACTCTATTTCGAGCCAATACTGAAGAGAACCACGCATATAAATATCTACACCACACCGCCATTAAATATATGAAAAAGACCCAACCCCACTTGATTAATAACTATAAAAATATTTGATTTTTAATAATATTATTATCTTATGTAAGTTTTATAGCTTTCAGTAACATACACTATATAGCCGCCACTCAGTAAAATATAGAAATCAAAATCTAATTTAAGTTATCCCCTACATCTACTTATATAACCCCAAAACGTTTCACTTTCATATCATCAATATAGCATTAATATGTATAATTAATGAATAATAGTCACATCATGGCATTAACTACAATAATATTTCATTTCTAATGGTAATAATGTCATCAAACCACCTCAAGTTTTGTAGTTTTAAACATCCAATACACAGCTGTACCCAGAAAATTACACACCACAGAATCGAACCTGTAAATTATTTTCAGTAAGTTAAGTTTTTAATAACCAATTCAATTTCAGCTTTAAATATGTCAGCGTTCTTGCAGGTCGTGGCCTTCGAGTAATATTGTTTACAGTACTGTAGTGTGTGTTTTGTTTTATTCTGAAATGCAACACAGCAGACTTGATGCTCGCTTCGCTTCTCCTGAATGTAATTAGCTAGTTCTCAAAACTGACGACAGATGGATTTTGGAAAATAGGAAAGTTATGTAGGAAAATTGACATTTCACTGAAAACTACTATTTTTCCGAAAAAGTTTGGGTTCCAAGCTTCAAAATGAGGGATCATTTATTAAAATCCGTTCACCGTTTTCCCGTAATTTCCATTACCGGTTCAAATTATATATATAAGATTGTACTGTTGGAGGTCACTATCATGAATATATATACGAAACGGTATTGTATTGTGTTGTATTGTAATGTATTGTATTACATTTATCAATATTCCATGGTATTCATACATGCTTACAGTTAGAATATGGAACAAGTAAAAAAACTTAATACTATTGTAAAATCTTAATTTATAGTCACAGTCTAGATGAAATATATACAGACGAGGTTTACAATATAGTCTACTAGTACAACACAAAGTTTTAGTATCAATTTCATGAAGCGTTATTGAATGTAATGAATTCACCTACAGAATAGAAGACGTGAGAAATTAGGTACTTCTTTAATTTGGCCCTAAATAATTTTATGTTTTGAGTTTCATTTTTATATCGATAGGGAGGCTATTAAAAATTTTTACTGCCATATAACGCACTCCTTTTTGATAGCACGATAGACTTGCCGATGGAGTATGAAAGTAATTTTTTTGACGTGTATCTATGCTATGAACTGTTGAATTAGTTACAAAGTTTTCATGATTACATACGAGGAAGACTATTAATGAAAACATATAGTGACAAGCCATGGGCATTATTTGTAGTTTTTTGAAAATAGTCTTACACGATTCCCTAGATTTGGCACCTACTATTATTTTAATTACTCTTTTTTGTAATATAAATATATTGTTACTATCTGTGGAATTTCCCCAGAATATTATTCCAAAACTCATTACCCAGTGGAAGTATGCAAAGTATATTGTTTTTAAGGTATTGATATTTACTAACTTTTGCACAGATCTAATAGCAAAACGAGCTGAATTTAGTTTGGGGTAATTTCTTTAATATGATTTTTCCAATTTAACACATTAGCACCATGAGAAAACATTACTCTACAACCGTCTTCAACCACTGCTCTCAGAAAGCACATGTTGTACCCCTGACTTTACAGTGACAATATAGAGAAGTCTAACAACTAGAGTACATTTTGGAATTATGGATCTCTGCTGAAATTCTATGATATGTTTGCTGTCCTTTAGCTCAATGAACATTTCATACTGCCGTCGATGACATGTCTTTGTTGCACCACTGTCTGATATCCGAGCACCGTGTCTGTGACCCGCTTTCTATTTCTGGACAATGTCGCTTGTTTAGATTTCTAGTGTATTTCTGCAGTCCTACGGAGGCGTTGACGGCAAGACAGAAATTCAATAGGGGAACATAGCAACCACTTTCAGGTCGATAAAATTTACATCACAGAGTTTTAAATATTTACAAATACAACAAGAAGTTCAGAACAAGATTGACTATTTGCTGCACCTGTACTTTGCAAAACAGTCACGAGTGGCAGTGAAGAAGATTCAGCACGTAGCATGGCCACGTGGATTCAAATTTCGGATAATGTAAATAAAATTTAAGCAGCATTGTAATAACTTAGGAGGGTCTCTCGGGATCCTCCTGTTTCACTACCACCTTACTTACTTACAAATGGCTTTTTAAGGAACCAGCAGGTTCATTTTCGCCCTCACATAAGCCCGCCATCGGTCACTATCCTTATCAAGATTAATCCAGTCCCTATCATCATTCCACCTCCCTCAAACGCATTTTAATATTATCCTCCCATCTACGTCTCGGCCTCCCCAAAGGTCTTTTTCCCTCCGGACTCTCAACTAACATTCTATATGCATTTCTGGATTCGCTCATACGTGCTACATGCCCTGCCCATCTCAAAAGTCTGAATTTAAAGTCCCTAATTATATTAGGTGATGAATACAATGCGTACAGTTCTGCCTTGTGTAACTTCCGCCATTCTCCTGTAACTTCATTCCTCTTAGCCCCAAATGCTGTATTTTCCTAAGGACCTTATTCTCTACTGATGAATTGTATATAGGGCCTACTGTAAATTGAATGGTAGTATATATAGTTCAATTGATGAATTGTATATGCTGTAAATTGTATAGTAGTCTGTAAAGCTCAACTGATGAATTGTTTATGATTATAAATTGAATTAATCTACTTGATATTAATTGCACAAATTTGTATAGCTTAATGAAAGTATACTACTTTGTATTGTATATATTTTTATAGTTTTGGCCGATGAATTGTATATGCTTTAAATTGAATAGTAATCTTTATAGCTCTATTGATAAATTGTGTTTGTAACTTGAAGTAGTTTGCATGATATGTGTTATCAATTTCTGTATATCACAACTGGTTGAATTGTTTATGCCTTAAATTTAATTATCTTACTTGTTTTGTATTATACATATAGCTCAACTGATGAATAATCGTTTCCGTTTGTAAATTTAATAATCTGATTGGCTATGTATTGTATACTTTTAGTAGAGCCATCGATGTAGCTCAGTCGGCAGACTCGCTGGGCTGCTGATCCGGAGCTGTGTTCGGGCTTGGGTTGGATCCCCCTTTGGTCTTTGGTTTCTTCCGAGGTTTTCCACAGCCGTGAGACTGAAGCCGGATGGTCTATGGCGAGTCCTTGGCATCAACCCCTTTGATTTGATTACCTGGTTGGGTTTTTCCGAGGTTTTTCCCAACCAAAAGGCAAATGCCGGGTAATATTTTGGCGAATCCTCGGACCTCACCTCATCTCACTACATCTCGCCAAAATATTGTAAAAAATTGCAAAAAATTGTACAAATTGTAGAAAATGTATTAAATTGTAAAACTATAAAAATTTGTAAAAATTGTAATTGTAAAATTGTAAAATTTTGACTTGTTCCACATCTTAAAGCTTCATTGCTCATGTAAGATCTATAGAATAAAATGAATGAATGAATGAATGAATGAATGAATGAATGAATGAATGAATGAATGAATGAATGAATGAATGGATGAATGAATGAATGAATGAATGAACAGCCTTAGCCTCTGTTCCTCTCTCAAAGTGAGAGTCCAATTTTCACAACCATATGGAACAACCGGTAATGTAACTGTTTTATAAATTTTAACTTTCAGCTTTTTTTGAAAGCACACTAGATGATAAAAGCTTCTCAACCGAATGATAGCAGGTTTTTCCCATATTTATTCTGCGTTCAATTTCCTGTCGAGACTATTTTTTACTGTTGCTCCATGGTATTTGCCTTAATATTTATCCATAGTTCACATTTAATTGTATCTCCAGCGAAGGAAACAACGGGGAACGTCTCAAAGGAATTATTTTCTTACGAGCTCAAATTTCTACAGCGAACTTTCCGTACAGAAATAAGCCGAAGCAATTAGATTTGGTACGTTGGTAGTGGTGATTTTGATTATGATTATGTTGAAAATAAAAAGGATAAGTGTGCTTTTCTTTCTAAGCGTAATCGACTACTGTACTGTAGACGTGACAGAAACAACATTAGATTGTACTATTGCCTTTGTCATGTTAGCCACTTGCATGTAGGCATGTTACTTGAGCATGGAGAGGCGGTGGGATGAATCTTACCCTTCTGGATCGCCGACTTCAAGTCTGTATCAGAAAGAATGTAGCAGTTTTTAAGTTTGTATTGTATTGTATTGTATTGTATTTATTAACATTCCATGGTATTCATGCATGCTTACAGCTAGAATATGGAACAAGTCAAAAAACTTAATACTATTATAAAGTCTTAATTTATAGTCACAGTCTAGATGAAATATATACAGACGAGATTTACAATATAGTCTACTAGTACAACACATAGTTTTAGTATCAATTTCATGAAGTGTTGTTGAATGTCATGAATTCACCTACAGAATAGAAGGCGTGAGAAATTAGGTACTTCTTTAATTTGGCCCTAAATAATTTCAATCTAGATGAAATATATACAGACGAGATTTACAATATAGTCTACTAGTACAACACATAGTTTTAGTATCAATTTCATGAAGTGTTATTGAATGACATGAATTCACCTACAGAATAGAAGGCGTGAGAAATTAGGTACTTCTTTAATTTGGCCCTAAATAATTTCAATCTAGATGAAATATATACAGACGAGATTTACAATATAGTCTACTAGTACAACACAAAGTTTTAGTATCAATTTCACGAAGTGTTATTGAATGTCATGAATTCACCTACAGAATAGAAGGCGTGAGAAATTAGGTACTTCTTTAATTTGGCCCTAAATAATTTCAGTCTAAATGAAATATATACAGACGAGATTTACAATATAGTCTACTAGTACAACACAAAGCTTTGGTATCAATTTCATGAAGTGTTATTGAATGTCATGAATTCAACTACAGAATAGAAGGCGTGAGAAATTAGGTACTTCTTTAATTTGGCCCTAAATAATCTTATGTTTTGAGTTTCATTTTTTATATCTATAGGGAGGCTATTAAAAATTTTTACTGCCATGTAACGCACTCCTTTTTGATAGCACGATAGACTTGCCGATGGAGTATGAAAGTCATTTTTTGACGTGTATTTATGCTATGAACTGTTGAATTAGTTACAAAGTTTTCACGATTACATACGAGGAAGATTATTAATGAAAAGATATACTGACAAGCCATGGGCATTATTTGTAGTTTTTGAAAATAGTCCTACACGATTCCCTAGATTTGGCACCTACTATTATTCTAATTACTCTTTTTTGTAATAGAAATATATTGTTACTATCTGTGGAATTTACCCAGAATATTATTCCAAAACTCATTACCGAGTGGAAGTATGCAAAGTGTATTGTTTTTAAGGTATTGGTATTTACTATCTTTTGCATAGATCTAATAGCAAAACATGCTGACTTTAGTTTGGGGGTAATTTCTTTAATAGATTTTTCCAATTTAACACATTATCGATTTGGGTCTGTAATTTTCTGGAGACGTTGTTTCTCCCTTTTTGAAGATAGGAATAACCACTGAATATTTTAATCTCTCGGAAAATATACCATTGAACAATGAATAGTTGCATAAATAACTTAATGGCCCAGCTATAATATGTGAACTCGCTTTTAATATTTTGCTTGTTATTTCATCATACCCTGAGGAGTTTTTTGACTTTAAATTTTTAATAATTGGAATTATTTCTTGTTTGTTTGTTGGAAATATACTGTACTGTAGGGCATTCGGTATCTCGTGAAACCTCGGAGGTATATAGCTTGCCTACGCTTAAATCCAGCACTGCTCATATCTGATGTCATCTTCTTGCAGGTGTTTCTACATCTCTATAGCCAGATGTTGATTACATTATATAAATTTGCGTTAAAAAATTTCAGAAAGTTTTTAATTACAAATCGTCTGAATTATTCACTCGATTAATATGTAGTGAGAAAGTATAGACTATGGAATTCACTTTGCACCGTTTACTTAATGAAATTCAACAAGACATTTGCTACATCCGTTATGTTATTACTAGGGAACGGAATTTTGAGTAGTAAAAGCTAGTATTGGCATCTACACAGTCATTTGTTTACAACCCTTTATACCAAGTCCTCCCCTCCATGACATACTCGCAGGTCTCTACACGTCAACAACAGGTGAACGGGACAGTTGTCACATAAGAACTTCAACATGCAGGTTTGCAGTTCAGAGTGGTGAAGTGCAGGTACAATGCCGAAAGTGAAACCAACTAACAATGCAGTATTGAAAGGCTATACTTGTAAAACCTCCAGATCAAGTATCAAAATTCAGGAAACAATTCCCTAAATTGTCGCTTCCCCCATGTCCAGTTCCTACGAGATGGG
This sequence comes from Periplaneta americana, assembly GCA_025594305.2. NCBI lineage: Eukaryota > Metazoa > Arthropoda > Insecta > Blattodea > Blattidae > Periplaneta > Periplaneta americana. The sequence continues at coordinate 10,270,536 of JAJSOF020000029.1, forward strand.
GGTCATGGTTAGAAGCTTGCAATTATTACGCACGTCACCTCCAATCTGTGAAGAAAGTGGTCCAGTCTTTCGATACCGATGACGCGGCTGCGATTCAAATACGCCAGGAACTGCTAAAGGATAGAACAATCGAAAAAGAAGTCACGGATATTAAGTCAAATTTTGGATATTTACCGGATGCCATTATTCAATTAGAAAAGTCAGGAGCAGAACTAGTAGAGCAAATAAATATTATGAGGACTATTGTAAATAAACTGAGTGCAGTAGAAGGTGAAATAGAAAAACGTGTTGGTGAAAAAATGAACAAAGTTTTGATTAAAAATGGTGGATACGATATTCTTAGTCGGATTTCAGATGTACTAACAAAGACGTGTCCCAATGACGTCATTCAACATGTGAATTTAATTGACGTATCTTGTTTCAAGTACTCTCTAATTGTCTCTGCAGATGAAGAGCGGAGTTTTTCCATGTTATAAAATTTCCTTCCTTGCAACAGAGCAAAGTTGTATTTTGAAAATTTGAAAATAATATTTACAATTTATTATAACAAGGCATATCATTAATTGAAAATGCCATTTCGTTTGGATCTACATATTCAGAGGCGAGTTCCATACAGAAGACAACTGTCTATCAACACCAATATGTCCACTGACACGCGAAGATGCAGAGGTTGATATTTAATTATGTATATTTGTAATGTTGTTTATTGGTGTCTTGTGCGTTGCGAAGAAAAGCACATGTAGTTCACAAAGAAATGCAGATTATGTATGTAGGTCACTATATGTCATTAAACTATTCCATTTGTTTATTCTGAAATATATTTACAGATGTTGCGTGTAAGTTTGTATGAAGTGGACTGTACTCGTCCATGCAGCTCGCTTGACAGTCACTGAGCTACGAATATCTATACTACGTTTCACCATTCTTTATAATACTCCAAATGCCTTTCCCTGGTTATAACAATACAATGTTTGGTGCAACTAACAGGAAAATAAAGGAACAATCTTGTGCAGAGGATATACAAATTTATATTGATACAAGCTTCAAAAATCACAAACTCTACTGATAAATCAATCACGTGTACAATACATTATCACAGTACTGTGTCAAACACAAAAACTCGCATTAATCAAACGATAAGCACTCCACTATTTGGAGTACATCCAGATACCGAATTTGGTTCGAAGGAATGTAGGAAACGGGGCAGATCCCGGATGGCCATTACCAACACAACCTCCCTCCATTCTGGTGTTATTAGGATCTGGAAGCTGGAACTGCTGTTGTTTATGATGTATCAGGACAATGATAGAGAACTGATTCTGCCTGTAGGCAACAAACACATTTCAGCATGTGAAGCAGCCAAACTGGTTATACACAACAAACAATAGCTCGTATGATAGCTCAGCCTCCAGGTTATGTTACTGCAGTACACTATTTACGTCACTCCTGCGCATGCGCATCATAATTAAAAACCGTGCTCAATATGACATATCAGTTCCAATCATTATCTGTCAAGTTGAGATGAAGTTTATGAGACACGTGTAGATTGATAAAGATAGAGAATGTAATGCATATAATGTTCACATTTATTATATATGAATATTGCCACTAGGAATAATAATAATAATAATAATAATAATAATAATAATAATAATAATAATACTTACTTACTTACTGGCTTTTAGGGAACCCGGAGGTTCATTGCCGCCCTCACATAAGCCCGCCATTGGTCCCTATCCTGAGCAAGATTAATCCAGTCTCTACCATCATATCCCTCCTTTCTCAAATCCATTTCAATATTATTTTCCCACCTACGTCTCGGCCTCCCCAAAGGTCTTTGTCCCTCCGGCCTCCCAACTAACACTCCATATGCATTTCTGGATTCGCCCATACGTGCTACATGTCCTGCCCATCTCAAACGTCTGGATTTTATGTTTCTAATTATGTCAGGTGAAGAATACAATGCGTGCAGCTCTGCGTTGTGTAACTTTCTCCATTCTCCTGTAACTTCATCCCTCTTAGCCCCAAATATTTTCCTAAGAACCTTATTCTCAAACACCCCTAATCTCTGTTCCTCTCTCAAAGTGAGAGTCCAAGTTTCACAACCATACAGAACAACCGGTAATATAACTGTTTTATAAATTCTAACTTTCAGATTTTTTGACAGAAGACTAAATGACAAAAGCTTCTCAACCGAATAATAACACGCATTTCCCATATTTATTCTGCGTTTAATTTCCTCCCAGGTATCATTTATATTTGTTACTGTTGCTCCAAGATATTTGAATTTTTCCACCTCTTCGAAAGATAAATCTCCAATTTTTATAGTTCTATTTCGTACAATATTCTGGTCACGAAACATAATCATATACTTAGTCTTTTCGGGATTTACTTCCAACCCTATCGCTTTACTTGCTCCAACTAGAATTTCCTCGTTTTCCCTAATCGTTTGTGGATTTTCCCTAGGATATTCACGTCATCCGCATAGACAAGAAGCTGATGTAACCCATTCAACTCCAAACCCTGTCTATTATCCTGAACTTTCCTAATGGCATATTCTAGAGCGAAGTTAAAAAGTAAAGGTGATAGTGCATCTCCCTGCTTTAGCCCGCAGTGAATTGGAAAAGCATCAGATAGAAACTGGCCTATACGAACTCTGCTGTAAGTTTCACTAAGACACCTAATAATAATAATAATAATAATAATAATAATAATAACAATAATAATAATAATGACTTTAGGAACACCCTAATACGACAGTTGGGACAAAAATGTTAAATGTTATGTTTTATTTAACGACGCTCGCAACTGCCGAGGTTATATCAGCGTCGCCGGATGTGCCGGAATTTTGTCCCGTAGGAGTTCTTTTACATCCCAGTGAACCTACTGACATGAGCCTGTCGCATTTAAGCACATTTAAATGCCATTGACCTGGCCCGTCCGTAATCAGATGTGTCTTGTGCCGGAAAATGGTATTTTTTATGTAAGAAATGGGTATTCTGCATGATCATCAAATAACATTCTTAGAATTTTAAATATAAAATAAAGTCATTTCTGAAAATTGCTGCTTCGATACATTTTCATGTAAAAGACATAAAAGGAAACATTTCACGTAAATGTCGCATATAATATCTTATGCAGGTAATTGGTGTATATTTTGGTATACGTCTTGAAGAAATATGACTTCTTGATTACTTCAATCGAGTACAAACAAGTTAAAGGTTTACGTATCAAGTTGAAACTTACTACAGATATGAAATACATTAAAGGTGATATGTTACAGTTGTATGAACACACTCCTTTAAGCCAAGCAACAACAAGGTTCGAACAACTGAACCACATTGTCGTTGTAATTAGTCACTGAAGATGGAGAAGCACCTCCGAAACATGTCTGACTAGCATCTTCAATAAACTTATTGTACTAATTAGTGTTCATACAACTGTAACATATCACCTTTAATGTATTTCATAAAATCAATTAACACTGTATTATCGACCTAACATGTGTGTTTTATCATTAAATATTACTACAGATAAGTAGAAACATACTGAAAAGTACTATACAAATGACACATCTTAGCCTAAATTACATTACTTTTCACACAGGTATATATATATATATATATATATATATATATATATATATATATATATATATATACACAGACAGGGTGTTTAAAAAATATGGGGCATAATTTCAGGTATGTATTTCCCACATGTAGACAATCAAAATAGTTCATTACAACATGTGTCCGGAAATGCTTTATTTCCGAGTTATGGCCTTCACAACATTGAAATTCACCGGAACGTTTTTCTTTCCGCAGGTCTTCTGCTGAAGCTCATTGTAAACGCTTAGCAATGTAAATATTTTTTTTAAATCGTAAAAATATTTTTTTTTTCATATAGCAGGAGGACACATACTAATTTTCATTACTGTACAAAATACAGTAATGGAGGAAAAAATGTTGAATATTTAAAAAAATTTACTTCTGTAAGCCCGTACATAGGTTAAGGGTGTTTGAGAATAAGGTGCTTAGGAAAATATTTGAGGCTAAGAGGGATGAAGTTACAGGAGAATGGAGAAAGTTACACAACACAGAACTGCACGCATTGTATTCTTCACCTGACATAATTAGGAACATTAAATCCAGACGTTTGAGATGGGCAGGGCATGTAGCACATATGGGCGAATCCAGACATGCATATAGAGTGTTGGGAGGCCGGAGGGAATAAGACCTTTAGGGAGGCCGAGACGTAGATGGGAAGATAATATTAGAATGGATTTGAGGGAGGTGGGATGCGATGATAGAGACTGGATTGCTTTTGCTCAGGATAGGGACCAATGGCGGGCTTATGTGAGGGCGGCAATGAACCTCCGGGTTCCTTAAAAGCCAGTAAGTAAGCAAGAGGATGAATAACTTCTTCTCCCATAATCTTCTGCTCCGTTCTGCTTGTCCGTTTCGTCATCTGGAAGAAGCGTTTTTATACCATTTTCTCTGCAATAGTAGTCATAAGTAGTTCTCTTCTTAAACGAACGTAAGTCCAAGAGTAACATGAGAAGGAAATCTGTAACGGTAGCGAGTGGAACTCAGATGTCGTCGCACAAGCCGTCATTTCCAAACAAATAATGAAAGCGGAACACGAATAACAATTCCGTGGCCGCTCGCCAAGACCTGCTACACAAGCACTGCGAGCCAATTCTTCTAATGAATGTACACAGCCCAACATTGGAATTCGAGTGTGTTTGAGGAGCAACTAATCGAATCGTAACATGTCACACAAAACAAAATTTTCAGAAAAAGCCAAAAACCTGTATTTTCTAAACTTTTGTAGTAGGAAATATCAACAAAACATTATATCCTGGTGTGTGCTATGCTGGCTGAGATGTACAGGCCGACCCATATTAATATGTCCAACTTTTTAATTCGTTTATGCTCGACCATGCCGAAATGTAGTAATTATACACCTGGTAGCAGGCCTTTAATGCAAGTACACCTATTCATTAAAGTTCAGGTTTTCGATTATTCTCGGATATGCAATCGAAAGACGAGGGAAACGTCACGGAGGCTGGAAACCCAATACTGTCGCAGAAGGTTATGTTCTGTTACTATAATAATTAGCGTTAATTGTAAATAATATTCAAATAAATTAATTTGCCATTTCGTTTTTCTATTCTAAATCAATTTCCAGGTTATACATTCTCTGCATTATATCAAGGTCAGTGACATTATTGTTTCTCGGGAAAAATCAATACTTTCGCGTCTGCGCACATCTCACAATTCAAGAGCTATGAACAAGGTCACTTCCGATCTTCTGTCAGACACAAATAAAATGTATATTTCTGAATAATTTAAAGTTAGAAATATGGTCGAGCATAAAAAGTCGTATGAAATTTACCTATAAGTTTAATGGTAATTAAGACGCTCGTATGAAAATTATGTAACTCGCTTGTGCTCGTTTCATAAACAAACATACTTGCGTCTTAATTACTATCATTATAGGCTCGTTGCATAATGTACTATTAGCCCAAGTAATAGTAATATATATATATATATATATATATATATATATATATATATATATATTAAAGGACTGCTACCAGATGTATAATTGCTACATTTCGGCATGGTCGAGCATAAATGAATTAACACGACAGGATCAAAGTAGCATGAACTGATAATCAAGTCATTAGGATTGCTTAAAATTTCACCAATATTAAAATCCAATGTAAGTACCAGCATTTGCTGTAGGCCTACATTTTTCCAGACGTGGCTGAACGTTCCGTACTGCTCTCACAGGCATTTAATTTGCCACCCGGCCACACTCCTCTCGTCTGACCATAGCATGTGTCGCAAAAGGTTAGGTTCCTCTTGAATCCATCCTCGTAGAGGCTCCGCAAACTCCATTCTGATATCACAGTCCTCACATGACAGCTTGCACAAAGTGTGGCTTCCATGGCCTCAATTCATTTCCTTTATCAACCGCTGCACGGGCCCATAGGATACACCAGATTCTCGCTGACACTGTCGAATGGATTCTTAGGACTTCTCTGGAAGGCCTCAGTAGCGACTGCTTTGGCCTCCTCTGTGATCACTGTTTTTGGTCGGCCAGCACCTTTCTGTTGCATAACTGAGCCAGTGCGAATCAAGTTGGAGTGAAGTCTCTTGATGGTCTTCTAGTCCAGCGTCGTATTTCTTCCTTTCACCATTCTCCACCATCTCTGCACCATAATTGGGGACTGCCACACCTCCATTCGGGCAGCAATTCGTGTTCGATCGTACACAGACAGTCTTGTGGCCATGGTTAATGTTTTAAGATTTACACTTAAAAAAACCAAATTAACAATACGTTTCCGTATACAAAAAACACTCCCAAAAATAATATACACTTATGAAGAATAAAATTATTTGATTAACAATATTTTCACCGTTACAATTACACATAAGTTATATAAAAACTAAATATAAACATTTACTTAGAGATAATAAATTTTACAGGAGAAAAAGTTCGTCCATACGGCTGGACTCTGGAAGAGTACCCAAAACGCTCATTGCATTTCCGCGTTGAATAGCAATACTTAAGCGTTGACGCAAATAAGTAGTGCAACGGCGATCACCAGTAATGGAGATCAAAATTTGGCCGATTTGAGATACCAAAACTTTAGCGTCATGACTCCAAGGACCGAAGGTCTCCACAGCAAATGGGACAAATATATAATTGTCTAAAATATGTATGTATGTATTTATTCACACTGCAATGGGTATATGCCCGGTGGTAGTGGTAACTAATTACACTCAATAATGACAATAATAAACTTGTTAATTAAAAATACACTTAATAATAATAATACCAAAAATTAATACTATCAATAATTTATAATAATAATAACAATAATAACAATAATAATAATAATAATAATAATAATAATAATAATAATAATAATAATAATAATAATAGGGAATATCCTAAATTAAATGAAGCACGATCACTTAAAATAACATTTAAAATAAATCTAATTTGTATCTTAAATCTAAGTTCGAACTAAAACCCACGAGTATGATATGTTCATATCTGCACAAGTACCTTTCCACATTACACTCATTTCGCTGTCAACTCAATCACTGCACTGGAACTACGACACATTGACATTTATTGACTTTCTTCTTCACGGCTAATTCAGCAGCAGATGCTGCTCGTCTGGAGGTATTCGGCAAGTGAGATGGAACTAGAGTGTCAACGCAAGTGGAGTCCCAAATAAAAGATTTTCCTCTAGACCATGGAATTAAGGTGAGACCATCGGGTCGTTTACCATCCGCGCGATTAATACCTGGTGGTTCCAAAAGAGACGGGATGCCAAGTTTTTTAACACAAATTTGTATGAAATTGTATTTTAATAAATAAGTTTAAAAATGTCAAATTATTTCAGGTTTTCATTGCATTACTTAAATTTTACTGTTTCTGTTATTAGTGTTTGTTTTTAAATGTATTTATATGTTTTTTCAATGTATTCTGACGAAGCCTACAACTGTATGTCTAATGGCGAAATAAATTGAATTGAATTGAATTGAACTGAATATCAGATGTCCCCTTCGATGTAATTTAACTTACAATTGTCGGTTTGTGTATATCTTAAATATTTCACACGCTATCGCAGGTGTGAAGAGTAAAGTGGACCACCCTGTATAAGTTATATTTTGAAAATGTAACTTACTTTTGAATAACCCTATACTTTAGTTCCTTTTTTCACTTCACTACTTTCAGTTCTTCTCTCCTTGTCACCGTCTCTATGCTTATTCTATCACTTTTTTCACCCATGACTTTGTACTCACTTTTCCTCACTTTCTTCCATCGCTACTCCCAGCACTAGATATTCTGTCCTCAGTATTTTCACTCTCTTTCATTGGCAAATCACCAGCACTTAGCATTCAGCTTTCAATATACCTAACATTCACTTTTAGTTGATTCTTCTACTTCTCCTCTTCCCCTTTTCAGTTATATATTTATCCCTCTTTCACACTCTTCACACTCTTTTCCCACCCTGTGTCATCTTGATATGTAAGCTTTTAATTTGATAGCTAGCGAGGTCATTTCTGTAATCACAAATTCAAAGTCTTTGCAGGGAATCAAATTTAACAGTTCAATCCAAATATGGTGTCACAGAAACAGCGGAGTAGAGGCACAAAACGTGGAATGCTGAAAAGGCTTTACAAACAGGTCGTGTAGCACAAAAAGCGTCGCTGGCGTTGTCAGTTCCTGCAGCCAGACTTGATCTTCCCTGCCGTCGCCTGGAGCCAGGTTAAACAAAGCGGAAGCGGGCCGTGCAGCAGAGACTCGGATAATGAATGGCCGGGAAGAAAAAGATGATAATGAAGGTGGAGGGAGTAGGAAGCACCGAGGGGAGTAGGAAGTCTGTTCACAAAATCTGTCACAGACGTTTTACTATCTCCTCCACGACACCGTCACACGGTTCCTGCTTACAGCCGACATTCCTACTAAATTAAAATGTATTTTATTGCACTCCGAGGCGAGTATAACTCACCGCAGAAACAGCATTCAACATGCTTAGCATTTATCTCTCAGCCTGATTGTCAGGCAACAATACTTACACTGACTTGATGTGGTCCTCCCCGCGGTCTGGTCATTGGATCCCGATTTTCGCGGGAGAGTCCAGACTTCGATTTTGTTGTCCCGCTCATTGTTGCCGCTGACCAAAAATAAAATGTACAAAATATACCAATCTCTTTTACCCACCTAACAGATTATAAATTATGGAAAAATGCATAAAATACATGAAATAAAACTAACATTCAATTTGTTGTTATCCGTTTACTATATTTACAGCAATGCGAGTTTTATTTTTTAACATATAACCTACATTAGAATCTCGTTAATCCGTACTAAATGGGTGATAAGCTGTTCGAATTAATACAAGTCTCCGGATAAGGGTGTAATTATTTGTCTTATTTGAACTGTTGTACCAGTGAAGCGAGGTGAGTCAGTGAAGTTATGGTTTTACAGTGCAGTGAATAGTTCCGATCAGTGATAATTTATAGCGTCAATGAAATCTGTTCTATAGTGTCAGTGAAATGTGTTATAGAGTGTCAGTGAAATGTGTCCTAAAGTGTCAGTGAAATGTGTCATAGTGCCACTACAGTGAGTAAGATGAGAGTAAAGTGAAAGATTATTGAAACTTATGTAGGGCCTTTACATATGTAGGTTGTATTGTAAAATTAGATATTTTATGTTTTATTATTAATTGTAATTATTGTGTTAAATTGTATTGTGTATTCTTATTGTATTGTGTAGGCCTATATAATTGTATTGTGTATTGTAATTTTATTGTGTATTGTTTATATTGTGTATACCACTGCCACCGGGTGCTTACCCACTTGCAGTGTAAATAATACATACATACATACATACACACATATACATACATAAACTAAAGTGTCCTAAAATAAAAGAAGAAAGTGAATTTAAACTCCGTTAACATCAACAAAACAAGTCTATTGTCATTTAAAGGGCATACACTCATTAAACATAAAATTTAAAGCAATACAATACATTACAAACGTGATCATTATTATGATGTGCCCTACGAACCTGACTGGGCATAATTAAAAATGATTGCTGAAGAAAATGGTTCAATACGGAGCTGTGTGAGTAACGCGGTTGTTGACTTCCAGCCACTTGTAAAACATCGCATTTTTAGACAAGTTATTTTGTTTGCTGTCCGGATCAAGGGAAGTCCACTTTATCAGGTCAGCATTAACGATATTTTACTGTAACCATTGTAGTTTTATTGTCATTTCGATTACTTATATCTTCGCGTCAACAATAAAAACCTATTTTCTGGATAATGATAGAACGATCATTGAAAGAAAGGGCACATTTAACTTTCAAAGCAATTAATTGACATCTCGAATCATTATTATATTTAACTTAAGCTGACTAAATACAATTGTTGATCGTTGACACTATAAATATGCTGTTTGTATCAGTTATTTAACATCGGCGACTTATAAAGTATTTGTACAATTTTCAGTTTTCATATTATAAAATAAAAATGTACAGATTGTACTACATTATATCATATTGTACCAAAAAAATAAACTATACTGGAGTACAGACCACTTAAAATTGTACCAAATCCGTACAAAAGCAAAGCTGTCTCCAATGTTATAAAATCTACAGAAAGCAATTTCTTTTTACGTGAATACGTCTATTCTTTCAGTCAGAGGTATGGATGGCAGTATGAAAACGACACTCAACCCTTTTCCACACACCGTGGTCAACGCTTATATCTCAGAAACTATACAACCCAGAGCTAAGTGGCATACACCATCGTGTAGAGAATATAATTATGCACGAGATAACATAACTATCACACCCGCTGATGACGTCATCAGAACGCAGCGAAGGAAAACAAAATGGGGCAGGGCATAGTTCCGCCCCACAGTCAGATAAAATGCAGCAGATAAAAAAGGGTCCCTGTTTTGTGGGCATAGTTGCGCCCCGTTCCCTTCAGGTAGAGAAAAGGTCATGGCATAGTTGCGCCCCGATGAAATAGGTAGAGAAAAAGACACTACGGAAACTCGAGCCTCGTAATCAACCAACCTTATTGATTTCTTATTCGATTTAATATTTATTACCGATACCGTAAAAATGAACACCATGAAGTTGGCAGTATTTTATTAACTGTTTTTCTACTGTTCATGCAGTGATTATCAATAGCCTACCGTTAAAATGAACACCATGACGTTGGCAGTACTTCATTAACTGTTTTTCTACTGTTTATACAGTGATTATGAATAGCCTACCGTTAAAATGAACACCATGAAGTTGGCAGTACTTTATTAACTGTTTATGCAGTGATTATCAATAGCCTACCGTTAAAATGAACACCATGAAGTTGGCAGTACTTTATTAACTGTTTATACAGTGATTATCAATAGCCTACCGTTAAAATGAACACCATAAAGTTGGCAGTATTTTATAACTGACATATTCAAATGAGTGACCCGTTGGCATTTTATTAGTGATTTTCACACCGTCTGTGGCGTATAGTGAGATTAATTTAAACTGAATGTTAAGTTTAGTGAAAAGGGTAAAGAGTTAATAATTTACAATGGTTCTAAGTTTCAATATTCGAAACCCTGTACCGCAAGTTAAGATATCGATGCAGAAGCAAAAAATGCAGTTCATTTATTGTGTGATCGATAAAAAAGGGTTATTTTAAATAGCAAAATTGATCATATGCTAGGTCTACCTGATTTCAGTGCAGTTATAACTGTAATATTTTTAAGTAATTTGTTTATTATGACAATCACTTTCGTGTGTACTATGCCCATCGGGGCGCAACTATGCCATGTCCCTTCTGCTACCTGATTTCTTCGGGGCGCAATTATGCCATGCCTAGGCCTCTCAATTGACCGCGGGGCGCAACTATGCCATACCGACAAAATGGTCGTAGTCGTGACCACAGGGTAGTCGTCAGTTGTAGTGTAGATATTGTAGTCAAAGCATTTGCAGTTAAATTCGAGGCGTACTGGCCACGGTCACAGTTTACATAGTCGTCATATTATGATGCTTCTATTTAATTTTCTTAGGTGTTGTGTAGGATGTGTAATTTCTATCTACCCTTATCCACCAGAAAACGTTTTAAATCTGCGAATATTACAGAAGCTACGAATCAACTTCGAGAACTCAAGAAAGTAATCTTCTCATTCAATGCTGAAACTTCTCAATTCTCCCCAGCGTTTTGTTAAGAAATGCAATCGAAATGTCTTGTGACGAAATTCATTTTTAAGGACAAGAATAGTAGATCCATATTTTTGTGATTCGGGAAAACTTGTGTTCTTCTTGAAATGAGACTAAAGGATGAAATTGAATGGAAACTTTCAAACTTCTGGCGGGAGTTGATTTAATTGGTTTTCATTTCTGTGATCAGGGACGGGTGAAGTTTCGGGGATTTGTTCAATTAACTTGGGGAGAGTGAATATAATTACTTCAATATTTTAATATTTAAAGCCAAGATAGATTCCAGTTTCGTAACACAGTTTTATTATCTCAGCTGTGGCTCCTGTAGTATAAATTCGAGTCGCATGGTCACGCACTTCGTCCCCGATAAGCGAATGAAGATCAGTGTCCCTTATAGGCTATGTTAATCATACGGCCAGAGAGTTTCGTTACGCGAGTCACATATTAGCTGGCAATCTTCACAAGAGTGAGGACAAGGTTTGATTAATAAATACAATATTGGTCGGTTTTTCCAAGCATTATTAGAAAATTTAACGACTGTTAAACTCTAAACAGTTTGTTAATTAATAAAATTGTATGTTTTCAACACTAGTTTGGTTTAACAGATAGTTAACAGTTTGTTAATTTTAAATGTAGGATTTTGGGCAGTTAACTCGTTTAACAGTTAGTTAAATATGGCCGATGTCTCCACAGCTGTTCGAACAGAAGTTGCGAAATTAATATTTTGTGTCTCTCTGTAGGGAATGTTTAGCATATGACTGGTAATATAACATTTAAAAAATACTTCGGACTGTTTGAATACATCAGTGTTATTTTATTTCTTTCGTATTTCGTATCCATAGTAGCAATGAGGAAATATAACCTTACTTTGTAATTATTACTCAGCACGTCACCTACAACTTTCATTTGTCAACTGTTTGTTTATGGAGCGTGGCCTACTATAACAGGTTGTCATTTTATGCAAGTTTCATGACTCACTCTATAATATAGAATTTAAACATTAATTATAGCCAATCAAAAATTGTCTTACATGTGTAGAATCATTACCAACTGCTGTTGAGTAGTTAAAATAGTACTAACAGACGTTATAGTTAAGTGTTGGTTATCTTAAACAAAAGTATGTTGGACAAATGGAAAATACATTAACAAAGCGTTAAAAATAAACAGACTGTTAATTTAACATTCGTTAAGCAAAATTAAACATTACTTGGACAAACTGGCCATAAGTATTGCAAAGTTAAAAAATCTTAAGAAACGGAAGGTCGACTATTCCAAAAAATTCAGATTATACGATTTGTCTTTCTTAGTGAAGATTTATGTGAGGCTCTATAAATGCTGATTTGTAACACGTCAGATATACTGGGTGTTCATTTCAAAGTGTGTCATGACGTCACTGTTGTGAGTCAGCAATTTGAAGCGAGTTTCAGCTTTTATGTGAGAGAAGTTGCCTATTAATCAAGGCATTCAATCTGAACTTGAAAACGTGTACGGTATAACTTGAACGTCGTAGCAACAGATGGCTGTCTGTAAAGTCTGTGTGCTACCATAACCTCTTTCGAACTGTGTTTTGCGCGGCCAAGTCGTACGCAGGGTATTTGTTATCATCGGTTGCGTACGGCAACATTCCACAGTAGAAATCAAATGCTCCGTGTCCATGTTGACCGTCGTAGTTAATGTCAACAAATACGTAAGTAATCGTCTTAACCCTCTCCCCATATCTTGACAGTAAGAAAAAAACTCACCTCAGTACATGTTTCCAAACAGTTCACATTCCTGCCACTACAGGCGTTACCGTACGTATCGGTAAGTACTCTTCTGAATGAACGGCGTACATGCCAGGCAACTTCTCTGGCAGATAGGTAATACATCTCTGCGGAAATGTAGGAAGATTGGATTCTCTAGGCTTATCGACTAGCCACATGACGGCATACAGCGAGGAATGACACACTTTGAACTGAACACCCAGTATATGATATGATATGATGTGATATGATATGATATGATATGATATGATATGATATGATATGATATGATATGATATGATATGATATGAGATATGATATGATATGATATGATATGATATGATATGATATGATATGATATGATATGATATGATATGATATGATATGATATGATATGATATGATATGATATGATATGATATGAATTTGTTACGGAAACTGTAATTGATTTAGTATTGCAAATTTCAAAAATCTTAAGAAACGGAAGATCGACTATTCCAAAAAATTCAGATTATACGATTTGTCTTTCTTAGTGAAGATTTTATGTGAGGTTCTATAAATGCTGATTTATAACACGTTAGATATAGGAGCTCCTCAGCAGTGTCTAGCTGCGATGTTTAAAATTAGACCTACTTCCAGCTAGCAACTTTCAAATAGTTCAAGGAACGCTGCTGTATATCCAGGTATAATGGCAAAACTTTTATTGTTTTCCCCTTTCAGAATGTCTCTGACGTGTTCACACACAAGGATATTAAATGTTTCAATAGCGGCTGGAGTATAAAGAAGCAAAGCAAGGCGCTCTTGTCTTCAAAGAGAGTGACGCGGTGTGGTAACCTAACGCCAGAAACGAGGCGCTCTATCGCCCGGGGATCTGCTTCTTTAATACCGGAACTGTTCCATATGATGAAGATGGGTGCTTTTACCCAAGTTAAAACGAACTCTGGGTTACGAACACCGCGTTCATAGGAAAACAGTGACATAGGTTAATGGCCTCATCTCACGCCTCGGTAACCTCGCCTTCGCCCACCCCTGGGGAGGGAGAAAGAACTCTTGGCTGGGCTCTTCCCAGTAAACAAAATATTGCTGTTATAGCTAGCGAAATTTGTTTGTCTATGTCAGTAAACCGTGTAATGTGAATTAAGAACACTTCCCAACAGAGGCATTTGCGTTATATTGTAAAAGGAGAGAATTGGTTGTTTAGAACAGAGTCAAGATAAAAGAGGCACTTTACACAGATAATTAAGTCAATAAAACGAGATGATCATACACACAGTCAATTAAATGCACACGTCCTCTGCTACAGCAACGGGGCGGCAGGTTCGGATTCGAAGAGGAGGCGCGGCCTGCATACAGAGCACACAGCTTATTGTGATGTTATCAGTAGAGAGCGCGTCCGGGGTTTGTGAACGGCAAGGTTAACCGCAACGTCGACTATAGGTATGACTATGATTAGCACGTAAGGCACTGCACATGCAGCCAGAACCACAACTACGCTGGCGATGCAGTCGTTCGAGCTACATATTTGTAGTGTTCCATGAATGCACTTTAAAATATTAAACTATCTATTGCTTACATTTCACATTTGTTACCACGTTTATTCCCAATATTCATTTACTTATTTACTTACTTACTCACTCACTTATTTTTTTATTGATTTATTTACTTATTTATTTATTTACTTATTTAGTTATTTACTTATTTATTTACTTATTTACTTACTTATATAGT
This sequence comes from Periplaneta americana, assembly GCA_025594305.2. Lineage (NCBI taxonomy): Eukaryota > Metazoa > Arthropoda > Insecta > Blattodea > Blattidae > Periplaneta > Periplaneta americana. The sequence continues at coordinate 10,285,765 of JAJSOF020000029.1, forward strand.
TATTTAACTATTTATTTATTTATTTACTTATTTAGTTATTTACTTATTTATTTATTTACTTAATTATTTACTTACTTATTTACTTATTTATTTACTTATTTACTTATTTATTTACTTAATTACTTATTTAGTTATTTACTTATTTATTTACTTATTCATTTATTTACTTATTTACTTATTTATTTAGTTATTTACTTATTCATTTATTTACTTTTTTATTTCTTTATTTACTTATTTATTTATTTACTTATTTATTTATTTACTTATTCATTTATTTACTTATTTATTTACTTACTTATTTAGTTACTTACTTATTTATTTACTTATTTAGTTATTTACTTGTTTATTTATTTACTTCCTTATTTATTTACTTATTTAATTATTTATTTATTATTTACTTTTTTATTTACTTACTTATTTAGTTATTTACTTATTCATTTATTTACTTTTTATTTCTTTATTTACTTATTTATTTATTTACTTATTTACTTATTTATTTACTTATTTACTTATTTTTTTCTTATTTATTTACTTACTTATTTAGTTATTTACTTATTCATTTATTTACTTATTTATTTACTTACTTATTTAGTTACTTACTTATTTAGTTATTTATTTATTTATTTATTTATTTATTTATTTACTTATTTACTTGTTTATTTATTTACTTAGTTATTTATTTATTTATTTATTATTTGTTTCTTTATTTACTTACTTATTTATTTACTTACTTATTTATTTACTTATTTATTTATTTACTTATTTATTTATTTACTTACAGTATTTAGTTATTTATTTATTTACTTAACTTATTTATTTATTTACTTACTTAGTTATTTACTTATTTATTTATTTACTTATTTATTTACTTAACTTATTTATTTATTTACTTACTTAGTTATTTACTTATTTATTTATTTATTTACTTATTTATTTACTTATTTAGTTATTTATTTATTCATTCCTTCCTTCCTTTATTTATTTATTTATTTATTTATTTATTATTTATTTAAACACGATTTATCAACTGTTATGATTGTCTAGAGTCTGAAGGAGGTGAAGGTGATAATGCCAGCGAAATGAGTCCAGGGTCCAGCGCTGAAAGTTACTCAGCTTTTGCTCTTAATTGGTTGAAAGTAAACCCCGGAAAATATCTGAACCAGGTAACTTGTCCCAACCAGGATTTGAACCCGGGTCCCGCTCGTTTCACAGTCAGGAATACTAACCGTTACTCCACATTAATTAATTCATTCATTCATTGATCGAGCGATTGATTTCACGAAGTCTGGATGAGGATGGATTCTTGCACTTTGGCAGTTTAAGCCCCACACACTGATTGTGTAAGTCCGAAGGATAACCCGGATGGCATTCACAAATCTGACGCTGACAGGCGAGCCATCCTTCCTGGGCCCTGCAGGCACGGTCCCATCATCTACTATCGAGCACGAACCCACAGTCCAATGCCCTTAAAATCTAGATCAGCATCGGAAACCCGCAGTACCCCCAGAAATCATCCCCGGCTATTTTTACTATTACAGAGACCAGTGAAGTGCTTTGTAAGGAGTGTGGCATTGTATGAAACAGAAACATGGGCATTACGACAAAGTGAAAAGAAACGAATAGAAGCATTTGAAATGTTGACATGGAGAAGAATGGAGCGTGTGAATTGGACAGACAGAATAAGAAACGAAGCCGTGTTGGAAAGAGTGGGTGAAGAAAGAATAATGCTGAAACTAATGAGGAAGAGGAAAAGGATTTGGCTGGGTCACTGGCTGAGAAGAAACTGCCTATTGAAGGACGCACTGGAAGGAATGGTGAACGGGAGAAGAGTTCGTGGCAGAAGAAGATATCAGATGATAGACGACATTAAGATATATGGATCATATGAGGAGACTAAGAGTAATGCAGGAAATAAGAGAGATTGGAGAAAGATGGGTTTGCAGTGAAAGACCTGCCCTTGGGCACAACACGGAATGAATGAATGAATGTTGGTGGAATGAAGGACGGTAGCGGGAGTACCCCGAGAAAACCCCTCTGCAAAGTTTTTTTTCAGCACTAATTCAATCCAGACCTGACCAGGAATCGAACCCGAGACTTCTGGATGAAAGAAATGGAGGTGATTGAAATACAATGCAGTGGTAATCTCCCCCTCCTTCCAACGCCCTAAAAGACATGACGAGGGCTATGGTCGATTTCTCTTCTTAAAATTTCGTCTGCTAATAGTAAAACCATACATAGCCACAGCTTGGCTTCACCTTCTGATTTCTTATGGTCATGTTGTTCCAAAGACTTATAGCCAGTTTGTCCAAGTATTGTTTAATTTTGCTTAACGAATGTTAAATTAACAGTCTGTTTATTTTTAACGCTTGTTAATGTATTTTCCGTTTGTTCAACATAATTTCGTTTAAGATAACCAACACTTAACTATAACGTCTGTTTGCACTATTTTTACTACTCAACAGCAGTTGGTAACGATTCTACACATGTAAGACAATTTTTGATTGGCTAAAATTAATCTTAAATCAGAGAGTGAGCCATAAAACTTGCATAAAATGACAACCTCTTATAGTAGGCCACGCTCCATAAACAAAAAGTTGACAAATGAAAGTTGTAGGTGACGTGCTGAATAATAATTACAAAGTAAGGTTATATTTCCTCATTGCTATTATGGATACGAAATACGAAAGAAATAAAATAACACTGATGTATTTAAACAGTCCAAAGTATTTTTTAAATGTTATATTACCAGTCATAAGCTAAACATTCCCTACAGAGAGACACAAACTATTAATTTCGCAACTTCTGTTCGAACAGCTGTGGAGACATCGGCCATATTTAACTAACTGTTAAACGAGTTAACTACCCGAAATCCTACATTTAAAATTAACAAACTGTTAACAATCTGTTAAACCAAACTGGTGTTGAAAACATACAATTTTATTAATTAACAAACTGTTTAACAGTATTTAAATTTTCTAACAATACTTGGAAAAACCGGCCATTAAACATTTAAAATAAACTTCCGATTAGATTACCGGAAACGAGAAAGTGCAATTCAGCAGTGCAGTTACAAATTTCATAGCCTTTTTGTGCAAGTTGTAAAACGCCCGATACAGTACCCTTAGGGCCGATTGTATAAACCATTTAATCTTAGATCAGAGGTTAAATTGATCCTCGTTCTAGCTGAACTTGGAATTTTGTGTTGTATAAAGTCTAATCTGAGATTAATTTGTCTTAAACTTTGACTGAAGAAATTTCTCCGATTAAGTTAGATGATCCAAGTTCAGTTATTTCTTTTCTGTTTGAAATATACGAGTGACAGATTGTGCAAATAAAATATCCATTATTATAATATTAATAGATATGTTAGGTACATTTATATATATTTCTTTCAATTTCTTGCCTTAATACACAAACATTCTTAAATTTTATAAGGCTCTATCGTGTTCAGCAGTATCAAATAACATAACCTATAATTACATTATGTTTATAACAACCATTAATTATTAATGGATATGATAGATACATTCATAAATGTTCCATTAACTGTATTACTAAACGAAAATTGTCGTTTTATAAAGCTTTATTATGTTTAGCAGTATCAAACACCATAACATGATAACAACTCGGACAACAGTCAACCTTCTTCTTATTGTCCGCCATTAGTTACACTGCACAAAAAACCAGTGTCTCCAACAGAGTGTAATAAGGAAAGTCGCCAAAATGTAGTTGTAAAGTCGCTAGATTTCTCATTATCAACAAAGAAAGATTAAATTTTGTCACTATGGGGTGCTAAAAAGGTCACTAAATCCCTATTTAAGCAATATAAAAGTTAAAAGAAATTGTTGTTGAAAAAGAGTTAAAGTCGCTAGATTGGCAACACTGAACAAACCTGTATAGCATGGTCCGCGCATCACTTATTTCACCTGTTTATGCGATGTTGCCAAATCCTTTTCACGTGAACTTAGATTGCATTTGAACCAAGGTAATTTGATCGCAGAAAAGTTTTATACAATAGAAGAAGTGTCTGAACTCGGTTCACTTTTCGATCTTCGATCAAAGTTGATCTTTAGTCAGGGAGTTTTATACAATTGGGCCTTAGAGTGGCAAAGGAAAACTTAAACAATAAGAGGAATCATGGTGGGAAAGAGAGTTGGGTGGAGTCAGTCAGCTTTAAAACTGTGGTTTACCAATGTTCGTGAAGAAAGATGCTCAACTGATGGAGCTCTCGTGCAACAAAAAGGAGGAACTTGCTAAGGAAATGGGAGAAAATGATTTTGTAGCGACAGAAGGATGATTTCACAGATAGAAAAAAAGGAGAAGCATCGTGTACAAACGAATGCATGGTGAACAGAAGTGTGCCAATTTCTCTGCGGCAGAAAGATGGATAGAAGAGGAGTGGCCGAAAATTATTTCACAAATCCCTCCGAATTGTTTACGAGATTGGACTTTATTATGGTGCCTAGCCTGAGCGTAAACTTGCCAAGAGCAAATTGACTGTCTTGTGTTGTGTGGTGAAAAGAGAGGCAACACAACAAAAGATTTTTTAAATCTTGATAGAATAGTTGCCTTGTAGTTTTACACTTATTAAATTGAAAACTTCTTTCGGCCATTGCTACCAATCGATTAGTATTATCACAATAATAATGCTCTCAAAAAATTTTACCTCAACACCTAGATGAAAATGAAGTGCTAGTAATCTACACTGATGCAGCCCCGTACATGATTGCTGTCGTTAAATTACTTAAAGTATATTACCCTTAGTGTATGTGTCTTAGTGAAACTTACAGCAGAGTCCGTTTAGGCCAGTTTCTGTCAGATGCGTTTCCAATTCACTGCGGGCTAAAGCAGGGAGATGCACTATCACCTTTACTTTTTAACTTCGCTCTAGAATATGCCATTAGGAATGTTCAGGATAACACAGAGGGTTTTGAATTGAACGGGTTACATCAGCTTCTTGTCTATGCGGATGACGTGAATATCTTAGGAGAAAATCCACAAACGATTAGGGAAAACACGGAAATTCTACTTGCAGCAAGTAAAGCGATAGGGTTGGAAGTAATCCCGAAAAGACTAAGTATATGATTATGTCTCCTTACCAGAATATTGTACGAAATGGAAATATAAAAATTGGAGATTTATCCTTCGAAGAGGTAGAAAAATTCAAATATCTTGGAGCAACAGTAACAAAAAATGTCATTTTTGTAATTTTAGAACCTATTTTGATTTGTGATAGAACCTATTTTAGGTACCTAATTTAAGATTTTTAGGACCTAAAAGTCAGAGATCTAATTATCACATTAGCAGCATTCAGACGTGAACATAATAAGCGATGTGCACTATTTGTTGTTTGGCCTAACAAAAGCGTTATTCGTTAGTGATCGAAAAACGTGTCACAGTTTTGAAGACGGAAATGGTTTCCAGAGTAGGAAGATGAAAGTGGTGAAGAAGAGGAACAAGACAGGAGTGGAGACGATCATGAGAATAAAGAGGAAGGAGACAAACTTGAGGACGGTAGTAAGAGAAGGTGAAAGAGAAAATAATAAGTAGGAATTAAAAGCTGTGAAGATTGACTGGGAAAAAGAGGAAGAGAAATTCAACGATGGAATGGAAAGGTACTTTCCATTCCATCGTTGAATTTATTATTATTTATTCATCATGCTTACTGGCTATGGTTCGCTATAGATATATCCCAGGTCCTATTGGCCACTTCAGAAGAGGATCTCCAAAAGTCAATATATTCATTAAACACAGTTGCAAAAGGCTAAAATATGACCATTTCTGTAGAAAAGTCAAAGTTATGGCGTTTAAAGGTAAATATCCAATGAAAAGTAAAATCTGTATTGAAAACAGAATTCTAGAACAAGTGATCATATAACTATTTATGGTACTGTTTTTCATATGAAAAAGAAAAGTATATCGATTCTAAAATAACTAATTTTGTAAAAGTTATCGGCAATATCAATTCAGTTTTCAAACCTAATTTAGTTCAGAAACATACAAGATTAAAGATGTACAACATTTTACCACGACTTAGGGGAGACTCTTCTAATTTGGCAATACTTTGTATTTTGACACAGTTTGTAGTTACATATTCTGAAATTAAATATTCCTCTATTATGGAATGTGTTTAAACATTAAATCCCAATAAACCTCTGAAAGAAAATTCTACAAATCTAAATTACTTTACACATGACACACTAATAAATAAGTTACATGTTTCCAGATTTGTACTTCATCAGGATAATTTGGCAATAGTACAGGGGTAATTTGGCAATACGATTAAAAAATAAATTTTTCAAAATAAGCCAGTGGTACAAGGTTTATAAGACTTAATTTACTGGGACAAGAAATCGCTAAATACCATAAACACAAAACAAAAGCAAGAAAAAACACTGAATGGATTTTTCCGACCACTTTTATTAATTATATTGAAGGCTTGTCTTCTAATTCTGTTGTCGATAGCCCAAATCCAAGTTCTTGCATTTTGATTACATATGTCACCAGTTTTTGCTCTTCCTCAACGGTTAGAGCTAGGGGTCTTCCTTTCTTGGTAAAAACAACGTCATCAGGTCCTGAGGATGCATACAGAAACCTCTTTAAGTTGTTAAAGGGCACATTGTACTTCTTAGAAGCCTTATAAGTCGACCATCTAACTTTCAAAACACTCCCAACCGCAGCCCGCAAATCATCTTTGTAATATTTTTCAGAATAATGTCCTCGTTCCCTTGGCATATCTGCAACACACCACACACAGTGCTGCATTGAAGACTGTAAAAATCCCTCATACGTCCCTACTCTTAAATTTTACCATCGAGTACACATTCTTGTTCAAAGAGAGCAGCAATATATCAGTATAAAGGAAAATGGCTAATTCATACTACCCTGGAGAAGACATTTTTTTGCTAAGAAGAACATAAAACGAGCTAAGGCCTGATGAGTTATTAACAGAAAATAGTAATTATATAAATGGCTTACCTTATAATATGGAATCTCAGCTTTTGATATGTAATGCACAAACAAACGTAGGTAATGAACAACACTTTTCTTCCGTCTTTGTATACACACGTCCACACAACCACCACGTCAACAGGAAGTATTCAACACTTCTTTCTATTAGTAACAATATCTGCCACTATAATGCGCGGATTCGAATGAAACGAAAACTAAAAGTAGAGTCAGATGTTGCACTCTATGATCGTGTCATTGAACTTCTTAAAACTCTGGAGGAAATTTGGCAATAGAACAAATACAAGAATATTGCCAAATTTTCCATAGTGCCAAATTTTCCATAGTGCCAAATTTTCCTAGTTTCCCCTACTTTAGTGTATGGATCAGAAGCCTGGACTTTGACAAAAAAAGATGTTCAACGTATAACTACCAACAAAATGAAATTCATGAGGAAAACGGCGCGATACACACTTTGGGATAGAAAACGAAATACAGAAATTTTGGAAGAATTGAACATCCAACCTATATTAAATCTTCTTCAAATCTATAGAGTTAATTGGAAACAGAATGTCTAGAGAATGCCAACAGAAAGATGGCCAAAGGCAGTGCTACATTACCGCCCTTCTGGACAACGATCTGTTGGAAGACCATTAAAAAGATGGCATGAGACCATTGAGACCGCAACAGCCCACTAGGTCTAGTGTTTGAATTGGATTATGATGATGATGATGATGATGATGATGATGATGACGATGATGATGATGATGAAATTCAGATTACCTGACATTCGCCTTACGGTTGGGGTAAACCTCGGAAAAAAATCCAACCAAGCAATCAGCCCAAGCGAGGATCGAGCTCGCCTGAACGCAACTCCGGATCAGCAGGCAAACGCGCTACCGCCTGACCTATGTCGGTGGCCGGAGTGTGCGTTACCTTCAATGAATAGGGATATCCTGAACTAGCACCAACAGATAGCGCACGTGACTTTGAGGGATGCGCTTTGCGTGTGCATTTGTGTTTCGGTATATAAACATTGAGGATGTACGTAGTGTATTAGTATATTAAATACTCTTAAAAACAACTAAAAATGGCAAATTTTTGTTATGTTCCTATATGTAAAAACCAGGGAAAGCTTTTTGTCTTCAATCAGGTCCCGAAATATTCTGAATATATGCTTTAAACCTTAAAAATATAAGTAATTAAATTGCGCCTCGAAAGTGCTAGCTATTAAATAAAAGTAACTACTTCAAGTAAGGAATTGTTGACTACAGTTTCATTTTGGAAGAGGAAAAAGAAAAATTAATAAAGACAGCAAGCTATGTTAGCTTAGATTAAGTTTTGCAGTAGTTGTAGGAGTCTCCGAAGTTTACGCCTGCGGTAAACTCTCGATAAACTGGGATGTTTATTATCCAGGACGATCCGTAGTGGAACCCATTTCGTGAATTATGTTTTTAATGTACTGTACCCTAATTATTAAAACCATGTTTTAACTTCAAATTTTGAAAATCATCCTACATAGTATTCAAAACTGCATGTGCTTAACCTACAAAACGCACGACTAATTGTGATACTATTGCGATCATATTATATCATCCTATTCAAAATTGCATTTGATCTTTCTGCAACTACAGAAAAAAATACAAGAAATTCAATCTCGATAGTCCCTTCCCTATAAAAAAAACCACATTGGTGGCAGCATATCCTGTTTTTAGCGTACGGTTCTTAAATACTAATGATTAAAGATGACATTCACCTTCGACATAGTTCCTGTTTTTTTATTCGTGCACCTCGTTCTCAAAGTTCTCGTTTAGGTTCATGAACATTCATATTACTCGTATCTATATTCTGCATACTGCAGATTTCCCCACCCATCTCGTGGAATCGCTCAATATTATACAGATTTACGTTATTATTTATTGCCAATTAAATTAAATTATGAGGAAAGAAAATACTGAATTATAGACTATTAAATTATACTAGGTTATACAGGGACATCACTTTATTTTTACTAACCTGGCTATACTCGGAAACACTGTTACCCCCCTTCCATTACAGTAAGTGTGTCATGGGAGTAAGTGTGTCATGGCGGACAGTGAGTAGCAACGCTAGTTTGAGCTCGTGCATTCGCATATTTTTTCTGGAGGTGTACCCGCATTTCGTCTATTATTTTTTGTATTCTTTGTTCTACCAGTGTTGTTTGATAATTTCTGCTATCATGGTTCGTGGAAAAAACAGGCAACAGGAGGAAAGCATTGAAGATTGTGTGAAGCGTGTGTTCGAGGAGTCTTGGCGCGATCCCACCATATTGGCGGGTCTTGCCAACCTCATCAAGGACTCTATAGTGTCGGAGCTGAAGTCTGCTCTCGCGCGCAACACGGAGGTGATCGAAAAGCTGGAGGCATCCCTTCGTGAGAAAGATGAGAGAATCGCCAGCCTAGAAAGGAAGCTTGAAGACAAACAGGACGCTCTTGAACAATATCAGCGCCGGCAGAGTCTCCGTATATTTGGGATCCCGGAAAACAACAACGAGGACACAGACCAGATCGCCATCGAAGTCGCGGCAAAAGTCGGGGTCAACCTGGTGGTGAGCGACATCGATAGGAGTCACCGGGTTGGGAGGCAAGGAGACCGACCTCGGCCGGTGATCGTAAAATTCGTAAGTTACCGAAAAAGAAGAGAAGTGTTTACTAATAAAAAATTGTTAAAAAACTCAGGTGTAACGTTGAGAGAGGACTTAACGCAATCCCGGCATGCACTATTGAAAGACTGCATCACGAGATATGGACTGACTAATGTCTGGACCACAGACGGCATTATTTTTGTTAAAATTGGGAATGTAAAACACAAAATCGTAAAAGCTTCTGATCTGCCGTAGTTAATATGCAAGCACTAGGTCATAATATCATACACTACCACATTTTCTTAGTTAGTAATTCAATTTTTAGTGGTAGGCTTGCAATATTCACTATTACTGTTATCATATCAATATTATTATTAATCTCTGTCATTATTGCATTACTATTAGTTTATACTAATTTAGTTTCTGTAAGTTGTCAGTATCGACTGCATCGAGGTGAATGACTTGCTGTCTGCAGCCCCTCACACAAACGACTTTCACTTTTCTGAATTCCCTTCCACAGCCTCACCCCCACCCACCCCAGCCACCCCTAACCCACTACCTGTTCCTTCGACCAGTGCCCTGTTAAAATCGTCTTTCAGCTCGCATCCTAACACTTTAAAAGTAGCCCACATAAATTCTCAAAGCCTTCTCTGTCATTTCAATGAAGTTCAATCTATTTTCTCTCCTTTGTCTCTTCACGCTATTCTTATCTCTGAAACGTGGTTGAAGCCTTCCCTATCATCTTCTCTTGTAAGTTTAGATAATTACACCCTCTGTAGAAATGACCGAATCGGTAAACGCGGAGGTGGTGTTGCGATGTATGTGCGATCGGACTTACCGTTTAAAATTGTCTACCAGTCTTCGAATGAAGTCTTAGAACATCCTGAATATCTATTCATCGAAGTCGGTGCAAGCAACAAAAAGTGCCTCCTTGGAGTTGTATACAAACCCCTAAATCAGGATTCTTAAGTGACCTTGAAACACCTTTGCTTAATCTTGTGCCTCACTATGACCATACTGTTATTTTAGGCGATTTCAATACAAACTTATTAAATTCAAGTAATTACGCTACAGTTCAACTTAAGAACATGTTTGAGTCTTACAATATATCCATCCTTCCTTCCGCAGCTACCCACCACACCCAGGAATCGGAGACACTTCTTGACATTATTGCCACGACTAATCCTCAGCTAGTATTAACGAATGGACAACTACCAGCGCCGGGTATCTCAGCACACGACATAATCTTTTTAGAATATTCCTTGTATTGTCCAAAATATAAACCTCGCATCACATCATACCGGGACTTAAAGCATATTGAGCATGATGAATTAATCAATGACGCACTTAGCCTGCCTTGGACTGAAGTGTGGAACTTACCAGACATTGGCGACAAAATCGAAAAATTTAACGACCTAGTAATTCAGTTATACGATAAACACGCACCCTTGAAAACCAGACGAGTTGGTAGACACCCTGCGCCTTGGATGTGCGATGCCATAAAATTACTCATGACAGACAGAGACACTGCTTATCGTAAATACAGACGGAGCAAGGACGAATTAGATTTTAATACTTACAAAGTTTTAAGAAATAAATGTAATCAAGCAGTAAGAAATGCTAAATTACGCCATGCACATTCCTTATTCTACCTTCGGTCAGTGCGAAAGAATTGTGGCGTAACCTTAATAACCTGGGTCTAACAAAAGCAAAGCCTCGGGTAGATAACATCAACTTGTCACTCAATAGTCTAAATGAACATTTTGTCACTGCTCCACCTGAACCATTACATAAGCAAGAGACTCTTGAATTTCTCAGATCTTACCCCCAACCTGTGTGGGATAAATTCTTCTTTAAATACATTAACCCGACTGACGTAATGAAGACGCTGCGACGTATGAAATCTAAAGCCCAAGGTATAGACAATATAAATATCACTCTCCTGTATAAAATAATAGATGTGATCCTGCCGACCGTCACCCATATATTCAATGCATCTATTATGACTGGGTCCTACCCCTCTCTCTGGAAAATGGCATTAGTGAAACCTTTACCTAAATCTAACACACCTTCTACAGTAAACCAATACAGACCGATATCAATTCTTCCCACTCTTTCAAAAGCATTAGAACATATTGTACATGGACAACTTATGAACTATCTCGACGAACACAAACTCCTTGATGACTATCAATCGGGTTTTAGACATGGACACAGCACTTCTACAGCCCTACTTAAAGTGACTGAGGACATCCGTGAAGCTATGGATAGGGGTGAAGTAACGGCACTAACTCTTCTCGATTTCAGCAATGCCTTTGGTTCTGTTGATATCGACTTGCTTCTTGCAAAGATGAAGGCTTTGCACCTGTCAGACAATACCTTGAGCTGGATGGACTCCTACCTACGTGACCGCCAACAGTGTGTTTCACTTGATAATCAATTCTCCCAATGGAGATGCACAAAGGCGGGAGTGCCGCAGGGCTCCGTATTAGGACCACTACTTTTCTCTATCTACATTAATGACGTATCAAAGAACTTACAGTATTGCCGATATCACCTCTATGCCGACGACCTACAACTATACATACATTCCAGACCCAATACGATCAATGAATCGATTGACAAGTTAAATTGTGACCTAGCCACTGTCTCCACTTGGGCGGCCAATTTCGGACTCGCACTTAATCCAAGTAAGACTCAAGCCATAATTATTGGACATAAGCGTTTAGTTAACTCCCTTAATAACAGTAATCTTTCAGTTGTTACCCTTAACAACACGCTAATCCCTTATTCATCTGTCGTAAAAATCTTGGCTTCTTTTTTGATAATAATCTAAGTTGGAATTTTCAAGTTAAAGAAACGATAAAAAAATCTGTTCCTCCATTCACTGTTTGAGTCGCTTGAGAAACTTCTTGCCCCAGCAACTAAAACTTACCCTAGTGCAAACCCTAGTAACGCCGCACTTCGATTATTGTGACGTTTTGTTAAGTGACCTAAGTTCTGAATTGTCAGTCAAGTTACAGCGAGCTCAGAATATGTGCGTCAGATACGTGTGCAACATCCGACGATATGATCACATATCACCATCCTTCGCAAGTCTCTCGTGGCTCCGACTTAAAGAACGTAGAACTTTACACTCTTTGTCTTTACTCTTTCGAATTCTGCACACTTCAACACCAAATTACCTTTCGTCTCGTTTCTCTTATCTATACTCTAACCACGACGTAAATACCAGATCACTTATCTGTGGCACGCTAAGTATACCTCTTCATAGAACATCTTGTTATTCATCATCTTTTACAATATCCACCTCGCGTCAATGGAATTCCTTGTCACAAAGTATTAGGGGCTGCAAGACAATAAACACCTTTAAGAACAGCTTAAAAGATAACCTTATTAGCATTTCACTCCAATCATACTGATTTAAACTATCACTGACTACATTGTTACTTTTTTCTTTAGACATCATCCTGATTGTGCTGTATTTTAATTGTCTCGTAATAATCTCTTTCTATTACCTAATATTATTTGAAATATATTAACATTCTATGTATTTTAGTTTAATTCTGCTACACAGTTTATTTCAGTGTTTAATTAATAGTTCATAGTATTTTGTTGTTTAATTTGTAAATAACTTTTGTATACATGTAACTCTCATCTAAATCAAATTGTTGGATTCTTTGTAAGTTCATGCATATGTATATACACTTTTTGCTGGTTGAGTGGAAGAGAAGGCCTTACGGCCTTAACTCTGCCAGCTAAAATAAATCATTATTATTATTATTACAGAAGTTTGGAGTTGCTAGTGCAATATGTAAACAAATCATTTTACTAGCTATAGAAGGAGAGAAAAGTAGTGTATCCATTTATGTTACAGGGAATTATAGTATTACGATTTTCAGTTTGGTCATTACTTTACAGTATTTTATCAAAAAACAGTAGAATAGTAACAATTTTTTTTCACAAACTCAAGTCTTCAGGCGGTTATATTCATTATGTAATGTCTACTTTATTCAGCATATTACTAACCTAATTTATTCCTGAGAATTTTGTGAACACTTCCGTAAGAAACCCCAATTTCTACAGCTAACTTCTTGACCAACTTATTAGGACCTCGCTGCATCCTTTCTCTAGCATATTCTACAGCATCTTCTGTCATCTTTGTTGGCCATGTTACACTTTTCTTCCTTTCTGTACACTCTGTTGCTCTAAATTTATCTACCAGATTAATGACATTTCTACGAAAATATTCCGTAATGATATAATCAGAAAATTGTGAAAAAAAAAAAAAAGAAAGAAAAACTGTTGTTCATATTCGGTTATATTGTAATTCCAGTTCCATCATCGTCCTTCATACCTACAAACAGTAAAACAAAACTCTTGTTTAAATAATGCTGTTAAGTACCGTACCATATTATAGGGTACCGTACTTCGGGTAACTCTAATCTTCACTTGTGCTCAGTCCACACAGATAAATTCAGTTATGCTACACACCATACCTGTGTGAACATAAACTTCGATAATATAAGCTTTTTCTTCTATAGAAAATGCAACATATTTCTGAAACACACTGTACTCTGTACTGTTTATTTCACTGCTAGCAACAGCGGCCGTAAGTTTGTGTGACTGACGTTAGCAAGGACATTAGTGAAAGGGGTGGGAGTCAAGTACATTTAGAAACGCAGGTACAATAAAAATTGAAGTAAAAATAAAATGATGTCCCTGTACAAAATAATTGTAAATATAATTTTGACACGCACAGAAAACCAACAAGCGGGAAAACGTAATCAACTGTAGCATATGACATAACATAGCCCTACAATATGTTGCGCCGCATGGAACGCTCCTGCCATCTAGCGGTAAAACTTCGCATAAGATATCCCTATTGTAAGAAAATAATTTTACAAATATGACGGTTCTCAACGGCTACTTTAACGCCGTCACACAATCCTGCTGGGGAGGGGAGGATATCATTGTGTTTACGCAATTACAGGTAGCGAAGAGGATTGCAGGCAACTGTGAAACAATATCAGAGATACAGATCTGGAGGGGCAAACAGCTGGCGCAGCCAAGCGGCAAAACAATGCACACAACGAACTCTCCCGATATAGAATTGGGCAGTTCATTTGTTCCCATTTAATCTCGACAGTCATTCATTTATTCATCAGAGCTCCCCCCCCCCACAGCCAGAGCTCTGATTCTCTCGTTTTTCATTCATTTCGTCAGGAAGGTCTCTTTTATATTCACGTGAATTGACGCTGTCAAGTGAAGTGAAGAGAGAGAACACGGGCCGTATCCGACTGAAGGGAATTTAATAGGCGGTGAAATTGTCTGTTTCCTTCAGTTACTCATTTTTAATCCCCTTCAGCAGCGCAAAAGATTTAACGTTAACTGATGCGTTTTAGAAAGAAGCTTATAAAGACATCTGCAGTGAAGAGAACCAACTGACAAAAGAAATACGAATACACCTAGCTAGTGCTCCCTGAGGTCAATATGTGACTGATCCTACGTGAAGAATGCGGCCATTCACAACCAGTGTTGCCAACAGTTGTTCGTATAATCCCGCTAGATGGCTTTCGAAAACCCGCGATTTTCTAACAAATATCTCCAGATTTTAATATAATGTGACAGCGACGTGAGATTCGAACTCACGACCAGCGTCCCGCGAGAGAGCATATCGCGCGGGCTTCACGGGGAAAGGGGAAAGGGGCCTACACGCGAGGGGAGGCTGCGCGCGCAGCTGCTACTTAACGCAGTGAATGTGGAACGACCTTCCTGACTATTACAGAAGTGCGTCGAAGTGGAGATATCGAGATAATTCTCTACAAACCTGTAGAAATTTCTCGCAACTATTATTTTGCTATAAAAGAAGAAGCGCCAGCGAACTCGAGCAGAGTTTTCAGTTATTCAGTCAGTGAGTAAGCTAGAGCAAGCAAGCCAGTCAAGCCAACCGGAGTTCGACTCGAGTGTGCGTCCGCATCTGCGTCAGCATACGAAGGCCTGAGTTCGAGTGCAGTGGATCGCAGTTGGAGGGACCTGAGTTCGAGTGCAGTGGACCGCAGTTGGAGGGACCCGAGTTCGAGTACAGTGTACTGTCTCTGAAGGTCTGTGGTTCGAGATACTGTGGACTCGAGTGACTGAGATAGAAGAACTGTGAACTGAGAACTGATAGTTCTGATTTGTAAATAGTGCTTTGTAAATATTAGTTAAGATTAACAGTTCATTGTTGTTCGTACTAGTCCAAGTAAATTGTCATTGTCGTCGGTGGAGTGCTATAACGAATACTGTGTTGAGTGAAAATCCAATTGTTGACGAGGGCGTTTAAGGCGAATTGTAGAAAGGAATTATTGTTGTGACGAATAAATTACATTGTTGTTACTAATAAAATTTACAATATACTTATTATTCAATAATAATAATTTATTTTTTATTTATTTATTTATTTATAATCAGAGGGCGGATCAGAGTGACCAGGTTCGGTGGCTTCATGTTACTGATGCAGAGAGCAGAATGGCTCGGCACGTGTTCCCTAGGTACAGACAGT
Source organism: Periplaneta americana (assembly GCA_025594305.2). Lineage (NCBI taxonomy): Eukaryota > Metazoa > Arthropoda > Insecta > Blattodea > Blattidae > Periplaneta > Periplaneta americana. Next base: position 10,301,880 of record JAJSOF020000029.1, read on the forward strand.
GGGTAAAGAATTATACAGTACGTAATAAGAACATCACGTTCCGTTTCGCAAACAGGTGGCGTATGCTACTACTAGTGAAAGCAAATACGAAATTATTATGTGGGAATACGAGGTAACCGATGAACTACGCATAGTAGTGGGCCTACAGTTAAACAGAGCAGTTAGGAACAAGCGTGAGCTATTGGTGTTGTTATTTATAAACTGTCAGAATGCCTAAGGAAAAACGTGTACAAAGTGAAAAAGTGAACGCTTGTACACCAGTTCGGAGGTAATATCTTCAGCAGTGAAGGATAAATAATTACATGTAATATGTAAATTAACGTTAAGAGCTACGAAAAAATGGCACTTAGAAAGGCAATGCAACAGCAGACTTCACAGGGAATACATACAAGAAAATCCGTCAACTTCGGATGCAAATGTAATTGTAGGAACATTTATATCTAACTCTACTGGAAATAAATATGTACAAACGTGTGACACTATAGAAAATGTGAACCACACAACAATGGCAACTGTATTTTCTAATGCCATGAATATTTTGTGTCCTACTGGTATCAGGTATAATAATGTACTTCTTTTAGTCACAGATGCTGCGCCCTATATGATAAAGGGGCCAAGGACATAAAAATAATACACCGTGTTCCGCTTATAAGTATAATAAAAGAAATAGTTATAATTTCATAACAATGCATGCAAATGGGTTAAGATTGGTACCATTGTAAAGAGGAAATTGGGAAGTTTTAATCCATTGTTGTTACTTATTTTTAGAAGACTCACGCATGCGCAGATCATTAAATAAAAGAATTCGTATCGTATCTTTAGTCAGTCAGCATGTGGACGCCACAGCAGAAAGCCTTTTGTGTGCTGTCATTAGCAGAACATAGATCCATAATTCGTGTACAGCGCTTGTTTCGCCGTCAGTACAATCTTAGACCGAGGGAAGCTGTACCGACGTACGTCTGAATAATGAAATGGGATAGGCAGCTCAGAGAAACAGGAAGTTTGTTGTCTAATGCAGGTAAACATTCCAAGCGTAAAGTGTCTGACGAAAATGTCGAACGCATTCGCGAGGCATTTCAGAGAAATCCATTCGACAGGCTAGTGTGCAGTTGAACATCCCACCAACAACAGTGCATACAGTGCTCCATAAAAGATTGCGTTTGCGAGCGTACAAGCTGCAACTTCATCAGATGATTACGCCGATACACGGGATTCCCCTAAATGGAATGTTTGGTGTGGGATCATGCGTGACAGAATCATTGGTCCCTATTTCTTTGCTGAAAAGACAGTCACTGCAAACACGTACCTGGATATGTTGCAACTGTATGCTGTGCCACAACTCCCAGATGGAGCAATTTTCCAGCAAGATGGGGCTCCACCACACTTTGCCAACATGGTTCGCACATTCTTAGACGAACAATTCCCTGCAAGATGGATCGGAAGAGGATCACCGTACATCACATGGCCTGCCAGATCACCAGATCTAACACCACCTGATTTTTTCCTGTGGGGGTTTGTTAAGGACCAGGTCTACAGGACGCCAGTACGTGATTTGGCAGACTTACAAGAAAGAATTTATGCTGCTGTCAACAATGTTACACCACAGATGCTTCATAACACTTGGGTCGAGGTTGAATACCGGTTGGATATTTCCCGTGCCACCAATGGAAGCCATGTTGAGGTTTATGGAACATAAGGTAACAAAAATTCCCAGTTTTCATTCTTTGTAGCAGTTGGTTTCAACTATATACTTGTATTAATTCAGAAGTTATAGCTATTTCTTTTGTTATACTTATAAGCGGAACACCGTGTATATCCTAAGTTGGTTCACCTTACTTGCTTAGCACATTGACTCCATAGGATAGCGGAAGTAATTCGCTCTTCTTATAGCGACGTCGATAGCTTTATAGGCAATGTTAAGAAAATTTTTCTGAAAGAACCTTCCCGAATACAAAAATTCAAGGAAATCGCTCCCAGGGTTCCCCTTCTACCAAACCCCATAATAACAAGATGGGGTAGTTGGCTGGAGGCTGTCTTCTATTATGCCACATATTATGTTCAAATTGTGAAAGTGATCAATAGTTCAGATTCTACAAAGGCACAAGTAATTGAAATAGCAAAATCCCTAATTTCAGATGATCTTGCGAGCAGTTTAGATTTCATACAGAATAACTTTTATCACTTCCCGAAAGCAATAACGTTGTTACAAACATCTGATTTACACATGCCAAAGGCTATAAACATATAGAAGAAATATCTGTAAAACTCAGGGAAACCAAAGCCGGAATTACGAAAAAAGTGAACGAGAAACTTCAGAATGTGTTAGCAAAAAATAATGGTTTTTCAATCATGTGTGGCGTTGCTGCAAAAAACAAACAGAGCCCTCGAGATCAAACAGTGAAAGAAATATATCAGATATTGATATCCCTGATATAGTATATTATTCGTATGCACTTATTACGTCTTGCAATGTCGAAAGGAGTTTCTCACGATATAATTTTTGTTTAAGTGAGAGAAACAGAACGTTCACTTCCGACAATCTCCGCATGTACATTATTGTCCACTGCAATGCACAGACTACGTAGTATTCACTTTACACGTAAATACAAGTAGTGTTTTATAACGGACTACAAATTCACAGCCGTCATGTACAGCATAGTGTACGCATTCTTTTGACACATCTGTACGGACATTGCAGGTAGGCGCCCGTTGTGTACTTCTGGAGTCATCTCTCTGCTTCAACATAAACAGACTATAGTAAATGGTTAGTAAACTTGTAAGAACAGTCACTCTGATCCGTCCTTTGTTTATAATATTAATGTGCGAAACAACAGCACAAGGCCAATTACAGTTTAGCACAAGATACAAACAAAACAACAAATGATGATGAGAATGAATGATAGAAATGGCAGTGAGATGAAATACAATCAATATAATAGTCTACATTAATCAATTGACCAAATGCAACAAAATAAATAGCACAAATAATAATTATTAAAATTAGTAAAAAAGGTAAAGGTATCCCCGTAACATGCCATGAAGGCACTTGGGGGGCATGGAGGTAGAGCCCCATGCTTTCCATGACCTCGGCACTAGAATGAGGTGGTGTGGTCGGCACCACGCTCTGACCGCCTTTTACCCCCGGGAAAGACCCGGTACTCAATTTTATAGAAGGCTGAGTGAACCTTGGGGCCGTTCTGAAAGTTTGGCAACGAGAAAAAATCCTGTCACCACCTGGGATCGAACCCCGGACCTTCCAGTCCGTAGCCAGCTGCTCTACCAACTGAGCTACCCGGCCGCCTATTAAAATTAGTTCCGTGAGATAATTAAAAGTAATGACAATTGAATAGAGTGAATTACAAATGTATTAATAAATCAAATAATAAACTGACATAAAAACTCAAAAGATATACTACACATTAAATGGATCCAAGTTCAATCCATGCAAATTAGCATATTTAATACATCTGCAGACCGGAGACAGAGATTTAGAATTCCTATTATAAAACATTTTATGAAATCTTAAAACCTTAGCAGGAATATGAAGACTGATATTGCTTATGAAGGATTCACAATCAATATCACCCTTAATGACTTTACAAAAAAATAAATAATCAAGATCCTGACGTCTGGTAAACAAACTATCGCAATTAAAATATTTGCAATTAGTCTCATAATCGGAATTTGGTAAAAATTATAAGAACACAAGGAAATAAATTTTCTTTGAATATTCTCCAATTTAGCCGAGTCAGTGGAAGTAATGGAGTTCCATACAACAGATGCATATTCAAGCTTGGATCTAACCAATGTATAGTATAAAATTAATAAACACATAGGAGTGGAAAAAGAATAAGTTATAGATCTGATTAGATCAAGCATTCTTAATGAATGGGTAATAATAATAATAATAATAATAATAATAATAATAATAATAATAATAATAATAATAATAATAATAATAACGGTCAAGATAGAGCATCCACCCGCCAATATAACGAACACTGCACACTGTTACCATTGCCAATGTGGCGCTATAAAGCAATTTTGAACACTTTTATCACAGACAAAACATATTTAAATTCATATTGCACTATACCTATATGTTACACTTAAAACCCAAAATCCGACAAAACCAGTTTCAACTAGTAAAAACTAGTTTTAAAATACAGATAGATAGAAAGTGAGTTTTCGTAAGATCTAGAATCAATGACAAGTCAGGTTTGGTTTGTTTAGGTTTTTTAAGCTTTTACTTACTTACTTACTTACTTACTTACTTACTTACTTACTGGCTTTTAAGGAACCCGTAGGTTCATTGCCGCCCTCACATAAGCCCGCCATTGGTCCCTATCCTGAGCAAGATTAATCCAGTTTCTACCATCATATCCTACCTCCCTCAAATCCATTTTAATATTATCTTCCCATCTACGTCTCGGCCTCCCCAAAGGTCTTTTTCCCTCCGGCCTCCCAACTAACACTCTATATGCATTTCTGGATTCGCCCATACGTGCTACATGTCCTGCCCATCTAAAACGTCTGGATTTTATGTTCCTAATTATGTCAGGTGAAGTATACAATGCGTGCAGCTCTGCGTTGTGTAACTTTCTCCATTCTCCTGTAAATTCATCCCTCTTAGCCCCAAATATTTTCCTAAGAACCTTATTCTCAAACACCCTTAATCTCTGTTCCTCTCTCAAAGTGAGAGTCCAAGTTTCACAACCATACAGAACAACCGGTAATATAACTGTTTTATAAATTCTAACTTTCAGACTTTTTGACAGAAGACTAGATGACAAAAGCTTCTCAACCGAATAATAACAGGCATTTCCCATAATTATTCTGCGTTTAATTTTTTTTAAGCTTTTACTAAACAAAAACCTAAACAAACCAACCTGACCTGACACTGATTCTAGATCATACGAAAACTCACTTTCTACCTATCTTTGTTTGCTTAAACTAGTTTTTACTAGTTGAAACTGGTTTTGACGGATTTCGGGGTTTTAACGTTAACATAATGTATAATATGGAATTATTACTACATTAACACATCCATTATTTCACAAAACACACACTAAAAGAATTAAATGTAATTATTATTATGAAAGCCGCTTATAATGAATTTCATTTCAGAAACTTTAAAGATTAAAAACCGCTAGTATTTCCGCTAAGCGGGATAATATAATTTTACCCGCGAGACGGTTATCCAAAAAAGCTAGATTTAGAGGGAAAACCGCTGAATTGGCAACACTGTTCACAACTCGAGAGCGTATACTGCTCTACGAATGGTTATGCAGTGTCACGCGATGACCTCTGTTGACGTAGGGAAATGGAAACTCTGCAAAGTGTCGACATCGACTCCTGTGATCGTCTCAGTTTGATTTCTTGTTAACACAATGGCTAAGAGTAATATAAGGTGCCCATTTATCGTCTCCCGTTTGGTTTTTGCTTACCGTTCACGGGTCATTAGAGTTGAAGACTTGAAAATTATGCAAATGGATATATACCCGGTGGCAGTGGTAACTAATTACACCCAATAATGACAATTAATAATAAACACAACTAATAAAAAACAATAATTTAATAACAAGGAGCATCCTAAATTAAATGAAGCATGGTCACTTAAGGGGAGAGGATAGTAATTTTTAAAACTTTTTTCTTATTTGGTGTAAAATATTAATTTTTGTATGTAGAGAGCTCATGGCTATAGCAACTCAACAAAATATAAATATTTTGAATAAATTATTTGGGAGCCAGATTTGAAAAAAAAATGTACCCAATGCAGGATTTTACTAAACTCGATATATCGAAGCCATTTTTAAAGATAAATTCAAACACTATGTTACACTTTATTTGTAAAAGCACGCTCTACAAACTGTCTGTAACAGAAATTTGATATTGGTTCCTACATTTGTAAAATAAACAATTAAAATTTAATAATATTTTTTTTATTTTCTTTCTTACAAACAGAGAGACTTATTTTTAAAATGAAATCAATTAGGAAATTCCGTTACAGAGAAAAGTTTCCTAGTAGTCTAGAATGTGTATTCTAAATTTCATTCATATATCTTTAATAGTTCAAAAATTATATCGATTTTTGTCTGGCTATGTAGCGAAAAAAGTAAAGTTCCAGAAACAGCAATCAAAGGGGGTGCGATTTAATAATCCAGAGCGCAGGAACTTGAAAAATGGCGTCTCAACATCCAATAAGGGCACAGATACCCACACAATGTTATACAATGTATTCCACACACATCACAGAGTATTTTAAAGAAAAATTTGGTTTTGAAAAAATGAAGTTCCGGAAACAACAAACAAAAGGGCGGTGTGATTTAAAAATCCAGAGCGCAGGAAGTTTAAAAATGGCGTCTCAACAACTGATAAGGGCACAAATACCCACAAAATGTTATGCAATGTATTCTACACATATCACAGAGTATTTTAAGGAAAAAAATTGTTTTTTGAAAATTTACTCATTTTTCACCAAAAAATACCATCCTCTTCCCTTAAAATAACATTTAAAATAAATCTAATTTGTATCTTAACCCTAAGCTCGAACTAAGACCCACGAGTCTGACAGGTTCATATCTGCACGAGTATCTTTCTGCACTACACTTATTTCGCTGTCAACTCACTCACTGCACTGATTCTACCTGATTTCACTAACACTTCTAACCATTTCACTGTTCAAATACTTTGCACAGCCACTTCACTGAAACTAACACACTTCGCTTACACAATAGACTTCACTGACACAACACACTTCCTCACTGATAGAACATTTCAAATAACAAGATATCAATTACACCCTTTAAATAGTGTGAATAATATACTACCGTCTATTAGTAAAGTCCTTAAGCCTATTTTTAAATACATTTTTGGTTATGTAGTTAAGACTCTCCTTCAACATTTAACTGCAATGTACAGAATTCGAAATTTATAAATGCGCGAACAAATGGAATATAAAACATAAAATGTAAAGTAGAGGTATCCCCGAAACATGCCATGAAGGCACTTGGGGGGCATGGAGGTAGAGCCCCATGCTCTGACCGCCTTTTACCCCCGGGAAAGACCAGGTACTCAATTTTATAGGAGGCTGAGTGAACCTCGGGGCCGTTCTGAAAGTTTTGACAACGAGAAAAAAATCCTGTCACCACCTGGGATAGAACCCCGGACCTTCCAGTCCGTAGCCAGCTGCTCTACCAACTGAGCTATTCGGCCCCAAAACATGAATAATGAATTTATGCGTTTTTCGACATTTCAATGAAGCGGTCTAAATTTCGTCCCCTATGATTTTTAACACAATCAGTGGAAATTATTTTAATAACACAGTGAAATTAAAAGAAATAGAACGATCACTGAAAAATTATTTAATGACATTTATGGGATCAAGATAAATGCAAATAAGACGAAGAGGATGGTCATAGGAAGAAACATACAGAAGATAAACTTGCGAATTCTAAATCAGGCAGTAGAGCAAGTGGACAGCTTCAAATACTTGGGGTATACCATAAGCAGTAACATGAGCTGCTGCCAGGAAGTCAAAAGGAGGATAGCAATAACCAAGAAAGAACTAAGGAAGATACTAGTGAAGTGTTTTGCATGGAATGTGGCATCGTATGGGGTAGAAACATGGACATTACGACAAAGTGAAGACAAGCGAATAGAAGCATTTGAAATGTGGGTATGGGGAAGGATGGAGCGTGTGAAGTGGACAGACACAATAAGAAATGAAGCTGTGTTGGAAAGAGTGGGTGAAGAAATAATGATGCTGAAACTGATCAGGAAGAGGAAAAGGAATTGGTTTGATCACTGGGTGAGAAGAAACTGCCTACTGGAAGGAATGGTGAACTGGAGAAGAGTTCGGGCAGAAGAAGAAATGAGATGATAGACGACATTAAGATATATGGATTATATGAGGAAACAAAGAGGAAGGCAGAAAATAGGAAAGCCTGGAGAATGCTGGGTTTGCAGTGAAAGACCTATCCTTGGGCAGAACGAGGAAACTAGAATACAGCGAAACTCCGACGTGCACTTCCAGTTAATTATATTAAACTAACAAGTCAATTAGGCAAACTTCTGATTTCGCTTTCAATTTAACACAAGAAATTATTTGTATAACAAATCTTAAACATTTTAACGTATTCAGATTATCATGGAAAGATCAATGTTTACCATGCCGAAAACTGGTAACTGCAAGCAGAATCATTTACGATGGACAAAGCCTCATTGGTCCATATTTTCTCCCATAAATAGTACAATATTGTAAACTAATGAATCCCACGAAACTGAACCAATGAGATTCATACCACAAATCTATGTCTGGTAATGGAAATTACGGGAAAACGGCTGGACGGATTTTAATAAATGACCCCTCATTTTGAAGCTTGGAACTCAAAGTTTTTCGGAAAAATAGTAGTTTTCACTTAAATGTCAATTTTTCAACATAATTTTCCTATTTTCCAAAATCCATCTGTCGACAGTTTTGAGAACTAGCTAATTGCATTTCAGAATAAAACAAAACACACTACAGTAAACAATATTACTCGAAGGTCATGATCTGCAAGAATGCTGACAAATTTAGAGCTCAAATAAAATTGGTTATTAAAAACTTAACTTACTAAAGATAATTTACAGGTTCGATTCTGTGGTGTGTAATTTTCTAGGTATAGTTGTATATTGGATATTAAAAACTACAAAACTTGAGGTGGTTTGATGACATTATTACTATTATAAATGAAATATTATTGTAGTTAATGCCATGATGTGACTATTTTTCATTAATTATACATATTAATGCTATATTGATGATATGAAAGTGAAACGTTTTGGGGTTATATAAGTAGATGTAGAGAATAACTTAAATTAGATTTTGATTTCTATATTTTACTGAGTGGCGGCTATATAGTATATATAGTGTATGCTACTGAAAGCTATAAAACTTACTTAAGATAATAATATTATTAAAAATCAAATATTTTTATAATTATTAATCAAGTGGGGTTGGGTCTTTTTCATATATTTAATGGCGGTGTGGTGTAGATATTTATATGCGTGGTTCTCTTCAGTATCGGCTCGAGAGAGAGTATCTTTCATTATTATGGAAGCAAATAATTTTCAGAATGTCTGGTATTCTTCATTGAAAATAAATCTGAAAAATGTTTATTTGAACGTCTAATGAACTTAGTTTGCAGCATTTGCTGCACAAGCCACTAGTATTTCTTAAAAGATGGCAGGCTAGAAAGTTAGAGAATATCTATTATTATTATTATTATTATTATTATTATTATTACTATTACTATTGCTATTACTATTATTATTATTATTATTATTACGACAGTATCGATAAAGGATAATATAAAAGAAAACAACCTAAAAATAAATGGGACTTATATGCTATGAAAAAATATATGTCCGCACCTCAATTAGTTTCTTCTCTTGTTCTTTTAATGGACTGTACGTTCATTACTGTAGTGTATGCTGATGGAATGACTCAGTCACTCTTTTCCCCGCTTGTGAACATTGACAAACATTTCCCACCCAATCAATTGATTGCAAACAGACGCACGCACGCACTGCCGTGCATTATGAGCGCTGAAGGCAGTTTGCGGGAGAGAGGAGCGCTGTGGGAAAATCAACAGCAGCATGCAGACAGGAAAAAGCAAACTCAACACCGACTCGTCTTTTGTGCGAACCAGCCCACCAATTAACTGGAGAGTCTTACATTACGTTAATCTACAGCTATCCACTTCATAGATTAAGGCAGTCCTACACATCGACTCTAGAAATGTCAGTTTTCTTTAAAATTTTGGTAAATAATGTTTTTGTCTGTTCTGGCAGCTCATGTCTTCTAATTTTCAAAATTATAACTTATACTCATTATCTCAATAATTTCATAATTATTTGGGAATTTATAATATAAGCGTACTATACTTTACGCCATCTTCAGTGTCTGTTTTCTCCTATTTCACATTTTCCGAAATTTGTTACCCTTTCGACGGACAGACTTCAAAACCTGGTGGCCAATTTACTACAAGAGAAACTGCATATCGGAGGAAACTGCAGCAAGGGATATTCCGAGGGCGAATAATTTTTTTTTTTTTGTGGAATCAGCAGTTTGGTGCATTTTGTGTATGATTTTCAGAAGCCAGGGAGCATAATCACGTACAACATTGTTCATGGACTTGTTAGAAACACTTTCCACGTAAGACAACCATGAAGAAGAATCCCTAAGCTTCCTACCAATATAGCATACAACAATAAAATTGCAATAAAACAAGCCAAGATAAATGATATCAACAGGCTTCTTCACTACATACCTCAAGAATACGAAGAATTCTACAATGAAATTGTTAACTGACCAACAACTGTTAACTGACCAACAACTGAAGGAAATTGTACAAGATGAAGAGTGAAGTTGATAGGAAAATCAAGAGAAAGGGCACATGTCCAAAATTACATTTGTTAATTTCATATTTCAAACAACGTCATTGACAATTGTGTTTTTGCCACATAAAATCAACACTAAAGGAGGACATCATTGTAAAAAAAATTGTTTCAGTAAAGTTTGTAAAGTCTATAATGTTTTTTTCATTTTCTCAACACTTTTGTAAAATGGACTTAGGACCTTTGTCTTTGGGACGATTCATATGATATGATATGATACGAACCCCGTTACAAGTAATCAGTCGATAGCCGGGGCTAGTTTAGCATGCTCGTAGCGCGGGCTAGCGAAATGTCTATGAATAGCACCCTAAGTTATTAATTTTATCCAGCTAGATTTACATTTTGAACCACTGTGGAGCGGTGGTGCGGCTGCCAGTGTAGAACGCATGGCTTGAATTGAAATTTATTAAATTCGTAACACAGATAAAGAACGTAGGTAATAAAAATTGAAACTTAGTCCCCTCGCTGTAGTTTTTGTGCCACAAATCCAACGGAACAGGTGTGTATCGATAGGATAGGATAGGATAGGATAGGATAGGATAGGATAGGATAGGATAGGATAGGATAGGATAGGATAGGATTGGCTGTTGTCGGTACATATAGTGGCAGCACAATGCAGACCCTGTGTGAAGTTAATAAAGGTACGTAAACACGTGGATTGCAAGTCTTCAAAAGTCTCGCTTGTATTTCCTACTTTACTTTATGTACTCTCTTTCACACACAACGTTTTGGAAACAAAGATCGGAAGTTCCTCTTTCTCTCTTTCTTTCAATGCTTTATTTTTTGTTTATTTAATGGAAGTTAGGGAAACTTCCCGTTGTACTCACGCATTACATATGACTTCTCTTCAAACGTGCAATGGTGAAAGGATGAAATGCGGTAAAAAGAAGTTTAGATAGAGTGAAAGATGCAGGATGACCTAAAAGAAGGAACAGAAATGACATTTCCTCGTATGCCCCACGACAAGAAACGCGGAGGAGGGACGGAAGGAGCAGAGACAAAAGTAAAAATAAAAAAGATAAATTGGTACGGGCTGAGATGGAGGAAGAGAGACTAGCTTTGGACCAGATTTGGCGATTCTCCAAATTCTTTGTCGCCAAATGTTGGTGGGACAGCGAGGTATTGTTAGAGGTGTCTCCAGGGCCGGGGGGGATGAAAGCCATCGCACAGGAGAATGAATAGACAAGAACAGACAGAGAAAATCTGCAGTGACGTCATTCAGAGGTCAACGCGATGGTGCTGCATTCAACTGATGCTCTTTTATCTCGATCATTGTTCATGTGCCCTTCTTGAGCCTCCACACAGCACGGCGTTCTAGCATTTTCTAACTTCTAAGAATGTATTTAAATGGAGGCTATCCTACCCTTTGCTATGAATGTTTCGGAATGTTAACAAGACTGAGTGTAATGTGAACGAAGGTGAAAGTCACGCAGTGAAGCCTGGGTCGTACGTAACTGAAAGAGACTAGTTCACAACTCAGAACTCAGGGTTTCAATATAAGAATTTTCGAAAGACTAGGAGTCAGTTTAATATAAAATTGAGAACTGGCAGCTCTGAACGATTCTTTTAACTTCTACAAATATGTTTTATACAATATAAAGTTTTACGGGAATTTTACTGGAAGCAAGTAAAGAGATAGGTTTGGAAGTAAATCCCGAAAAGACAAAGTATATGATTATGTCTCGTGAGGGGAATATTGTGCGAAATGGAAATTTAAAAATTGGAAATTTATGGTTTGAAGAGGTGGAGAAGTTCAAATATCTTGGAGCAACAGTAACAAATATAAATGATATTCGGGAGGAAATTAAACACAGAATAAATATGGGAAGTGCCTGTTATTATTCGGTTGAAAAGCTCTTATCATCCAGTCTGCTGTCAAAAAATCTGAAAGTTAGAATTTATAAAACAGTTATATTACCGGTTGCTCTTTATGGTTGTGAAACTTGAACTCTCACTTTGGGAGAGGAACATAGGTTAAGTGTGTTTGAGAATAAGGTGCTTAGGAAAATATTTGGGGCTAAGAGGGATGAAGTTACAGGAGAATGGAGAAAGTTACACAACATAGAACTGCACGCATTTTATTATTCACCTGACATAATTAGGAACATTAAATCCAGACGATTGAGATGGGCAGGGCATGTAGCACGTATGGGCGAATCCAGAAATGCATATAGAGTGTTATTTGGGAGGCTGGAGGGAAAAAGACCTTTAGGGAGGCCGAGACGTGGTTGGGAAGATATTAAAATGGATTTGAGGGAGGTGGGATATGATGATAGAGAATGGATTAATCTTGCTCAGGATGGGGACCAATGGCGGGCTTATGTGAGGGCGACAATGAACCTCCGGGTTCCTTAAAAGCCAGTAAGTAAGTAAGTACAATAGAAAGTGACTAGAATATTGTTGTTTCATATAAATATACTACAATTTTTTAAGTTACTATATATTTTTCTCCAGTCATGAACTCAGACGTTGAGATATCTTAATTATTAACATTTCATATTATCATCATCACCAACATCCAGGATTAGACTATTCAGTTCAGTTCAGTCTCAAGGAAGTTCTACAGCTGATCTCTCCAATATCTCGTCTGTTTTGTGGTGCGTAGTGGACGCTTGTAGAGGGATCCGAATTTGTTCCAGTCTTAAAAGATGGTCACAGCAATTTTTTCTATAATATGTGCATCCAATGCTTACCCACTTCCCTTACGCGAATCTGGTTCCGCATATTGCGGATAGATGGCAAGAATGTCACCAATTTTCAAGTTGCACAACACTTCGGCGAGCCACGCTGTGCATGATGTGTATCTGTGGAGAATTACGTCGTGTATTAGGGTGAGTGTACTGCGTGTTCAGTTCAAAGTGTGTCATGGCTCGCTGTATGCCGTCATGTGGCTAGCCAATGAGCCTAGAGAATTCAATATTCCTACGCTTCCGCAGAGGTGTATTACCTATGAGCGAGAGAAGTTGCCTAGCAAGTACGGCGTTCATTCTGAAGAGTACGTACCGATACGTACGGTAACGCCGGTAGTGGCAGGAATGTGAACTGTTTGGAAATACGTACTGTCGGGATATGGGGAGAGGGTTAAGACGATTACTTACGTATTTGTTGACAGTAACTTCGACGGTCAACATGGACACGGAGCATTTGATTTGTGTTGTGGAATGTTACCGTACGCAACCGATGATATCAAATACCCTGCGTACGACTTGCCGGCGCAAAACACAGTTCGAAAGAGGTTATGGTAGCACACAGACCGTACAGACCGCCATCTGTTGCTACGACGTTCAAGTTATACCGTACACGTTCTCAAGTTCAGATTGAACGCCTTGATTAATAGGCAACCTCTCTGACACAAAAGCTGAAACTCGCTTCAAATCGCTGACTCATCAACAGTGACGTCATGAGACACTTTGAAATGAACACCAAATATGTGTGTATCCAATGCTTACCCACTTCCCTTACGCGAATCTGATTCCGCATATTGCGGATAGATGGCAGGAATGTGACCAATTTTCAAGTTACACAACACTTCGGCAAGCCACTCTTTGCATGATGTGTCCCTTTGGAGAGTTACGGCGTGTATTAGAGTGACTGTATTATAAGTGTTCGTGTAAGTGTACTGTAGCAAATTGGTGAGAATGATGAAGATAAGGGAGAAGGAGAAACCCGGTGCCGGCACGTAGCCTACTTCTGTCGAATAGCACCAGGGGGCCGCCAGGCTTAATGTCCCCGTCCGACGGACGAATCACTATCAACAGTGACATATGCCTTCTCTTCATATGCACTGCGGAGAGATTTGGGATTTAACCCAAGCATATTGGTGCACAATCTAGTGATTAGATGTTGTGCACCGCCATCTCTCCTAGTCCCGAGGTAGAAATTTTACACGAAAATCTCTGATCCAGCCGGGAATCGAACCTGGGGTCTGCTACTCTGAAGGCAGACGCGCTGCCGCAGAGCTAACTCGGTGGGCACTTTTTCTACAATTGAATCGGTGAGTGGAAAAGGGGTAGCATTCCAAAATCATGCTTTCGAGATAATAAAAGAAAACTGTTTTGTGACTTTATTTTTAATTTAATCAGAAAACTTATAATTGGTCACATTTACTACTAGTTACAAGTAACTCAACCTTTATATTTGTTTGTTAATATATAAATTAGTTTTTTAGATTTGATTGTTTAAAGTTTGGAAATGTTACTCTTTTTCCAGTCAAATGGAATATTGGTTAAAATGAACAGAAATATTTTGATCAATTAGTAAGTTTTCTTTACAGCGTAACTGTCGAAAAATGTGTACAAATACCTTTTTTTCAAATGTGGAAAAAGAGACAATCATAAAAACGGTGTTACAATGTTGATTTTTTTTTTTTTTTTTTTTTTTGGTCTTGACTAATACACCTTTGTAGGTTACAAACTCTTCTCCCTACTCGTACATATTTTCTCCATTTCTTTTGTATGTGTATTCTTGTTCACCCTTCCTTTCCTTCTTCTTGGCTCATTATCTTCCCCTTCTAACATTGTTGTTTTTTTACTCAAATTCACTAACTTCAAAAACTATTTTCCAAATCTTGCATACAGAATACCGATGATCATACAGTCCACACCTGTGGAGTAACGGATAGCACGTCTGTCCGGAAAACCAGGTGGCCCGGGTTCGATTCCCGGTTGGGACGAGTTACCTGGTTGAGGTTTTTCCCGGGGTTTTCCCTCAACCAATACGAGCAAATGCTGGGTAACTTTCGGTAATAGACCCCGGACTCATTTCACCGGCATTATCACCTTCATCTCATTCAGACGCTAAATAACCTAGATGTTGATATTGCCATTAGGATGATAGGAATATTACTCTTCTCCTGCTCAATAGGTAGGACTATGATATATGAACAATTTTGCTATCTCAGTTTTTTTTTCGCATTTTTTGGAATGTTACCCCTTTTCCACTCACCGATTCAATTATCTACAGTTTCTAATATTATGTTTAGGACTTGCAACTGTGTTCTTAAATAATCATTTTTCTCCTGATGTCTTAATGTATTTCATTTCGGCAACTTGAATTCTTGGCTGGTATTTAATATTCAATTTTCTGCTCAACATAAGACAACCGGTGCTGCCATTCTTTTATAAAATTTAGTAACATTGTTTTTTCTTACTGATTCTATTATTGTTTGTTTTATTGTGCCTATCAACTGTAGGAACTTTGTAATTTTTAAATATTGGTTTCTGGTTCGGTCATACGATAGGCCTATCGCATCTCAAATAATTAAACTGGGCAATTTCGTCTAATGTTTTATTAATTATTTAAAACTTCGAACCAAGCGGCTGCGTACCTTTAAATTGCGTTACTTTGGTTCTCTTGTTTTTAAACATTTTCAGTTAATATTTCCTAAATATACTATCTGAAACAAAAATTGCTCTTTTTAAGTTAAGTTTTTTTCTGAATTGGCCGATATTATCTGGTCGTCTGCAAATAACATTGCATTTAGGCGTACCTATACTTCCATACTCAACTGATGAATTGTTTATGCTTGTAAATTGAATTAACCTCCTTGCTATGTTTCGTGTATTTCTGGATAGCAGAATTGATCAACTATTTATACTTGTAAATTGAATTAATCTAGTTCCTTTGTATTGTGTATTTTTGTATAGTTTAACTGATGAATTGTACATGATTGCAAATTCAATTAATCTGCTTTGCTATGCGTTGCATATTTCTATACAGCATCAGCGTACCTTAGTCGGCAGACTCGCTTGTCTGATGATCCAAAGCTGCGTCGGGTTTGGGTTAGATTCCCGTTTGGCTCATTACCCAGATTTTTTTAGAGGTTTTCCGCAGCAGTAAGCATAATGTCAGGTAATCTGTGGCGAAACTCGACCTCGCCTTATCAAGCGAAAAACCTGCAAAACTCTTGATTTGTTTCACAACTTGGAACTTTAATGCTAATGTGAGATCTACGAAATTTAACGGATAAAATGAAAAGACAATGCTTTCATCCCGTGTCCATGAATAAAATGCTTTGATTATTTAAAACAAATGGCTGTACTGTGGGCCCACGAGTAAACTTATGGTAGCAGTATACCAGTAACCAATTTTCCGTTGCAAGGCATACTGGAAATACACCGTGTCCCGCTTAGAGCGATCGAAAAATAAGTGATAATTTAAAGTGTAAATAAAGGTTTTATAACATAACTTACTACGCGACCAAGGCGGGAGCCGTCGTGGCAGAATGAGGAACTCCATGCCGCTGCGTATGTTCACTGCTGGAGTGTCGTCACATCCAATGCCTGGCGTTTCAATCTGAACGCAATGCCGCATGTAGGAAGACGTGTGTTTTGTAGCCAAACGCGGAGCATTATTTATAATGTCATAAAGGTTTGTGATGAAGAAAAGACAACTGGTTTATTCCTACCTCTATCGAAGACAATAGAATGTGCTGCAGCGATTGTGAAGTTAAATAAGGAAACAATTAGTAGGATTAGAAAGGAAGGTAAAGAATATGAAGACGAGGGTATATAAATATCGACACCAAACAAAGTTAGACGACCTCCTGCAAATAAGGTTGAATTAGACGACATGGACAAATGTATCATAAAAAGAGAAGTTCATAAATATTATAGTCCAGGGACCGTCAAGTGACTACACTCTCGTGCGTACGTACAAACCCTCAAGCCCTGACGTACGGCTGCGGGCAAGGGTAGCTGCTTCCACAGTGGCGGAGCTAACAACTTGTATGTGAACCAAATTTGTGATAAGAATGTAAATTAATTTCAGCTTTTAATTGAAGCACGCTTTCACTGTTAATTACACTACACTGAAAAACAGTACTCTATACAATTTTGTACAGTTAACTATATACGAAACAAATTTTTGCATGTTTGCACAATAATGAAACAAAACAAAATATACACTTTTATACAGATTAATATACTGTTTGTCTTCTTCTCATTGCTATACAATTCAATTAACAAAATAAAACAACAGTAGAAACGTTGTCATTCAAATACAATTCTCTAATAATAGTACTTTTTCTTAAACATCAGAGATCCGCTGCGATTTTTGCAGTTTTCTGTTAGTAAGCAGCTATTTAATTCTCGGAGCTATTGTTTTAGTACCAGCCAATCCCAAATATGCTTTCAATTGTTCATCACTTAGTTGTTTCTGTGACGTGACTTTGTAAACTTCATTAAACAAAACAGTGTTTCGCATAAGTAGGTTGTCCCGAACATTTACAACGTTCTTGCAGCAAGATTGTACTGTTTAGGAAACCTTTCTCGTGGAAAACAAGTATAGAAATGGTTAATACTTTTTTGTTTTGATACTTATCCTTTAGCTCAATATCGCTTTGTAAATCAAATATTTCTAATTGTAGTTCAGCAGGAATATCCAGGACACTCACTGAAAAAGATATTGCAAATATCTTAAATTGTTGTTCAAGATGTCTAATATCCTCAAGTCTACGTTCGAAACTTCGCACAATTGTTGCATTATTCTTATGTATTCTTTCATGTCCAAGGCTTCTAACAGGTTTCCCATGTACATCCATAAATAAGGCAGTTTCATTTCTAAGTGCGAGAAAACGTTCCAGAATTTTTCGACTTCACCACCTTACCTCGGTATGGTAGAGTAAATCCCCAAACTGTTAATACCATCAAGCAGTGCCCTGAAGTCCCTGTGATTGAGTCCTTTAGACCTTATGAAATTAATTGTTCGCATAACAACATCCATTACATTGCTAAGGTTCGTGTTTTTAGCACATAAATATTCCTGGTGCAAAATGCAGTGCACCGGTGCCCCCAAGCGACCTCGATAGGTTCCACCACTGATAGACTGCAGTGTACAAGTGTACTGCCCGCAGTGGAAGCCGTAAGTAGACCTGTACGCCCTCTCGCGATCTTGACTCGACTTGGCGGAGCCTGTTATAGTCTATACAAAGAGCTTTCAACATTAGGAAAGTTGCATAAATTTTGTAAGAGAGAGGTAGGTTTTAAAGGGTGCAAGGAAGTTTTACGAAAACTCATACTATCCATAGGGTTTGCATTCAAAAAATGTAAGGATAAAAGGAAATATCTAATAGAACGCTCTGATATAGTAGCCCGTTATTTACCTGGACGAAACATGGTTCCATACCCATTACACAGTCCATAAATGTTGGCAAGACATAAACGTGTCAGGAGTTTATAAAAATAGCAGTGCAGGTCAACGACTTATAGTAGCCCATGCTGATGATAATGATTGTTTTATACCGGCTGCTTTCCTCATATATGTTGTCCGGAATCCGGCCACTTTAAAATGCTAAGGTAAGAAATGCATATCAAATGAAATATTGTATAAAATACGGTACCTACTTTAGTTTACGTTACTTTCGATTCATGCTTCCTCCTTTACGAACACCGACGTTGTGGTGAGTTTTCTGAATAGATTCCTATGTGTATAAGCATATGATGAAATAAAACTAAACAGTAAAGTTAACTATATATACGAACATATAACATATAAAGCGTGTTAATATTAATGAAACAAGAGCGCAGTTTAGCATGTGCTTCATTTTGCATCTGATGCGGACTTTACAACACGGCCTGTGTTGTGAAGCGAATAGCAGCGCCACCAAACAAAACGGTTCCTGTCTTGGTCGCGTAGTAATGTGAAAATTCTCCGAGCTTCGGAGAATGGTCAATGCAACTCGACGTGTGCGCCTCAAGTTACCCTGCAGACATCTAAACGGTGCTCAACTTCCTGTCAAGTGTTCTGTAGCATTGTGGAGTGACTAGCACAGCTGCATTTGTAATGCGTTGTCTCAGTTCTTCCAAAGTGTCAACTCCACCTCGTTGGTACACAATACCCTCCACAAAGCCCCAGAAAAAAGTCAAAGCGCGGTCAGGTCGGGTGACCTAAGTAGCCACTTAGGCAGACAAGGGGAATTCATCTACATTACTTGCCACACTACAGCTGGATTAAGACACAGTAGGAATTATGGACCAAGACTATACAATTCAGTATTGAAAAATAATCCAGACCTGCAATTTACACATTCTTAAGTTTAAAAATAAAGTGAAAATGTTTGTATGATATTTGATCAATTTTATTTTTTATTTATTTATTTATTTATTTTTTTATTGTTACTAGCATTATATGGTACTAATTTTTGTTGTATTTATCTGATGCATGTAACCTATAAGATAAAACATTCTAATAAATATAAATAGATCAGTTTCTTAATTAATAACAGTGTATATCTCCAATAAATGATTTCTTAGCATCGCCACAGATACACTTGATTGTACTTGTCATTATCTCTGTCACTAGAGAGTTCTTGAAATTTATATTTTCCCCGTCATTCATAAAATATTCTGATATGATACCTCTTGCACAAAAGGAGAGATCTATAACTGAAACTAGATTAATATATTTCAGTATTATTTGTATTTATCCTGGTAATAATGAACAGTTTGACTCGTAGACATTTTGTTTTTGCAGCATTAACTTCCCATGATTGTGCGAGAAGATTCCAAGAGATCGGCAGTAACGTAGACATTCAGCTCCCCCCTATTACCAATAATGCACAACACAATGTCAATACGGCGGTTGCTGTCGTCTGCGATAAAACGAACTTTTCTGTTGATTTTCGAGTTCGTCATTTTTTTCCGGTTATTATATGCTTATTTAAGTTGTGTTAACTCTCGCTAGTGGTTTTATATTTTATTTTAACCGTCTTAGTATTTATTTTATTATTGTAAATATTTTTGTTTTATCACTATTATTATTATTATTATTATTATTATTATTATTATTATTATTATTATTATTATTATTATTATTATTATTAATGAATTATTTTGTATTACAATCTTATATCATTTCTGTCACGATTATTTTATTATTATTATTATTATTATTATTATTATTGCTATTATTTCTATCTTCAGCATTATTATTTGATCCCTGTAAAATTTATGTAGACTACTGGACTGTACCCGAGCACGAGCATATGCTCATTTCGGGTATCTATTCACATGTATTCATTTCAAATGTAAATTGTAAATAAATTTGAATTTGAATTTGAATCTTCCGAACAACCTATCGGGAAAGTTTGCATCCAAAAAGTCATATAATGGATCATAGCAATGGGGTAGAGCCCCATAATGCTGAACACCCGATCCTGGGGGGAGATGCTTCTGTAACATGTCCAGATAAACATTCCCTGTGACTGTCGCATCGACGAAGAAGAATGGCCTACTGACGAAATGCTCTACTCATCTACTGAATGACGTCAGGCTTGTTTCCGCGTTAAACATTGGTGCGCATGGGCATGAACGTGTAGCTGTTTTTAAACCAGTGGCGATTCATGATAATTTTTGTATGTAGGATATGAGATTGACGACTGATGACCAAGACAGAAATTAATAATAATAATACTTACTTACTTACTGGCTTTTAAGGAACCCCGAGGTTCATTGCCCCCTCACATAAGACCGCCATCGATCCCTATCCTGAGCAAGATTAATCCAGTCTCTATCATCATACCCCACCTCCCTCAAATCCATTTTAATATTATCTTCCCATCTACGTCTCGGCCTCCCTAAAGGTCTTTTTCCCTCCGGCCTCCCAAATAACACTCTATATGCATTTCTGGATTCGCCCATACGTGCTACATGCCCTGCTCATCTCAAACGTCTGGATTTAATGTTCCTAATTATGTCAGGTGAAGAATACAATGCGTGCAGTTCTGCGTTGTGTAACTTTCTCCATTCTCCTGTAACTTCATCCCTCTTAGCCCCAAATATTTTCCTAAGCACCTTATTCTCAAACACCCTTAACCTATGTCCCTTTATCAAAATGAGAGTCCAAGTTTCACAACCATAAAGAACAACCGGTAATATAACTGTTTTATAAATTCTAACTTTCAGATTTTTGACAGCAGACTGGATGATAAAAGTTTCTCAACCGAATAATAACAGGCATTTCCCATATTAATAATAATAATAATAATAATAATAATAATAATAATAATAATAATAATAATAATAATAATAATAATATAATAGAGCATGCAAAATCAATACAAGTAGGCTTATGTTAGTCTTTGATTGACCATTCTGGAACTGGCAATTTATTAGCAGTGAAGTTCGATTCTTCTCCCCATTTTAGTTGCGAAGATGGCTCCTGAGCTCCTGAGCCATTGTACTGCCCAATTTTTACCGATGTTCCGTCGTGCGTTTGCGCAATTAATTCCTTGCTATAGTTAAATTCTTCTAAATGATAAAACACAACTTCAGATATTCTTCCGGCTGTCCTGTCATTTAAAGTCCTGTTAATCCTTGTATTTATTATAGTTTATTTTATTTATTTTAAGTAATTTTGTTTTTCATTCATTTTATTTTTTATATTAGCCTATATCATTTTAAATTATCTATTATTTCGTTTATTCTATTCTTTTAAAATTACCAATGAACTGCATTTAAGGAGGCTATAAGGATACTTTAAAATTCTTATTGTAGTCTCTGACACGGTCTCCATCACCCAGAAAGAAGGGTCGTAGTATTAAGATACGCGGTCATATCCTCAAACACGGTTATATAGTCGGACCATCAGATCTGTGCCCCCGTAAGATATGCGAACTGAACCTTAATTCCTTCTCAGTCTCGGTAATTCATTTCTCTCCCTGCATTCCTATCTCTCTCTTTTCTATCTCTCTCCCTTTCTCTCCCCCACTATTCACAATTTTGGCCTCCTTGCGGGACAGTTTATTTGCACTTGCAGTCCAGTGTTGTCAACTCAACATGAATACTGTAGCACGGAGTGGCGAAAGAAATATTATTAAGCAAGTACGTAATAGCATTTTGCGATGAAGAGAAACAAACAGGTCAATATCTGTTTCCTATACATCAGGCAACAAAAGAGCAACTGATATCACAGGTGAGGCTTATTTTATTTCAATTGATTACGTATTAAAATTATTTACTTAACTAATACTAATAATACAACATTTTATGTAATTTACATAGACAGGTTCGTGTTTAGTGAATGATTTTAGATAAGGGCCCAAATAGCTATAGTAGCTGACGCGCCCTTTTTAAACCCCACTAACTAACTAACTAACTAACTAACTAACTAACTAAGTAACTATAGGCAGGTCAGAACTCCTAATAAAGAAAATCAGGAGAGAGGGAGGCTGTGCAGGAGATGAAAAGCTAGAATCACCAGAGAAGAAAAGACCAAGGGAACCTTTAATTCTTGTAGATGATATGAACCGATGTATTTTAAGAAGAAAGATACAAGGATTTTATACCGTTCAGAAAGAAGTTCCAATATTGAAGAAACTACTGAAGCTTGCCAGAGAAGTAATAATTTCCAAGGTTGGAGAGAAAAACTACGGAAAGTGATTCGAGACATGGGATTTAGGTTTAAAAATGTAGAAATACAAGATGTCTTTTGATTGAAAGAAATAATATTGTAACATGGAGGATCAGTTATTTATGACACCGTTTGACGGAAGTTTGGCAACAACCCTATTCGGCAAGGTTCGTGGCTTGCTGTTTAAATGGGTGGGAGGAAAGCGGGTGGAATGGGGTGAGTACAGGCGTTAACTTTTCCAAGAACGACGACAGCGGTGAAGGGGCACAGATCCGATGGTCCGACAATACTCAAGTCATACCCCGCACCCTCACCTGTCCGCTAACTTCACTGTTAGAAATACCGTTTGCTGTAAGATATTTGGATGGTTCCTCGGAAATTACGAGTATTTATGAGCTGTGCAGTGGCGATAACTCACGACAGAAAAAGAAAGCTTAAAGGAAATTAATACGTCGGGACGCATTGGAAAACAAAATCTGTAATTAAAATGTTTTCGCAGGAGTTAACATATATTTTCTATCCTCAAAGACACGAAATTAAACTGTAGGATCATCCTCATATCCTTCATGGAGGAATCGCCACTGTTTTAAACCACTGTTGCATAAACTTTAAGAATTTCTGTATCTTGTCAGATGTAAATGACAAAAATATCTTTACCTATGCTCGACCATGCCGAAATGTAGTAATTATGCACCTGTTAGTAGCACTTTAATGCACCTCATTGAAGTACACCTATTCATTAAAGTTCAGGTGTTCAGCCAATGACAAGTCACCTTTGTACCGTTATAAAACCGCAAGTATCGATTATTCTCGGATATGCAATCGAAAGACAATTAGCGAAAAGTCACGGAGGCTGGAAATCCAATACTGTCGCAGAAGGTTATGTTCTGTTACTATAAT
The DNA here is from genome assembly GCA_025594305.2 of Periplaneta americana. Lineage (NCBI taxonomy): Eukaryota > Metazoa > Arthropoda > Insecta > Blattodea > Blattidae > Periplaneta > Periplaneta americana. Next base: position 10,325,568 of record JAJSOF020000029.1, read on the forward strand.
AATTAGCGTTAATTGTAGATAATATTCAAATAAATTCAATTTGTCATCTCGTTTTTCAATTCTAAATCAATTTCCAGGTTATATCAGACTAATGTCCATCTTATTCTCTATCAAAGTCAATGACATTCGGCCTCGGAAAAAAATCAATACTTTCGCGTCTGCGCACATCTCACAATTCAGGTCAGTTCGCACATAACAATAACATGACCTAATTTTGAATAATTTCAAGTTAGAAATATGGTCGAGCATAAAAAGTCGTATGACACTTGCCTATAATGGTAATTAAGACGCTCGTATGAAAATTATGAAACTCGCTTTCGCTCGTTTCATAAACAAACATTCTTCCGTCTTAATGTATACCAATATTGGCTCGGTGCATAATGTACTATTATCTGATTTTAAATGGTGAGCATTTATTTCTCGATCCCTCTAAGCGGGGCACGGTGTATAAAATTTCATAGAAAATGAGGAGTCGATTTCTTACGTCTTGACCATACTTCGTTTCCACGGTTACAGTGAGAAGCATTTCGCCCTCTACAATAAAGTTTTAAGTCAACTAAAACTTCTGCTTCTCTTTTTACATTTTCCGTCATTTGCATTGTCTTTGTTTTTACGCGGTATCTGAAAGCCCATACAGTTAAAAAACAATGTGATACGTACGCAGAGAGGAGGACAATAGTTTTCGAGCTCGGTTCACTTCACTTGAGCCTTGGCTTGGGATTCGATTGTGGAAGCGCATTCTGATTAATATGAATGGGGATCGGTGCTTTCTCCTGTAATGGATCGACCAATGGGGATGGCGCAACTCTGAGTTACATCCCAGCACGTGTTAGCGTGTAAATTATCATCAGGAGAAATATTAACATAAGTCGGAAAGTTTACAAACACAAAATGATAACACCTGGAGACCGAAGTTCCGCTTCGAATAACCACAAATAATGACAAATTATGACAAGGATTTGTATTATTGGAATTACATTCTCCCTTGCTGCGAACAGGGCAAACATAGTTGAAAAGAAAAGAATCTAAGGTTCCCTGACTGTGGTTCGCGTAACACTAGCAGTCCTGGAGAAGTACCGCTCAATCGGATAGCTATAATAGGCCTACAACTTTACTCCTTTTCTTTTACATGAAGTGCGAAGAATTTCAAGATATACTTGCAGAGTGAACTGTACGTTTTTTCTTTTAGTAGGTTATTCCACGACGCTGTATCAACATCTTAGGTTATTTAGCGTCTGAATGAGATGGTGATACTTACTTACAAATGCCTTTTAAGGAACCCGGAGGTTCATTGCCGCCCTCACATAAGCCCGCCATCGGTCCCTATCCTGAGCAAGATTAATCCATTCTCTATCAACATATCCCACCTCCCTCAAATTCATTTTAATATTATCCTCCCATCTACGTCTCGGCCTCCCTAAAGATCTTTTTCCCCTCCGGTCTCCCAACTAACACTCTATATGCATTTCTGGATTCGCCCATACGTGCTACATGCCCTGCCCATCTCAAACGTCAGGATTTAATGTTCCTAATTATGTCAGGTCAAGAATACAATGTGTGCAGTTCTGTGTTGTGTAACTTTCTCCATTCTCCTGTAACTTCATCCCGCTTAGCCCCAAATATTTTCCTAAGCACCTTATTGTCAAACACCCTTAACCTGTGTTCCTCTCTCAGAGTGAGAGTCCAAGTTTCACAACCATAAAGAACAACCGGTAATATAACTGTTTTATAAATTCTACCTTTCAGATTTTTTGACAGCAGACTGGATGATAAAAGCTTCTCAACCGAATAATAACAGACATTTCCCATATTTATTCTGCGTTTAATTTCCTCCCGAGTGTCATTAAATATTTGTTACTGTTGCTCCAAGATATTTGAATTTTTCCACCTCTTCGAAGGATATATCTCCAATTTGTATTCCGAGGCTTATTGTAGGGATTCGTAACAAGCTGTTTTTTACGGTGATGGATTGTTAGCCCTTCGCCCAACCCCCAAGCTGGAGGACCACCCCTTATCGGCTGTCCACGACTGCTTATTCAATATGAGATGGTGATATTGCCGGTGAAAAGAGTCCAGGGTCCAACACCGAAAGTTACCTAGCGTTTGCTCATATTGGGTTGAGGGAAAACCCCGGAAAAAACCTCAACCAGGTAACTTCCCTCGACCGGGAATCGAACCCGGGCCACCTGGTTTCGAGGCCAGACGCGTTAACCGTTACTCCACAGGTGTGGACGAATCTTAAGTAATGTCACATATTTCAGGAGGTAATTCTTTGAGATATTTTAAACAAAATGATTTGGTACAATTTTGCTCGTTTTTGCTTCCTTTTCGTGATAAAAATTGTTTGATATTAAACATTTCATAGCGTGTTTTTCGAAAGCCATTGACTGAATCGCAATATGCTCAGACATTTTAAGAGAATTTTTACAATAAATTATGAAAAAAATGCACGAATTTGACCCGAACAAAGGTAACTTTTCGTTCTGCAAAGGAATTTTACAATGTGATATTTGTTCGGAAAATCGGGCATATATGTTAATATATGCATTTAAATGTTCAAAATTAAAAAAATATATATTATGCATTTAAAAGGACAAACCTCCAAAATATGCATTTATGCAAAATAAAGTTGGCTTTATTCGAACGTGAAAACCATGATCGCCAAAGATCCACTTTTACCCTTTCAATTTCAATATGTAAAATCAATCAAAACATGCAATTGGATGAAGTTCAGAGGTCTATTCATGATGATTGCAGAATCTTATAGGCCAGTGTAATCTTTCCCAGTCTTTATTTATTTTTTTTTTATTTTGCTTCTCCCAAAAGAGGCTGCCTTTGCACAAAAACAATAGAAAGTATATACAGCACATGTCAGTTCGCCATTAAGATGTGTACAAATGATTCCGCAGGATGTAAATGGAATGCTTCAGTCCAATGACAGAAATACTCAACATTGAAGTCTTTGCAGAACCTCACAAACTGCTGGGATATCCCCTCTTGTACCAACCAACGGATAATTTCGAGGGAAAAATTGTTCCGTGGCCGGGCATAGAACCCAGGACCTTTGGTTAAACGTGCCAACGCTCTACCAACTGAGCTACCCGGGAACTCTGCCAGACACCGATCCAATTTTTTAACCAAAGGTCCCGGGTTCGATGCCCGGCCCCGGAACAATTTTTTCCCTCGAAATTATTCAAATCAACTTTACAGGGAGTTATACCTGAAAGCTTTATTTGCATAATACACGTTACTGTTCGTTACAGAAAACCACAATTTAAGTCACACAGAGTTAGTGTGCACTCAATGTTAGTTGCTTGAGCAGCTGTGAGCAGTATGGAATGAACATAAATGCCAACAAGACGAAGACCATGGTCATAGGAAGAAAGGTAAAGAAGGTAAACTTGCGAATTCTAAATGAGGCAGTAGAGCAAGTAGACAGCTTCAAATACTTGGGATGTACACTAACCAGCAATATGAGCTGCTACCAAGAAGTTAAAAGGAGGATAGCAATGGCCAAGAAAGGTTTTAATAGAAAAAGGAGCATTTTCTGCGGAGCTCTGGAGAAAGAACTAAGGAAGAGACTAGTGAAGTGCTTTGCGTTGAGTGTAGCATTGAGTGGGGCAGAAACATGGACATTACGACGAAGTGAAGAGAAACGACTAGAAGCATTTGAAATGTAGATATGGAGAAGGATGGAACGTGTGAAATGGACAGACAGAATAAGAAACGAAGCTGTGTTGTGATGCTGAAACTGATCAGAAAGAGGAAAAGGAATTGGGTGGGTTAAGAAGAAACTACTTTCTGAAGGTTGCACTGGAAGGAATGGTGAACGGGAGAAGAGTTCGGGGCAGAAGAAAATATCAGGTGATAGACGACATTAACCTCTTCCCTTACTATATATTTTACCAGTTTTGTGAAAAAAAGTGTAATATTTTTTTTATTTTCGTAAAGAGGTCATTTAATATTGCAGGATCACTGTACATCATTAATTTTCTTACATACCTAAAAAATCACTATGAAATAGACATACATTCATACCTGAATTATTATCCCGAGTTATCCCGTGCACCTTGATTCCAGCTCTGGTAGTTGTCCCACTTTGATTTTCTCCTGAACTATTTACCAACTTATGTTTTTTTATGGATTAATTTATGAGGTGCAATACCAGTGCTGTAATCAAGGCGTTAAATGTTGTTTGTTGTGTGATAGACTCGAAAGCAGGGTATTACGCACAGCGGCACATTGCATTCCGGACAGTAGTATCTGCTCTCCTATATGAGAGCGTTTTGGGAAGAATGGTGTAGCAGTCATTGAATATTTGTACCAGTACATCTGTTCTTCAGGTTTGTGAATAATGTTCTGCAGTATCACTATGCCCAAAAGTACACGTATTTCAGAGTCTGTAGTAGGCCGCCACGAATTATTTTCAGCATTCTGTGAACACTTATTAGCATGCCGAATCGTCTCCTCGAATATAATGTTGATGAGGTCATTATTAAAGAATAATTAAAAATTGAGAATTATCGTTATCAGAAACAATGTTAAAATTTCAGGGAATGGGGACCTCGGAGGTGCAGAAGAAATGGTGCCAGATGTCTTCTATTCAAACCACTGTCGAAAAGACGCGACATCAACTGGTCTGAATTTGTTTGTTGGTCTATAACTTCGTCTTCTGATACCGATGTTTCATTTCCTAATCTTCTACAGGAATATATTCCTGATCAAAAGTTTCGGAATTACTAACTTGATCCATCTGTACACAAAACAGCACAAAAACACTAAACACAAATAGAAACCGCCAAAACTAACTAGCATCTACTCACTACTGTGTGTGAATGCTATATGAGCATAGAATTCCACTCGCAAGGAAGGAGTACAAAAAACACCACCAGATATAGCAATATCACTAACTTCTGTAGCCATCTAGTGAGGAAAAGGTTAATGAAAGAATGGAAACGTATATATTCGGGATATAATCCTTAGCGAAAATGGGACTCAAATGAGTTAACTCGGGTTAATAAATTTTGACACAAGTCAGCAACCCGAGTTAACTCGGGTTAATCAGGGAAGTGGTTAAGATATATGGATCATATGAGAAGGAAAACAGAAAATAGGAAAAAATGGAGAATACTGGGTTTGCAATGAAAGACCTGCCCGTGGGCAGAACACTAAATGAAATGAAATACACAATAAAAGTAATATAAAATTGGTGAATAAAATGAGATTCTGATACAAAAGTGTGTTGCACGCGTTACCTACCGTTGCAATGATTAAGCACTTTGCATGCACTCCAGCTCTGGTTACTGTTGTTATTTTCACATATTTCGCTCGCCCCGCTTGTTGTTCCAATTCAACTGCGTGTTTACAACGACGTCAGTAGTATTTGTCGTTTTTGTATGTTTGTCTATCATTATATTGTGAGGTCTGTAGCTGCAAATTGTTTTATCTGTTGTTATTGCTATGATATTGAACATACTGTCCTGACTTTGTGTTATTAAACAGGCGAACGTGTCACGAACGAGTAATGGAGAGCATATTGTAATCTTTAGGCTACAGTCCATTTTGAACTAGTCACACAATAGTAAATCCTCCCTTCTACATCACTGATGTCAAAGTACATTAAGGACTACAGTCGCGACGCTGTTATTCCCGGCGTGACTCCTCCTCTTTGCTTACGTCTTAGGAAATGAAGACTCTATAAAGTCTAGGTAGGTAGTATCGTTCGCCATTTTTGTTCTTTCGTTGCCGAGCTGCCATACGAGGAATCTATTTGCCACACCATTAAACATTATCATCTCGTAGCTCCTATGATAATAAATCAAACGCACTGTAATTCAGCAAATAATTGAGCGGCAAATAACGTCTTCGTGTGCTTTCTGCGAACGCCAACGAAAGAGCCAAAATGGCGGGTGATTATATTAAGTATTTATCGAGCCTTAAGAAATGAATAACGTCTTCGTCAGCGAATCAAAAGACTCACACTTTTAAATGTAAAAGACCTTCAACGCGATTGGCTGCCGGAAATTAGAGCGACGGGACTATACTTTGATACATTTCCGTCCTCATTGATGTACTGTCGGTGACTCAGGAGAAGACGAGAGCGGACTGAGGAGGAAGGGATGTGAACAGATAACGTACGACAACACGTGCAATATTTGTACTGCAGTAAGCGGAAACATTAGGTCTCCTCCTGTTCAACTCAGCTTTAATTTCCATACGCATTGTTACTCATGTTTCCTGCACGAGTAATAACCCGGCTACTGGGATGCTTATCTGAGAGATGTTTGTAATAATCAGCAGCGATAGTCAAGAAGGTCACTTTCTTTCCGCTCGTCTTCTCCTGAGTAACGGACAGTATGTGTTTGTGGCACAATAGGTAAACATTGTAGATGGTTTGTGTGAGTTCAAACTTCACCGAGTACTTTTTTAACGTAAGGTATGTGACTTTAAACTAGTGTTGTAACATTAAAAAGTCAGCTCTAGTTTTTTTGCAAAGTATGTATGACAATAATAGTTTAGAAGGGTGGAGAAGGAATGTAGCTTGAAAACTTCATGTCCATTTAGTCTGGACAATTCAAAGTATGTTTTTCAACAGTAATCTCACTAGAGGTTTTGATTTATCTAGAAAAAATCAAAACTCGAGTGGGATTTAATTGACTATTACACGATTAGAAGAAGGTATATAAAGATTAGAAGTAACGAAGTACTCCAACATAATAAAATATTAATTGACTTACGAAAATACAACTGTCTTCAAATTTGTACCATCTCAACATTATAAATATTACGCTAGTAGATGGCAGTAGTGTGTTATGATTAGATGTTTTCTTATCAGTTGTGCCAACTATGGAATCATCATTGAACTCTGTGGAAGGTTACTGGTCAAGAAGGCTTTGTTGATTCAGTTTCATTTTTATTAAAACAGTTGCATTCCACTTCAATTATCCCGATCCTAGTAATCAACGTCACTTGACAGATGATTTTCAATAAATCTTAGTATTAAACAATCTCTGATACGTGACTATCCATAATATCATATAGCAGAAGCTATAACAAACATAACCTAAATAATATAAACGAGTGTTAGAAAAGTTTTAATTAGGGATGATGAAATAAACAAGAAACGTTTTAATTAACGAAGAAATAAAAATAAACATGAATAATTTTAAAAGAAACAATTATTGAAAGTACAATTTTAAAATTTGAATGTTTTAGTGGTTGGTGGTTCAGTTGATGTTATATTGGACGTGTGCGTAAAAGAAGTGAACTCGTTGATGTACATTGTGTATCCCTCAACTTATTCAGGATTTCCGAATGGTGCTCTTCATTTATTTGTAAATAGGGTTTCAGGGAAGTAACTGATACACACTCATTGTTTTAGTTTACCGCATCTGTGGCTAAGCGCTAGAGCGCTGGTTTTCCGTTCAAGCGGCTCAAATTCGATTCTCGGCCAGATCATAAGAGATTTTGTGATAGAAAAATCAAACGTTGAAGATTGTGGCACTCCTGTTTACGTCCTTCATTCCATAAACATTCTGCACCTACCCCTCTCCTAACAGGCTGGGGTGAAGGATTAGGGTCTCGCACTCTATGGTTTTTCAGGTATTCGTTTGAGGAGACCTGGTTGTGTCAGAGCTGTAGTTAGATGATACACCTTTCAGCATCGGATTCACGATTGCTACTTGGGCAACTTATTGGACTGGAACAGTCATAGCATGTAGAACACAATGAGCATGGAATGCAGCTTTTACCAAAAGTTTAAGGACATTCCTTGAAAAGTGATGTTTCACTCCTGACTTTATACTTGTGTGAATCCTCATGGTTCTTTATGCAGGGAACAAATGGTTTTCTGTGGGAGAGCGTTGGTACGTTCAACCAAAGGTCCCGGGTTCGATACCCGGTCCCGGAACAATTCTTCCCTCGAAATTATTCAAATTAACTTTACAGGGAGTTATTCCTAAAGCCTAATTTGCGTACGTAAATGTTGTACCCCTATGAATAAAGCCATGTCAGAATTATTGAACTGTTGCCATTACTTTTTATCCAATCTTTAGTATCTCATTTTTAGAATAATACTATTATTTACAACTGAATTTATTATCTAAATCACAATAACGTGCTTTTTTCAGATTACATTTTCTAAAAACTTTTAAGTTGGCCAGCATTTCACTTCTGTTACACATATCACTAAAATGCATACAAATAAATAGTCTACAGCAAGCATGTCACCTTCAGCTCGCCAAGAGTACGTCGCCAGCCGTGAAAGAAGTCCTGCTCGCGGGCACCTGTACTATTAACATTTTTCGCCGCAAGAGGGGTAGCAAGGGTGAATAAGTACATCTGTAGTATGTAACACACGATTGCTTGTTTACAGTTCCTACTGAAAACAACACGATGGCGTGTATAATTTGTTTATGTGGTAAGGGTACTGTAACAGAATCGAGGAAAGACTTTTTTCAGTTCACGAGATTCTGTTATGCACATAACGCAAAAATGTGTTGTTAAACAATATTTTGCACGATTTGTTGATTCGTTCTCTTACAAAGACGAACTTCTGATGTTAAATATGAAAGAATATTACATTCGTATGGAAAGAGATAGATTTCACGGCCTTCGGATATGTAGTAGGCTATAGTGATTGTTTTCCTGGTTATTAGGAAGTTCGAAAAGACTAACTATATGATTATGTTTCGTGACCAGAATATTGTACGAATTGGAACTATAAAAATTGGAGATTTATCTTTCGAAGAGGTGCAAAAATTCAAATATCTTGGAGCAACAGTAACAAATATAAATCACACTCGGGAGGAAATTAAACGAAAAATAAATATGGGAAATGCCTGTTATTATTCGGTTGAGAAGCTTTTGTCATCTAGTCTGCTGTGAAAAAAAAAATCTGAAAGTTAGAATTTATAAAACAGTTATATTACCGGTTGTTCTGTATGGTTGTGAAACTTGGACTCTCACTTTGAGAGAGGAACAGATATTAAGGGTATTTGAGAATAAGGTTCTTAGGAAAATATTTGGGGCTAAGAGGGATGAAGTTACAGGAGAATGGAGAAAGTTACACACGCATTGTATTCTTCACCTGAAATAATTAGGAACATAAAATCCAGACGTTTGAGATGGGCAGGACATGTAGCACGTATGGGCGAATCCAGAAATGCATATAGAGTGTTAGTTGGGAGGCCGAGGGAAAAAGACCTTTGGGGAGGCCGAGACGTTGGTGGGAAGATAATATTAAAATGGATTTGAGGGAGGTGGGATATGACGGTAGAGACTGGATTAATCTTGCTCAGGATAGGGACCAATGGCGGGATTATGTGAGGGCGGCAATGAACCTCCGGGTTCCTTAAAAGCCAGTAAGTTAAGTTAAGTTATTAGGAAGTTGTTTAAGTCGAGCTCTGCTTCTCATTTAATTTTGGAATATACAATTATTACGACGAAAGTTATAATTAGGAAAATGTGTGATTCGAAAGTGAATAATGTATGTATCAAATCTCCAATCGTTTTTTGTGGATATTTATCATGTATAATAAATAAATATTTGGAATTTATGTTTTCAGTATTTCTAATTAGCGTGCATAAAAGTGCTTTAGGCACTAAAATTTACTTTTAAGTACGCTAATTTATGGATTCGGAAATCAATGACTTTTCGATACTAAAATGAGAATGGAGAAGGCATCAATGTGAAACGACTGTCTAAAAAATACTTGTTTTATACTAATTTCTTTATAGTTGCTAAGTTACCATAACTAATGTGATATCAATTGTTTCAATGATCGCATTATAAACTAAATCTTCTCGCCTCCCCAGTGAGTTTGTCAAATCTAATAAAACATCAACTTTTTTATTAAATAGTGGGAAATGAAATAATATGAAATAGTGAAATCCCATTAATAGTGAAATTTGAAAGTTTTGATAACCTTCGAGTACTATAATGTGATGCCAAACCCATATGGTACTAATTGGCTTCGACGTCGTTTCAATTTTCCAATCTCGTAGTATAACATGATACATTAAGATTTTTATACCGTATTGTAAATAGCTACTAGGTAATTACACAAAACACGATATCCCGCGTCCATCAACTTTGAAAAAATTATCTTCCAGGTCATGCTGGAAGTTTGCAACATATTTACTGTACCAACACAAATATTATTCTAATTTTGCTGAATTTATTTTTATATTTGAAAACGAATAAACATTATATTCTTTTCGTGATATGAGAGCAAACAGTGGCAATGAAATAATTTCACTTGAGTATACAATAGAACAGCGATTTTCAACCTGTGATACGCTGACTCAAGATGGGGGGAACCCGCGAATGATTCGAAAGAGGTCCGCAGAACCAAAGTCTGATTTTAAACGTTATTTGAATTAGCTTAACTTTATCGTGTTCTCTGATCGTCCTCAGTTTACTGGAACACTTTTGTATATGTCAGTCATTTCTGACAATGTTTAACACGAATGAGATCGCTTGAAGGCCTTCTCTTGGCTTGCCTACGTATCTGATAGTTTTAGTTGTTAAAATAATTTAATTCCAGACTTCGAGGTCTAACTTAAAAATGTCACCCTTCATGATAAGATCGATGCAACGATAAAGTATTATTTTTTTTCTGCTAAGGGGAAAGGAACTGGTCACCCTACCCCATTATTTTCTGACCTAGTTGCCTCATGAGTGATGCCTTATTGGTGTTACTTATGAGGTTCAAACCTGTCTTCGGATAGTTGACAAAACAACAACAAATTTTCAATTGAGAGTTTCACTCTTTTTCAATCTCAGTGGCTTTCTCATCCGATATCATTGGAATTAGGCCTTATAATAAAATATAGTGATTTATTAATTAATTAATTAATTAATTTATTTATTTATTTATTTATTTATTTATGAATTAATTAATTAATTTATTTATTTATTTATTCATATATTTATTTATTTATTTATTTATTTGTTTGTTTGTTTGTTTATTCATTTATTTATTTATTTATTTATTCATTTATTCATTTATTCATTTGTTCGTTCGTTCCTTTGTTCGTTCGTTCGTTTATTTATTTATTTATTTATTTATTTATTTATTTATTTATTTATTTATTTATTTATTTATTTATTCATTTATTTATTTATTTATTTATTTATTTATTTATTTATTTATTCATTCATTCATTCATTCATTTATTTATTTCTTTATTTATTGCTTCTGGTGTAGTTAAGGCCATCAGGCCTTAAAGAACAATCTAAAGATAGAAAATTATCGCCGTTTTGCAAGCAAAACACATTAATTAAAAAATATTACTTCTAGGAAAAAATGGCGTACAATATGTGTATAAACTTAGAATTGGAAAATTAAATACATATATAGAAAAACAACTACCTTAGAATAATACTTTTGAGGATTCACTTTTCTTAAAATCTTTCAAAACGCCTTTCTCCTCAAAGATAATATTTTTGACTTAATATGTTTTGCTTGTAAGCCGACAATATGCAATATCAACTCTTAATCAGATATTATGGAATAAAAAAAATCACAAAAGTAACTAAACATAAAATTTATAGATCAATTGTTAGAAGTACAGCTTTGTATGATGAAGAAACTTGGCAATTACAAAATATTAAAATAATAATAATAATAACAATAATAATAATAATAATAATAATAATACTTACTTACTTACAAATGGCTTTTAAGGAACCCGAAGGTTCATCGCCGCCCTCACATAAGCCCGTCATCGGTCCCTATCCTGTGCAAGATTAATCCAGTCTCTATCATCATATCCCACCTCCCTCAAATCCATTTTAATATTAACCTCCCATCTACGTCTCGGCCTCCCCAAAGGTCTTTTTCCCTCCGCTCTCCCAACTAACACTCTATATTCATTTCTGGATTCGCCCATACGTGCTACATGCCCTGCCCATCTCAAACGTCTGGATTTAATGTTCCTAATTATGTCAGGTGAAGAATACAATGCGTGCAGTTCTGCGTTGTGTAACTTTCTCCATTCTCCTGTAACTTCATCCCTCTTAGCCCCAAATATTTTCCTAAGCACCTTATTCTCAAACACCCTTAACCTATGTTCCTCTCTCAGAGTGAGAGTCCAAGTTTCACAACCATACAGAACAACCGGTAATATAACTGTTTTATAAATTCTAACTTTCAGATTTTTTGACAGCAGACTGGATGATAAAAGCTTCTCAACCGAATAATAACACGCATTTCCCATATTTGTTCTGCGTTTAATTTCCTCCTGAGTGTCATTTATATTTGTTACTGTTGCTCCAAGATATTTGAATTTTTCCACCCCTTCGAAGGATAAATCTCCAATTTTTATATTTCTATTTCGTACAATATTTTGGTCACGGGACATAATCATATACTTTGTCTTTTCGGCATTTACTTCCAAAACGATCGCTTTACTTGCTTCCAGTAAAATTCCCGTGTTTTCCCTAATCGTTTGTGGATTTTCTCCTAACATATTCATAACAAATAATAATAATAATAATAATAATAATAATAATAATAATAATAATAAGCTTTTGTCATTGGAAAAGGACTACTGAAGAAGATCAGGAAGAATTTCAAGAAGATATAGAATACGGAATGATGTAATAAGAGAGAAAATGGAAGTTAAGAGTAACATTGTAAAGGATATATCGGTAAGACAACTAATATAGTATGGGCAGGTGATGCAAACGGATTAAGAAAGATTAGCAAGGAGGGCATGTGATTGGATTCGATCAAGGAGAAGGAAAAAAGGAAAACTGATGACGACATGGAAAAATGGAGTTCTGGAAACGATGGAGAGAAGACAGTTAAGAGAAAGACAGTGGTTTGATAGAGAAGAATGGTTTCTTGAAGCACGAGAACTTTATTGATTTGGCTGTCGGAAGATGGTAATATATGCTCGTACATTGTAAACTGACTGAATATTAATAAAATAACATCTTGATTACTTAACATTAAAATTAAGGGAATATTTTCCTTTCCACAATGAAAAAAAGAACTTAATGATAGACAGGAAATAGTATGTCCAATGAAGAAAACAGGAGCTGTTGGGATTATGTTCTGATTAGAGCTTAAAATAGAGTTTCCTGTAACTATCCTGTTGCAATCTTGGTTGCATGCACCTCCTTGCATTCTGTTTCCCGAATTACAATACAACGTTTAATGTGATTTGCATCAACGTGCATATGTCAAACTGGGGAAGGGACATGGTGAGGAGATAGTAAAACACTTAGGCCCGGTTGCAGAAACGCAAATCAAATCAGTCCCTGATCTCCAATCAGTTGATGTCTGATTTATTTGACTGTTCATTGCGTTGCACAAACGTGAATCTCCAATCAACTTGTCTCAATTTACTAATTGCTGATTTGAGAAAGAAATACATTTGACAACAGCGCTATTTAGCAACCATACCCAATTTGATGCTCTTTAAAAGTCGCGAAACGAATGCATCAAGTGGGCGGTGACTAAGAAAACAAGTAGAATGTTCAAGTGAATGTTTTGCTGTTTTGTTGCTTTTTGTAGAAAGGAAACAGGCGGATTCTATTTGTATATAGACTACAATATAGTGAAACAAAAATAAACGTGAGGGGGCTTCTGTTGTGGGATTTGCTAGGGGAGTCGACAAGAAACTGGAATATGCATAGCCTCCATAACCCAAAATAATTCCATTTCCCATCTCTCTGTTTACAAATGGAGCTCGTAACCTACTCTTTAAAAATATTGTGTTGTCATGTGTAGAACCCTGCCAACGGGCCACAACATTCCAGAATTTCAATGAAGGTGTAGACTACATATTGCCTGTATATTCACAGAAAAGAAAACTTTTCTATTTCGATAAAGTTCGGCATCATTTCAACCAGGTGATTGCATGGGGATGTGAGCAGTCTATACAACCAATATTAGGCTACTCTTGGAAATCATGACATGGCTGTAAATTCTCTCTGAATTTCAAATCGTTCCCTCTTTGAAGTTTGAGGATTTATGAGACCCTGCCATAACAAAGCAATTTCATACGTAACATTCCTAACTACTCGGCAAATAGTTGATTTGTGGACCCTAACAAGATAACCCAAGACCGCCTGAAAAATTCCAGCAGCACAAATCTCAGCATTATTAGAACTTGGTTCATAGGAGAAAGTGGAAGGTTTCGATTTGTCTGTCTGCATATATTTGTTTCAATTTTTGAAAGTAACAGAACACACGAATCCTTGCTTAACCTAAATCTTTGCTCAAATTTTCTGTCATTATACATAAAAATAATTCATGTCTATCACGGAAACGCCCTCTTCTTAATAATATTTTTTTCATTCTAAAATTTCTTCATCAGAAGAATCCATTATGTCGAAAACAATATTGTTACACTATAACTATTTACTATATAATTACAGTAACTGCATTATAAACATAACAACATAACTAGCCTATTTGATCTATGATCAGTGACTTAACCAGCAAAAATCGGTTGATCAAATCTGATGGAAGACTGATCTCCGATCAAACATTGATTGTTCTTTCGGCAACAGAAATAGAACTGATGGCCAATCAAACCCTCCTTAATTGCCAATCACATTTTTATCGGTGTTTCTGCAACCGGGCCTTAGGGTGGGAACTTCTCAAATCAAGGCGACGAAAAACCAGACTCACCGCATTTTAAGGCACAAATGGGACACAAAGCATGGACCGATATCAATGCTAGATTAGCAACACCATCATACTTAGGCAGGGCTGATCATATTGGGAAGTTTAAATGTAGAAGAAAAAGAACGGATGTGGCAAAATTTTCTTTTTCTAACCGCTCAATAGTAGACTGGAACAGCTTACCTGCGGCAATCTTTCAGGGTGGTCCTCTTAAAATCAATACATTTAAGGAAAGGTTGAGAAGATTAGGCTGAAAATGTAATTGGAGGTGCAGCGTAATTATTTAAGTTCTGTCACGTAATTAATTAAGTTGATATGTAATTTAGTTGATATGTAAATAAATTAAGGTGATATGTAATTTATTAAGATGATATGTAATTAAGTTGGTATGTAAATAATTAAGGTGATATGTAATTTAGTTGATATGTAAATAAATTAAGGTGATATGTAATTAATTAAGATGATATGTAATTAAGTTGGTATGTAATTAATTAAGGTGATATGTAATTAATTAAGATGATATGTAATTTAGTTGATATGTAAATAAATTAAGGTGATATGTAATTTATTAAGATGATATGTAATTAAGTTGGTATGTAATTAATTAAGGTGATATGTAATTTAGTTGATATGTAAATAAATTAAGGTGATATGTAATTAATTAAAATGATATGTAATTAAGTTGGTATGTAATTAATTAAGGTGATATGTAATTAATTAAGATGATATGTAATTTAGTTGATATGTAAATAAATTAAGGTGATATGTAATTTATTAAGATGATATGTAATTAAGTTGGTATGTAATTAATTAAGGTGATATGTAATTTAGTTGATATGTAAATAAATTAAGGTGATATGTAATTAATTAAGATGATATGTAATTAAGTTGGTATGTAATTAATTAAGGTGATATGTAATTAATTAAGATGATATGTAATTTAGTTGATATGTAAATAAATTAAGGTGATATGTAATTTATTAAGATGATATGTAATTAAGTTGGTATGTAATTAATTAAGGTGATATGTAATTTAGTTGATATGTAAATAAATTAAGGGGATATGTAATTTATTAAGATGATATGTAATTAAGTTGGTATGTAATTAATTAAGGTGATATGTAATTTAGTTGATATGTAAATAAATTAAGGGGATATGTAATTAATTAAGATGATATGTAATTAAGTTGGTATGTAATTAATTAAGGTGATATGTAATTAATTAAGATGATATGTAATTAAATTGGTATGTAATTAATTAAGGTGATATATAATTATTTAAATTGGTAATAGTTGGGTGAAATAGAAGTACTCATAAGTTAGATTTACTTTTGCTTATCGTAGCCGTTATTATAGAATAGTTGTTAATTATAGTCATAGGTTTATTGCATCTAATATGTATAGATTTACGTTTATTTTATTTTATTTCATTTAGGTTCATTTTATTTTATTTCATGTAACTGTAATTATTGTATATTATATATCACTGCCACCGGGTGTATACCCAATTGTAGTGTTAATACATACATACATACATACATACATCCTGACGCCGCAACGAAACAACAGACTATTAATGTATTAATCTCTACACCCGCCCCAGCACGAGACAAGTTCTTCTTTTCCTACATAACACCCTCTGACGTAAAATCAGCACTAAAGCGCATCAAGTCAAAATCACAAGGAGTAGACAATATAAATATAGAACTTCTGAACAAAATTATGGACATAATTCTTCCGACACTAATCCATATATTCAATGCATCCATAATGACTTCACATTATCCAGACATATAGAAAAAAGCTATTGTTCGTCCCCTTCCTAAAATTAAGCTACCTGTAACACCTAATGACTATACACCAATTAATATTCTTCCTGTTCTATCAAAAGCTTTGGAACGAATTGTGCACAGACAATTGACAGATTACCTCAATACTCACAATATTCTTGACCCTTACCAATCAGGCTTCAGAACGGGACACAGCACATCGACTGCACTGCTTAAAGTGACTGGGGATATACGTGAAGCTTTAGACAAAGGACAGATCACAATACTAACACTTTTAGACTACTCCAAAGCCTTCGACACTGTAGACGTTGACTTACTAATTGCAAAGTTAAGAGTACTGCATTTTTCTGATAATGCCTTAGCATGGATGGACTCCTATCTTCGTGAACGCCAACAGTGCGTGTCTATTAATAATAGTTATTCCACTTGGCGTACCACGAAGACTGGCGTACCACAAGGCTCTGTCCTAGGACCTTTACTATTTTCTATTTATATTAATGATATTTCTTATAATCTAACATCCTGCCGACACCATATTAATGCTGACGACATACAAATCTATCTGCATACTCGACCTAACTACATAAATGACGCCATAACTAAAGTTAATGATGACTTGAATTCCATATCCATATGGTCGAAAACGCACGGACTTAATTTAAATGCAAGTAAATCGCAGGCAATCTTAATAGAATATCAAAGATCGAAGTGTGACAAACAAAATTTGCCACCGATAATTGTAAATCATACTACTATTCCATACAGTACGACTGTGAAGAACCTTGGTATTTATATGGATTGTCACCTGGAATGGAATGAACAAGTGAATCACACTTCCAAAAAAATATTTTCCATTATTCACTCATTAAAGCGACTGAATCACTTTCTTCCTGATAAATTAAAATTAATCCTTGTACAAACACTCGTGATGCCACACTTTGACTACTGCGATATTATATTAAGTAACCTCAATGCATATTTGAGCAGCAGGCTACAACGTGTGCATAATGCGTGCGTCCGTTATATTTGTAATATTCGTAAGTATGATCATGTTTCCCCGTCTTTCCAAACTCTGTCTTGGCTAAGGCTAAGCGATCGACGAGCCCTGCATTCTCTTGTTCTCTTATTTCAAATTCTGCGCACCGTTACCCTAATCTATTTGGCTTCTCGTTTTCAAAATTTATCCGCATATCATCAGCTAAGTACAAAATCTCATCATAACAATTTACTCATTATACCCTACCACAAGACATCTTTATATTCTTCATCCTATACAGTTTCAGTTGCTAAATATTGGAACTCGCTTCCGAGTGATATAAGGGGTTGTTGGACAATAACTTCATTTAGGTCAAAATTACATGAATTCTTACTTAACAGACGAATTGCTGTTTAATATTTGTTACTTATAACGAAACTAACATATGTCCATTCTTATTATTATTATCATTAATTTCTCTAAATAGATTTACAAAACCTCTAATGGCAATTACATTAATATTCTCATTATAGAAATATATATATATATATATATATATATATATATATTCTCCCTGTAACATAGTCCTAGTAAGCTTATATTAAATTAATTTTCATCATTTTACTAGCTATCTCAAATATTAAATTAATTATAATTCATTGAATTAAATTAGCTCATAAATTAAGTTGCTACTTTACCTTATAGATTTATCTCAATTTAAATGAATGTGTAGTGAAGAATATTGCTGGAGAACCTTTTAAGTGTAGTGTAAATATTTGTAATTTAAATTTATGTATTGTATTGATTAAGGCTGATTGAGTGGAAGAGAAGGCCTTATGGCCTTAACTCTGCCAGCGAAAATAAAACATTATTATTATTATTATTATTATTATTATTATTATTATTATTATTATTATTATTATTACATATGTGAGAGTATATTTTCTGCAGTCTTCATGAAGAACAAATAGAAATCAACTCAATGTTGGGGTAGATGTGCAACTTAGAGTATCTACATCTGAGCCAGACTTCGCAAAACTGACAGCTGCAAGGCAACCCCAACCCAAGAGGAAGAAGTCACATAGGATGCGGTCGGGACTTCGTGTTGGCCACTCATGCGGACCACGACGTCCTGGAAAATGTTGATTACGCCAGGCATGGACGGCGTGTGCAAAATGAAGGGGACAAAATCTTGCATGAAAATGAGGTCATTGATGTTATCCTAGGTGGAGACACTAGGTTAAACTTCATTTTCCAGCATGGCTAGGTATCGTTCTGCATTCATGGTGTTTCGAAGAATGAACGGACCCACAACCTGGTTGAATGTTAAGAGGTAAAGGAATTGGTTGGGTCACTGGTTGAGAAGAAACTGCCTTCTGAAGGGTGCACTGGAAGGAATGGTGAACGGGAGAAGAGTTCGGGGTAGAAGAAATCACTTAATATTTTAGGAGAAAAATTCGCTCCGGCGCCGGGGATCGAACCCGGGTCCTTGGTTCTACGTACCAAGCGCTCTGACCACTGAGCTACGCCGAATTCAATCCACAGCACCGGATCGAATTCTCCTCCTCCGACGTTTCCCTTTGTGGCCTGACTCCAAGTTAGGCATATACTGGGTGTTCAGTTCAAAATGTGTCATGGCTCGCTGTATGCCGTCACGTGGCTAGTCGATAAGCCTAGAGAATTCAATCTTACTACGCTTCCACAGAGGTGTATTACTTATCTGCCAGAGAAGTTTCCTAGCTAGTACGGAGTTCATTCAGAAGAGTACTTACCGATACGTACGGTAACGCCGGTAGTGGCAGGAATGTGAACTGTTTCGAAACACGTACTGAGGTGAGTTCTTTCTTAATGTCGGGATATGGGGAGAGGGTTAAGACGATTACTTACGTATTTCTTGACATTAACTTGGACGGTCAACATGGACAAGGAGCATTTGATTTGCGGAATGTTGCCGTACGCAACCGATGATAACAAATACCCTGCGTACGACTTAGCCGCGCAAAATACAGTTCGAAAGAAGTTATGGTAGCACACAGACCGTACAGACCGCCATCTGGTGTTACGACGTTCAAGTTATACCGTACACGTTCTCAAGTTCAGATTGAATGCCTTGATTAATAGGCAACTTCTCTGACACCAAAGCTGAAACTTGCGTCAAATCGCTGACTCATCAATGGTGACGTCATGACACACTTTGGAATGAACACCCAGTATATGTTGACGTGTATCCAATGGTAACTGCCATTATTCGGCGTAGCTCAGTGGTCAGAGCGTTTGGTGCGTAGAACCAAGGACCCGGGTTCGATCCCCGGCGCCGGAGCGAATTTTTCTCCTAAAATATTAAGTGTCAATATTCTGTAGGACAAATTAATACATCTATAATATAAGAAATCAGATGATAGACGACATTAAGATATATACATCATATGAGGAGACAAAGAGGAAAGCAGAAAATAGACAAGACTGGGGAATGCTGGGTTTGCAGTGAAAGACCTGCCCTTGAGCATAACACTATGAATGAACTTATCTATGTGTTCATTCATTATTTATTACTGTACTAGCTGTACCCGTGCGCTCCGCTGCACGCGTTAGAAATAAATATAAAGTAATTACATAATTAAAATAGGACGTTTGATCCAGGGAACATTCGTGTTTGATAGAAGGATAAATCGTTTAATATGTTACTATCCACAACTGTGGGGTAACGGTTAGCGCGTCTGGCCGCGAAACCAGGTGGCCCGGGTTCGATTCCCTGTCGGGGTAAGTTACCTGGTTGAGGTTCTTTCCGGGGTTTTCCCTCAACCCAATATGAGCAAATGCTGGGTAACTTTCGGTGTTGGACCCCGGACTCATTTCACCGGCATTATCACCTTCATCTCATTCAGACGCTAAATAACCTAAGATGTTGATAAAGCGTCGTAAAATAACCTACTAAAATAAATAAAAAAATATGTTACTTAATTTAAATTGCATCCGAATAATTAAAATGCGATCATTTTGGTCCAGAGACACTCATTTGGTGCAATGACAATTCCTTTAACATGTTTCTTAATTTTTATTACATGCAACCATAGTTTAATGAAGATTGGCATCATTTAGATTTAATGTGTATATTTTATTTTACTTGTTATAGGTTTCCATTGAATTATGGTAATAACTTAATTTTAACCCTTGTTTTCTACGTATTCAGTAAATGGCGCTTGGCCCACTATGGTTGTGAACCCTTGAAATAACTTAAATTATATTATATTATATTATATTATATTATATTATATTATATTATATTATATTATATTATATTATATTATATTATATTATATTATATCAGAAGTTACAGTAATAACATTATAGCATTATGTCCATCTAGAGAAACTACACTTTCTAATGGTGAAATAATAATTAATTATACAAATCGGTTAATTTAGCTTTCGATATCACTTCATACAAACACAGAAACATTCTCTGTAGGCTATCTTTCATAGCTTTCGATTGTTGCTGTCCAAGGCCCCTTATAGACGAAGTCATTTGTTTTTTATTTCAATACACCGCCTTAGATGGCAGTTATTTTAATTTTAAAACTCATTTATCTCATTAAATATCAGTCCTATCAAAATTTTTCAAGGGACAAAACTTATCGCAAATTATTTTTAAAGAAACTTTTGTTATGTAACATTTTTCACAAAAATCAATAATAAGCGAGATATTTCGATGTATTTAATTCAGGCCCCTTATAACCCCCATTTTAAATAACGTATTTTGAATGCCATATAGCCTAAAATCTAAGTTACAACGAACTTAATTTATATTCCAATTTTCATCGAAATCCGTTCAGCCATTAACAAACATACAGACAGACATACAAACAAAAATTTTAAAAAAGCTATTTTCGGTTTCAGGGTGGTTAATTATATATGTTAGGACCAATTATATTTGGAAAATCGAAAATTACCATAAAAATTTCGGCTACAGATTTATTATTAGTATTACTTACTTACTTACAAATGGCTTTTAAGGAACCCGAAGGTTCATTGCCGCCCTCACATAAGCCCGCCATCGGTCCCTATCCTGTGCAAGATTAAGCCAGTCTCTATCATCATACCCCACCTCCCTCAAATCCATTTTAATATTATCCTCCCATCTACGTCTCGGCCTCCCTATTAGTATAGATTCGCGAAACTGTATTATTAAGTTATACGTCAGGTTTCTCGTGAAAAAGAAGGACAAAATTAAAACTTCTCGGAGGTAAGCTCGTATATTTTGTTGCATAGCAACAGTTTTCTTAATATTTAGTTTGGCCAGAGGAGGCTTGCTAAAGTCCCTAATAATAAGTGTCTTACATTTATGCTTGGAACAACTGCGATGCGTCCAGCCTACCTGGAAATGGACATTTTGAATGTAGCGGAGAACTGTACTGGTATCGAGTCTGGGCTTGCTGGTGACAAGAGCGTGGAGTCAGGGTTTGTATGTATGTGCTGCACAAGAAGTCTGGCTTAGCAGAGCCTGTGGCTTCAGCAACATAACATAAACAAGGGGGCGAGCAGCAGCAGCTGACGTAGGGCTTCAGAGCTTCCCACGACAGCAACAGACTTATGCAACCCGCCCTCCGTGCATGTCACCAACCCCTCCCATTATTCTTCTCCTGCTTCTTCTTCTTCTGCTGCCCTCCCCTCCGAAACATTCAAAGTTTAGCCTCCTAGTTTCGCAACCCGGAAGAGCAGATTAAAGCGAGATGGAGAAGGAATAGCATGTGGTAGTGAAGAGAGGCATATATTAAAGTGGAGTTGCTATATTCAAAATCAAACCTAGCTGGCGAAAATGGACGCATCCAAATGAAAGTTTTTAAGTATAGCAATAGAACTCGCCCTTCTCAAACATCGTGCGCCGCTTTCATCTCTAGTGTCAACGTTGGCGCCGTCATCACAGGATATTCGTTTTATTGCCGGAGCCACTACCTATGGCCGCTATAGGACCTGTTTAGATATTAAAAAGAGCGTAGAGATTTAGAAAGGCAAGGATCTGTGGCTGTTCAAATGTTGAGAACTTAATAATCAGGCCAAGACCTTCTCCATGTTCTTTTCTAATTCATCTACTGACTGAATTTAAATATTTCTTTGAAGTGAGCCCTGAAATGTGCTTCATTCACTGCAAAATATATATATATATATATATATATATATATATACATACATATATATATATAAATGATACTCGGGAGAGGAAACTAACGCAGAATAAATATGGGAAATGCGTGTTATTATTCGGTTGAGAAGCTCTTATCATCCAGTCTGCTGTCGAAAAATCTGAAAGTTAGAATTTATAAAACAGTTATATTACCGGTTCTTCTGTATGGTTGTGAAACTTGGACTCTCACTCTGAGAGAGGAACATAAGTTCAGGGTGTTTGAGAATAAGGTGCTAAGGAAAATATTTGGGGCTAAGCGGGATGAAGTTACAGGAGAATGGAGAAAGTTCCACAACACAGAACTGCACGCATTGTATTCTTCACCTGACATAATTAGGAACATTAAATCCAGATGTTTGAGATGGGCAGGGCATGTAGCACGTATGGGCGAATCCAGAAATCCATATAGAGTGTTAGTTGGGAGACCAGAGGGAAAAAGACCTTTAGGGAGGCCGAGACGTAGATGGGAGGATAATATTAAAATGGATTTGAGGGAGGTGGGGTATGATGATAGAGACTGGATTAATCTTGCACAGGATAGGGACCGCTGGCGGGCTTATGTGAGGGCGGCAATGAACCTTCGGGTTCCTTAAAAGCCATTTGTAAGTAAGTAAGTAAGTAAGTATATATAAGTTGTCATGAAATAACATACAATTTCATTTTGCATATTATTGCTCTCAACCTTTCCTTTATCCCTTTTTACACATTCTCTCCCCCTTGCTTTTTCGTCTTGCATCTTTTCTTCATCTAAGGACGATTGTATAATCCAGCCGTGGCGAAGAAGAGTTCGTGCGCCGAGCCACTGTGTAACCTGCAACGTGCATAGCACCTGTGGAGGGATATATTTATTTTATTTTATTGGGTTATTTTACGACGCTGTATCTACATCTAGGTTATTTAGCGTCTGAATGATATGAAGGTGATAATGCCGGTGAAATGAGTCCGCGGTCCAACACCGGAAGTTACCCAGCATTTGCTCGTATTGGGTTGAGGGAAAACCCCGGAAAAAACCTCAACCAGATAACTTGCCCCGACCGGGATTCGAACCCCGGCCACCTGGTTTCGCAGCCAGATGCGCTGACCGTTACCCCACAGGTGTGGACCCTGTGGAGGGAGGCGGACACCCGAAGGAGAAGTGAAGCAACTGTCTGACTCAGTAACGGATTTTCATTTTCTTACGTCCAGCATTTAAAATATAATTTTATACAGTACAAGGCTACAAACTAATGTTTCGTACGTACAACCTGTGGACACAAAACTTGAGCAATTTTAATCATACAGGTTTTTTAGAAATTCCCCTTCCTGAAATGCCTTACAACTCTTCGCAATTTCCCAAGCTACCAAATAACTAGCGTGGTTCCTTTTCTGTGCCATGCTTTGTGTATTACTAGTAGTCTGGGGTTCATTTCTTTCTTTCAATTCCAGCAGTCTATTTGCTCGGTCTATACCTGTTAACGAAATAAGAGTATGACTATTCATCCGCAAATAAAGACTGATAATTATTCCGATAACAATAATAACAATAGTAATAATAGTAATAGGTTAATAATAATAATAATAATAATAATAATAATAATAATAATAATAATAATAATAATAATAATAACAATTACCTTTCAATGTTTCATAATGTGGGTGACATGTAGTATAATTCCGTTTTATGTTATACAACCGTTTTCTTTGTAATACTTGTGAACAAATTATACATTTAGATTGTCACCATATTGGCAGCAAAAAAATTCGTCCTCCCATCCTACTTGAAACTTTCGTTTTTGTAGAGGTACAGTACATGTATTGGAGAGAGACATTGCGACGATACGCCACTCGCAGATCAGAGGCAAATACAAATGGAACGGAGTTTGACTCCAGTGAGTGAGAGGGTGGGGGTTGTGGGAGGTAGAAATACACAGCTATTTTTGCGAGCCACAATGTGCTCGTGAGTCGCATTTTCGCCGCGGCTGGTATAAACCATCTGACCTTAGATCAGATATGAAATAGGTATCTCCGTTTAAGCTGAAATTGGAAGTTTTGTTGTAGACTATAAACGTTAATCGAAGATCAATTCGCCTTGAACTGGTTCAACATAAGTTTCCTTGAGAGTTAGATATTTATAAATCACTAATTTTAAGTGTAGGCTAATGATTAGTACCAACTCCAGTCCTCATGAATAATATGTTAAATGCTTGTTAAGGGCTGGTTGTATAAAGTTTTTAAACCGAGATTAAGGGTTGAACCCAACTTTTCTGTTCTGTTCATATTTAAAATTTAACCGGTTCTGAAGAATAAAAGATTGAATTTTCGTATACCCTAACTGTGTACAACAACTTTATTGAGTTGAATTATGTCTAATTACTTTGATTGACAGTTATTTAAATAACATTCTTTAAATGTTGTGGAGTTTATTATTCAGAGAATCAGTAATGAGGAATGTTAGCCTATATCCGAAATACGAACGTCTATTATTGTTTATCATTTAAAAATAAACATTCATGAAACTGTTGATAATTTAATGGGTTTCGAGTTTATAAAGTTGAAATTAATGTGTGAGCAATAAGAGATTCCGTAATGAAACATCAGTTACAGATGTTCGATGTCTGCCTTTATTAAAGTTGATTATAGAAAACAGTTGCTCACAAATATAAATGTTGAGCCAAACATAGCAATCATTTTCACAGCCAGCCTGTGTAGTCGTGGATATTATTGCTAATGTTTAGTCTTGTAAAACTCAACCAGGCTAGTAGTATTATTCAAACGATCTTTAGCCCTTACGTCACATTGAAGATCAATAAGTTCGAGCTGTAAATCGTTAAATGTTATGTTCCGTCTTTTAGATTCCTCCATACTGTACTGTAGCAGTAGGTAAGCAACGTGAAACAGTTACTGAGAATAGGCCTACACACTGCACTCCACTAGATAACTGAGTGGTCGTTTCCCTCTCCTCTACCTATAGCAAGTCTATGTCATTCTGACGTATCTTCCTCTCCGTTTCGGCGTGCGGAAAAACACGGCTATCCCGCTCCGAAAGAGCGCGAGCGCTCGTTGAGCGCTGTTTGTGCAGGTATGGTCTATAGGCTATGCATTTCTGGATTCACCCATACTGCTAACGTTCTGCCCATCTCAAACGTTTGGATTTAATGTTCCTAATTCTGTTAGCTCAAGAATACAATGCGTGCAATTCTGCGTTGTGTACCTTTCTCCATTCTACTGTAACTTCATCCCTCTTAGCAAGAGAAAGACATAGGGCTACGTAAAAATTGAAAAAGTAAGAACGAAAGTGTGGGGGGAGCACATTCTTGATTGAGTTATAACTTCCTTCCCGTCTCTCAAGTCAACACATTTATACTTATCAGAAAACATGCAACAACCTTTATTATCCTGTCTATTACAATTAGATTACAGCGATTCTGCCAAAAATAGTCGCAGCTAGCATTGCTCCGTCCTTGTGCACAACTCGTCTGCTCCGCTTCCAATTTTAGATTAATTATGCAAGAGCATTCAAATGCAAATCACCACTCCGTGACCGTGAACAGCAAATGACATAAAACACCACAGATATCGTCTACTTAGCCTGTATGCAACCTACAAAACATATCTATCTGTATCCTACTTCTTTATGTAGGTATATTACAAGGAAAAAAAGTATTTCAATTCTCACACAGATACGAGATGCATTTTAATTACAGCGACATAGGGTAATCATGCAGATCTATGATTTCACATAACTCTCATATTTATATTTATCAGGAAATTGAATACGGTAAACATTGGTAAGTTCGTAATAATTTCATGAAAATCAATTCAAAATTCAAATGTGTAAATATATTCTTATTCCGATTTTTTTTCATCTAAAAGATGTTAATTTGCTGTCTAAATCTGGAGACATAAAAGATTGGACACGTTCTTGAACAAGTGCCAAAAACCACTTTTACAACTTAAGCTAAAAAAATTGATTATTTCGTGATAACCTTGGTAAGTTCGTGATATTACAGTGGTAATTTCGCGAGAGGTAGAAGAATTGTGGAAAAATTCATTAAACTCAAATGAAATTCTCATTTATTGTTACAAGACTTCAAACATAGTAATTCCGTCTAATATTCATAGCAAGAAAACATAGAAATACATATCAACACATAATAAGAATGAAATGAAAGTAAAAATTGAAATTGAAAAGGGATCTTCTTTGCCCTGAAAGGGTGAACACTTTTATTACGGACTTTACTATAGCCTATATTACTAGGGTAACTCCAAAAGTAATGCATACCTTTTGTTTAAAAATTATATTTGTGCGAGATCGCGCGTATTTGCTTGTTTTCCGCACAGAACCAATACGCGGGAAGTGTGAAATACCACATTCAGTATTCCCAACCTAACACACATAACAATTTCCCTCTTCTTACCGCTTAAGCGCGACATTCATTTTACTGCTTTAGGCTTTTAACACATTATTTTTAGAGACGTTTAACATAGTAATAATTATAAATTGGAAACTTACCACTGCAATTTCACCTAAATTGCAATGTTAATTATTGTTTTTAAATATTTGCAAAAAATAAATAAAGTCCACTACTCCACGAAACTTATTGCATTCCTGATACAAGTAACATTAAGGAAGCCGTGAAAAAATCAACAAGATTCCAGATGCCGAAGTTATTACTGCAATACGTTATATAAATAATATTGTTAAAATATTAAAATGAAAAATAAATCATTACATAACCTTACCGTTTGTTTTAAGTTCGCATTTATAGACTGGGGAAAAAAAGACAGACGTATATCACGGCCTGCTGGAGTATAGTAAACACAGAAAACATTTTATAGCAACAATGTTGAAGAAAGATATTTTGGTTTTCCGAAGTTGCCGTCATTAAACAGAAACCAACATGGAGATTTCATTGCAACTAATTAGAAATTCGTCTTTCAGGTATGTAATAAACGATCTTCGCACAAAATAATGTACGATACACGAGCGGTATGTTTGTTTTCATGTTCTTGGAAATTAAAAAAGCTCAACTACGTTTCGCTTTTTCAAACTTTTCCTCGAACATGAAAACGTCAACATACCGCTCTTGTAACGTATATTACTATTTTATCATATAACTTTGGTATTTTCTTAGAATCTAGATACATCCTTTAGGAACAAAATGCTACTTTTCCCCACAATCCCCGTCCCTTCCAATTGCCTTACGTAACCTAGGAACGAGGGCCTGTAGACCAGCACGGTAAAAGTCTGGACCAACACGTCTGAGCCACTCTTTAGCACTGGATGTCTATGTACTGTGTATTATTGATTTGTATATCGTCAATTTGTTACGGTTTGTTATTTGTTTACCTATTATAAGCTATACATACAGTATATTGCGACTGCTTCACGAGAAGTGCAAGTAAATCAGCGAGACAACTATAGACAGCTAATTAACAGTACCTACGTAATATTGAATTCTCAGAAGAAGGCTAAAAAGGTTATCTTTACAAAATCAAAATGTCTCTTAAAGTTACCCACGACAACAAAGATGTTATGTTTTATTTAACGACGCTCGCAACTGCAGAGGTTATATCAGCGTCGCCGGATGTGCCGGAATTTTGTCCCGCAGGAGTTCTTTTACATGCCAGTAAATCTACTGACATGAGCCTGTCGCATTTAAGCATACTTAAATGCCATTGACCTGGCCCGGGATCGAACCCGCAAACTTGGGCATAGAAGGCCAGCGCTATACCAACTTGCCAACCAGGTCGACTGACAACAAAGAGAATTTTATTAACTTCGTTTTACAAACACTAAATTGAAATGAATAGAAAATAGCTACCTCAAATGTAAACCCGTAACATGAGTTTCCAGTTGAACTGAGTATAAATACTCCACTCCAGATTACGTCTATTCTAAATCCAAATAATCCTCTCATGAACAAAAAATACATATGACTCTAAAGTCCTGTACGGTAATTGTTTTACGTGGTGTCACATAGTTTAAAACAGGATCCCTGATTGCTCCGCAATGGCCCAGATCTTCATCTGTCCACAGAGGCCACGTTTTGCCAGATGCGATAAATCCCGGATAGATAGCAGGCTTATCTCGATAGATGCATGAAAATGACGGTGACGAGTTAATTAGAACTGGGAATTAGGCCAGTCGTGACCCTTTAATTTGTACCTATCCCAGCATTCGCCTGAAGGGACTTGGGAAATCACGAAGAACTCCAATCAGGATATCGATGCCTGGTACCGAACAACGGACCTCTCGGATACGAGGTAGGAATAATAAATAAACCTAATTTCTATTCTTTTTACTAAGGTGAAAACTGATATCTGTTGACTACGTAGGAACGCATTACCTTCAGTTACAGATGTTGCTGACGCTTAACGGCCCTTCGACTTCTGCTAACCATACGATACCTCCATTCGGGTTCGATGATCGTCCACCTCTGCTTTGGCATGTGGTCGTGAGGCGAACAGCCGGCTGGTGGGTCTAGTTTTTAAAGAACTGTAGCATTACGGATTATTATACTGTAGTGTAGTAGTAGTAGTAGTAGTAGTAGTAGTAGTAGTAGTAGTAGTAGTAGTAGTAGTAGTAGTAGTAGTAGTAGTAGTAGTAGTAGTGTAGTAGTAGAATAGAATAGTTTATTTATTTTATGCTCGAACATGCCGAAATGTAGTAATTATACACCTGGTAGCAGCCCGTTAATGGACCTCATTAAAGTACACCTATTCATTAAAGTCCACCAATCAGAAAATACCATTGTAGAAATATGAAAGCGCAAGTATCGATTATTCTCAGATATGCAATCGAAAACAATAAATCAATAAATCACCTATATTTGAAATAAAGTCAGTTCTGTTAATATAATAATTAGCGTTAATTGTAAATAATATTCAAATAAATTCAATTTGTCATCTCGTTTTTCAATGTCTAATTCAATTTGAAGATTATATCAAGATTAATGTTTATTTTACTCTCTAGATTATATCAAGGTCAATGTCGATATTTGTTTCCCGGAAATAATCAATACTTTCGCGTCTGCGCACATCTCACAATTTACGAGGTATTGCACAAGGTCAGTTCCGCTCCTCAGTCAGATAAGAATAACATGAATACTTATGAATCATTTCAAGTTAGAAATATGGTCGAGCATAAAAAGTCGTATGAAACTTGACTATAATGGTAATTAAGACGCTCGTATGAAAATTATAAAACTCGCTTGCGCTCGTTTCATAAACATACTCGCGTCTTAATTACTATCATTATAGGCTCGTTGCATAATGTACTATAATCTGACAGGATTAAGGCCATAAGGCCTTCTCTTCCATCTCACCAGATAGCACATATAAATACAAAAAAAAAAAGAAATACAGACGCTGGTGAAAATAATACAAATTAAATTAAAGCCCTATAGAGGGTCAACAGAGTCAAAAGAACACTATAGAGCTCTCATCGAGCTAATAAAAGAAAAGAAAAAAGAAAGAAAAACAGAGATATAGTAGCAATGATGATAGTGATAACTGATAATAATAATAATAATAATAATAATAATAATAATAATAATAATAATAGTATTAATAATAATAATAATAATAATAATAATAATAATAATATTGTAGTAGTAGTAGTAGTAGTAGTAGTAGTAGTAGTAGTAGTAGTAGTAGTAGTAGTAGTAGTAGTAGTAGTGATACTAGGTTACCACCAATACCACCACAACCACTACTACTACCACCAGCACCACTATTGTTTCTACTACGGCTGTTGCTACCATTACTACTACTCTTTTAATCAATCCTCTGTGAAGGCTAACGCATAATATCATATTCACGAAATAACAAAGAAGAAAATAATATAAGAGACTGTAAGTTGCATGAACAGAAAATAAGCGAGCGTTGTTTTGAAGATGTACAAAACAATGAAGCCGTATTACTGCCTTCGCTCCATGCCATGTCCTCGGGCAAACATCACAAAACGCATTATGAGTTCCTAATATCATTTTCTCTGTTTACTTTGCAGAAACGAAAGAAGTCATCTAATAAAAATGTGTATAAGTCAAAGCAATGGAACAGAATGGAGAAAAGAACAAAAGAAATTGAAACGAGAAGGAAAGTTGCTGAGAGAGAGAGAGAGAGAGAGAGAGAGAGAGAGAGAGAGAGAAGGAAAGCGAATTTTAATGCGGAAACTGAACCCATACAGGTTAGCAGAACTGGAAAGAAAAGAAACGAACCTTAGGGAATAACGTCTGTTGCTTTCGTTGAGGCAGAACTGAAATTCATTTACCTGTGTTCTTCCATATGGAAAGCTTCAAGCATCGCGTCACACCAAGTTGTAGTAGTTACTTGTTTCGACTCGCGCTGGCGGCGTTTTCTACAACTTCCCAAAGTAAGTTCACGAGAAAGCGACAGCCAGAAACAAGAAGGAACTATTAACTTTTCCGCCCCTACAAGCTGCAGGATACTTTAGTTTTACGCTGCACCAAATTCTCATTACCAGAGTGTGTTTCCATTCACTTGGTGTGCTTCATTAAAATTTAGTTGAATGGTTTGCGATGCGCGAATCACGCGTACTTGTATAATTGCACACCTTTCCATAGCTTATAATAATATTAAATCTGCGAGGTATTTAAGGAAGCTATATAAACTGAACAGTTATCTAGCGTCGATAGAATTGATTGAAATCAGATAGTACTTGTAGAGATAAGTAAAGGCCGAGGATTCGCCTTGTGATTACCTGACATTCAGATTACAGTTGTATGAACCTCGAAAAAAAAAATAGATAATTAGACGAAATGCTGGGTAAATTTCGGTGCTGGACCCCGGACTCATTTCACCGGCATTATCACCGGCATGAAAGTAACAATTGGAGACAGTTTTATAATTACGTACGCAGGAGAAAAGAAACAAATGAAGGAGTAGTGCTTTTACGAAATCAAAACGGAGAAACTATAACTGATGACAAAGAAAAGGCCGATTTATTAAATTCCTATTTCATTCCCGTTTTCAATAATAATAATAATAATAATAATAATAATAATAATAATCCCGCTGATAGGAGTGGTTGTGTCACAGACCGTGAATGTGGACCAAATTCGACTTTCAAAATAACTTCCAAAGGGGTTAGAGAATAACGAAATTAAAAAGTCGGAAGTCTAGAGGACCAGATAGTATTGCTACAGATATTCTTAAATTAGGTTCCGAGGCCATAATTCCATACTTAATGCGTATATTTCATGTTTCCATAAACAATGCAGCTATTCCATGTGACTGGAAATCAGCTATAGTGGTACCCATACATAAAGGTGGAAATAAATTAATGTCGGAAACTACAGACCGATTAGCCTTACATCTGTCGTATGTTAAGTCATGGAGCCTTGCAAGTTTGGAAATTATCGACATATTGGTACAAAATAAATAATGTTACAACTACTTTCAAGATCTTCTGAACCTTAACTATCATAAAACTGCTGTATACTTAATAATATCGCTTTTAATCCTTCAGAAATATTACTTACATGTTAGTTAAAAAGTCTGACAAATTACTTGTTGCCGTTAAAATATAGCCCTATTTGGAAAGTTATCGAAGATTTTCATCTAATTTCGAACTTTTGAAAAAAAAAAAAAAACTTATTTTTTTATAAATGCATCGTCTGGCAGATTAGACTTATTTTCCTGCTCAATAATGTTTAATTATGACTGGCAAAATATGACCCCCGGGCCGAAATTTCTTCACAAGTTCAGAAACAAAAACATATCAATAAACGTGATGGAAAAGAGAAGCCGAACCGCATGTAGTTTCAAAGGGTAGCAGACTACAAACTATCACACTGCTGTAGTTCCAGTATTGACTTTCCTTTACTATATATCACAGCAAATCGGGTGGAGAATATTTATAGACCTCATCAAAGTAGATAATTTGCTGCGCATTTTGTTAATATGTTCAGTCGACCGAAATCAAAATACACGCCGTGCACAGTAGGACCTCTGGGATCCATGCCGTAGCTACAGCATTATTACGCCCTGTCGAGCGATCCGTCGTCAATGGCATGAATAATCTGGTGTAGCGGTAAATTGGTGATACATCACAAGTTGCGGCGATGTCAGCTACATCAATTAGACATTCTGCAACAACAAATTGTTATCTAATTTTTTAAGTTGGTAGAACATTTAAGTTCTGAAAGAAAAGTCACTTTCAAGACCGGTGAAATCAGTTGTACATAAAGAAAACGGACTGGCTTAGGCCCAATTGTATAAAACTCCCTGACTAAAGATCAACTTTGATCAAAGATCGGAAAGTGAACCGAGTTCAAACACTTTTTCTATCCATTTTGAATCTTGCGTACACTACTTTTAACACTTGAATATAATTAATTGATGAACTAGTGGACTTACTCGTGTTAATTATGTAAGATTTGTCCGGCTTACAGCTGTTTCAGTGCTTCACGCACCATCATCAGAGCCTACTAGATCACGGCGTCATCTCGAACTTCTCTGCCTGTTAAGTGGGTGTGTTTTATTGTTGAAAGGTGTTGAAGAGTGGAGTCGAATAGTGTGTGTGTACTGAAATTGATCTGTGTGTTGAGGATTTGATCGGGGTGTGTTTTAGTGTGTTTGTATATTTCGTATTGTTCTAGTGTGTTGAGTTTCTGGTTCTTGGGTTGTGTGTGTAGGATTTCCATGTCCGTATTTATGTTGTTGTATGTATGGTTAGTATTGGTTATGTGATCGGCGTATGTAGATGTATTGTGTCCTCTGGTTATTGCTTTAATATGTTCTTTGTAGCGTGTTTGGAATGATCTGCCTGTCTGTCCTATGTAGAACTTATCGCAGCTATTACATGTGAGTTTGTATACACCTGTGTTGTCGTATTTATTTGTTTGTGTTGTTTGTATGTTGAGATGTCTTTGTAGTGTGTTTTCTGTTCTGTATGTTATGTTGTATTTCTGTTTTCTGAATGAAGATGCGATTTTATGTGTGCTTTTGTTTTCATATGTTAGTGTGATGTATTTCTTGTGTTCTTGTTTTTCTATTGTATAAAACTTTTCTACGATCAAATTACCTTGGCTCAAATGCAATCTAAGTTCACATGAAAAGGATTTGGCAACATCGCATAAACAGGTGAAATATGTGATGCGCGGACCATGTTGTACAAGTTTGTTCAGTGTTGCCAATCTAGTGACTTTAACTCTTTTTCAATAATAATTTGTTTTAACTTTTATGTTGCTTAAATAGGGATTTAGCGACCTTTTTATCACCCTATAGTGACAAAATTTAATCTTTCTTTGTTGATAATGAGAAATCTAGCGACTTTACAACTACTTTTTGGCGACTTTCCGTACACTCTGTTGGAGACACTGGTTTATTTTGTGCAATGTAAATAATGTCGGACAATAAGAAGAAGGTTGACTGTTCTCCAAATTGTTATGTTATGGTGTTTGATACTGCTAAACATAATAAAGCTTTATAAAACAACAAATTGAAAATTTATGAATGTACCTGTCATATCCATTAATAATTAATGTTTGTTATAAACATAATATAATTATAGGTTATGTTATTTGATACTGCTGAACACGATAGAGCCTTATAAAATATGGTTGTTTGTGTATTAAGGCAAGAAACTAAATATATGTATATATATATATATATATATATATATATATATATATATATGTAACTACCATATATGTATTAATATTAATAACAATGGTTATTCCATTTGCACAGTCTGCCACTCGTATATTTCAAACAGAAAAGAAATAACTGAACTTGGATCATCTAACTTAATCGGAGAAATTTCTTCAGTCAAAGTCGACTTTAGTTTGAGACAAATTAATCTCAGATTGGACTTTATACAACACAAAATTCCAAGCTCAGCTAGAACGAGAATTAATTTAACCTCTGATCTAAGATTAAATGGTTTATACAATCGGCCCTTAGAGTGGTAATCAGGTACTAGGGGCAGATGTTCATGAAATGCCGTTATTTTTCTTGTAACTGTAAAGCGATCTACTCTCATCCAGTAATTAATTTTTTTATATAACAAAACAAAATACTCGTACATCATTTTTACGGTGCATTTTTTCAATGTTTTGCTTTTTTTTTTTTCCATGTCAGCATTAATATCCTTGATGAAGATCTGGACTCTATCTCTTCCTGGTCCTAACAATTTGGACTTAACCTAAATACATATAAATAACAGGCTAGTCTGTTCGTGAACCATAGATCGTCGTCGTCGTCTTCCTAACAAGTATTAGGCCAAGTGGCCTGTTACGGTCTCAAACTAGAATTTTCAGCCCATCTCTTCTTTGGACGGCCTAGAGACCTTTTGCCATGCGGATGGTAATGAAACAGTGCTTTTGGAATTCTGCATCGATCCATTTGTTCGAGATGACCCTTCCACTGAAGTTGATATTTGCTGATGAACTGCATAATGGGTTCTACTTGAAGTTCTTGCATTATGTCCTCTTTTTTTATGATCCCAGCGAGTATATCCAGCTGTTGCTCTCATAAACCTCATCTCACTTGCTGTTATTCTACTGACATCTTTATTCTTCACAGTGAACCATAGATTAATTCCTGATATCAACGAACTGAATATTCCACCTGTAAAACATTTATCCCGTTTAGTCCTACCGTCAAAAACCTCGGAGTTCATTTCGAATCTAATCTAAATTGGGATAAATATATTAAATATAGGGTACATGTAAGAAGGCATTCTCTATTCTCCATTCACTAAAAAGATTGTATCATTATCCATCTAAATTAAAACAGACGCTGGTACAGACACTCATTCTACCTCACTTCGATTATTGCGACGTTTTGTTCAGTGATCTCAGGATTGATTCCGCTCAGAAACTACAGCGTGTTCATAACGCGTGCGTCCGCTTCATTTGTAATGTTCGATGCTATGATCACATCTCACCTCCTTTCGAGAAGTCATCATCGCTTAGGTTACATGAGAGGAGAAATCTGCATTCGCTTTCTCTCTTGTATCGAATTATGCACACTTCATCCCCTATTATTTATTCGGCCGTTTCCATACTCTCTCTCGCTATCATAATATTAATAGTCGATCAAAACGCGAAAAAAAAAAAAAAACCGCTAGAAATTCCACTCCACACATCATCTCCGTATTCCTCATCTTTCACTGTTGCTACCTCTCGTCACTGGAACTCTCTGCCGCCTGAAGTCAAGGGCTGCCGAACCTTGAAATCTTTCAGATCCAAGTTAGAAAATTATCTTATGACGAGTTACCAAACTAACTTAATGTTATGACAAGTGTTGCATTGCATGTTTCCAGTATTCACTACATTTTTATATTCTAGTAGTATTTATTTTATTTTATCTGTTTTTGTTTCATCATATTTCCCGATAATGGTATATCTATCATGTGACAACTTGAGCTACTTATAATCATAATTTTCCTTACTGTGTGTAGGCCTACCTAATAAATATTGTGTTCAGTGTTTGCTTTGTACTTTACTGTATTATTATTATTATTATTATTATTATTATTATTATCATTATCATTATTACTATTATTATCATTATCATTATTGTTGTTACTATTATTATCATTATCATTATTATCATGATCATTATCATTATTATCACCATTATTATTACTATCAGCTTTCTAAACAGTGGCAGCTTTCATATTCCTATGAAGGACATGAGACATCTCAAACTCCTCTATATTAGAAATTCTAATCTTTCTCTCCGGCCTCCAGATGTATTATAAATGCTAACTTACTGTACATGTAGGCGATTTCGATCCATTCAATGCATAGAAGTATTAAAACATGGTAATGTCTTTGCTAATATTACTTACATAATCTTTCTACACAAATTGGTAAAACTTTATGTAAGAATTAACTCCTTTCCATAAATATAATAGTATTAATTCTTGTAAATTAATCATTGCAATCTTTGTTTTTCATTTTGTTGTTATTATCTCAATTATTTAGTTAATTTGTACCACAGTTGTTCATTTTATTGTATTAATTGTATCACGTGTTGGACTTTTATTGGCCAATGGCTGTTGTCCAGTACATAAATATCAATAAATAAAGATAATAAAAAATTATACATCTTGATTACACAACTTTTAACACTGTATCACTTCGGAATATGTATGATAAGTACTTTCTTATGTTAAATTTTAACGTACATTGTTAACATGTTTCGACCTATTTTCGGTCATCTTCGGAACTGGTCGTTGTTGGTCTTGGCGCCTCTTGTTTCCTGTGTGGGTGCGTTCGTAGTGTAGAGTCGAAGAGTGTATGTGTTTTGAAATTGAGTTGTGTGTTGAGAATATCGTTGGGGTGTGTTTTTGTGTGTCTGTATATTTCATATTGTTCTAGTGTGTTGAGTTTCTGGCTTTTTGGTTGGATGTGCAGTATTTCCATGTCTGTGTTGATGTCTCTGTACAACGAGCAGTTCCGAAGTTGACCGAAAATAGGTCGAAACATGTTAACAAGGTACGTTAAAATTTAACACAAGAAAGTTCTTACCATACATATTCCGAAATAAAAAATTATCATTATTATCATTATCATTATTATTATTGTTACTAGCCGTACCCGTGCGCTCCGCTGCACCCGTTAGAAATAAATATAAAGTAATTACATAATTAAAATAGGACGTTTGATCCAGGGAACATTCGTGTTTGATAGAAGGATAAATCGTTTAATATGTTACTTAATTTAAATTGCATCCAAATAATTAAAATGCGATCATTTTGGTCCAGAGACACTCATTTGGTGCAATGACAATTCCTTTAACCTGTTTCTTAATTATTATTACATGCAACCATAGTTTAATGAAGATTGACATCATTTAGATTTAATGTGTATATTTTATTTTACTTGTTATAGGTTTCCATTGAATTATGGTAATAACTTAATTTTAACCCTTGTTTTCTACGTATTCAGTAAATGGCGCTTGGCCCACTGTGGTTCTGAACCCTTCAAATAACTTAAATTATATTATATAATATTACATATTATATTATATTATATTATATTATAAAGTTACTGTAATAACATTATAGAATTATGTCCATCTAGGGAAACTACACTTTCCAATGGTGAAGTAATAATTAATTATACAAATCGGTTAATTTAGCTTCCGATATTACTTCATACAAACACAGAAACATTCTCTGTAGGCTATCTTTCATAGCTTTCGATTGTTGCTGTCCAAGGCTCCTTATAGACGAAGTCATTTGCTTTTTAATTCATTACACGTCCTTAGATGGCAGTTATTTTAATTTTGAAACTCATTTATCTCATTAAATATCAGTCCTATCAAATTTTTTCAAGGAATAAAACTTATCGCAAATTATTTTTAAAGAAACTTTTGTTATGTAACATTTTTCACAAAAATCAATAATAAGCGAGATATTTCGATTTATTTAATTCAGGCCCCCTTACCCCCTTTTAAATAATATATTTTGAATGCCATATAGCCTAAAATCTAAGTTATAACGAACTTAATTTATATTCCAATTTTCATCGAAATCCGTTCAGCCATTATCGCGTGAAAAGGTAACAAACATACAGACAGACATACAAACAACAATTTTAAAAACGCGATTTTCGGTTTCAGGGTGGTTAATTATATATGTTAGGACCAATTATTTTTGGAAAAACGAAAATTACCAGTAAAATTTCGGCTACAGATTTATTATTAGTAACCTATAGATTATCATTATTGTCATAATTATCATTATTATTATTATTATTATTATTATTATATTATTAATATTAGAGAATTATTAATACTGAATGAGCATAACATTTCAGTAGCAATAGGCCTATAAGTTGAATTCCTCTTTTGCAGTCCTTTTCATTCTTCAGGAATAATAGAACGTTCTACACTCCAGCTAGACATCTTGTGCAGTTATCTGTCCTCATAATGCGGAGCCCATTCTTACACACTGCAACAATCATTTCCAAGTCATGAAACAACTTTGCGGTAGTTTCATCTTCCATCTGAGACCAAACGCAGTTTTAAAACACAAAAAGAAGAAATAATATTTTTATGCTTTAATTTTCTCAGCAGGCAGCGTGCTGGTGGACGAATTCTCAGCATCTCGGTTCATGCAAGCTATTAAAAAAAATTCAACCGTTGTAACGCCTAACTCCACCGTTCCTCTGCCTTAATAAAATGACAGGCCACTTCTAATTACGCAGATAACGGCCACTAATTAAAATTCCTTCTCTCTTATATATCTCTTTCGAGATCTTTCTCCTTCCCATGCCCGTCGCCATCAAATGAACTTTAAAAGATCTAATAAAGAAAAGTAACGCGCTCGTCCCTATGAGGCACTACTCTGAATAACATTTGGAGGCGAGTAATTAGAATCAAAATATAATTTAACAGTCTCCCCACTATCACCGACACAATTCTAGAGTTTTATTAAAATTGAAGTATTGCCTCTACAGAATTCATATAAACTTGAGATAACTTGCAATATGTTTTTATTCTTTCATTACATCCAACTAAAACTGTCTACTGGACATGAATCTAGGACAAATTTGTTTTCTAACCTATCGATTAGGACATCCTATAGTTTAGCACTGATTTTAAAGGAGTCGGCCGAACGAATGTGTTTTTCAAACAGTATTTTAACTATGCCTAACTCCATAACGTTCTCTGGTTTTTATCAGCCTGCTGAATTTTTTTTTATCTCAGACTTTCCAGACACAGAGTTCATCAGGCATGAATTTGCCTCAAGGAGCTCACTTGGCTTACACGTCTTGCATACGGATGATTATTATTATTATTATTATTATTATTAGTAGTAGTAGTAGTAGTAGTAGTAGTAGTAGTAGTAGTAGTAGTAGTTGCGAATACCAGCTATAACGGCTGGGGGAATCATCAAACGATACCTCCATTCTGGTTGGATGATCGTCCACCTCTGCTTCGGCATGTGGGTGTGAGGCCAGCAGCCGGCTGGTCGGTCTAGGGCCTTCACGGGCTGTAGCGCTACGGATTATTATTATTATTATTATTATTATTATTATTATTATTATTATTATTATTATTAGTTGCGAATAAAAGCTATAACGACTGGGGATCATCACACGATACCTCCATTCTGGTTGGATGATCGTCCACCTCTGCTTCGGCATGTGGGCGTGAGGCCAGCAACCGGCTGGTCGGTGTAGGGCCTTCACGGGCTGTAGCGCTACGGATTATTATTATTATTATTATTATTATTATTATTATTATTATTATTATTAGTTGCGAATAAAAGCTATAACGACTGGGGATCATCACACGATACCTCCATTCTGGTTGGATGATCGTCCACCTCTGCTTCGGCATGTGGGCGTGAGGCCAGCAACCGGCTGGTCGGTGTAGGGCCTTCACGGGCTGTAGCGCTACGGATTATTATTATTATTATTATTATTATTATTATTATTAGTTGCGAATAAAAGCTATAACGACTGGGGGATCATCACACGATACCTCCATTCTGGTTGGATGATCGTCCACCTCTGCTTCGGCATGTGGGTGTGAGGCCAGCAGCCGGCTGGTCGGTCTAGGGCCTTCACGGGCTGTAGCGCTACGGATTATTATTATTATTATTATTATTATTATTATTATTATTATTAGTTGCGAATAAAAGCTATAACGACTGGGGGATCATCACACGATACCTCCATTCTGGTTGGATGATCGTCCACCTCTGCTTCGGCATGTGGGCGTGAGGCCAGCAACCGGCTGGTCGGTGTAGGCCCTTCACGGACTGTAGCGCCATGGATTATTATTATTATTATTATTATTATTATTATTATCATCTTTTTTTTATTTTCAGGACCCAAATTTAACTATGTTGACCGTTCTGGATAAGACAGAAGCAATGGCAAAGGAATTAAACTTACGGTTCCATTCAGTCATCAATCGTAAGATTCGCTCTCGCTGATTTTCTTACTTCGTTCCATAATGTCTGACAGGCGACGTAAACATTTCCGGTAGGAAATTTCGTTAAATGAATCAGAATTTGTTTCTCCAATTCAATGATTCGTTGATTATAAAATATTCGTTCACAATTTTCCTCATCTCTACAATATACAAAACTACATACACGTGAGCGAAATCGAAGGTTAGTGGCCGTCATGATCAGAAACGAACAGACCGAACACTCTTCAGTTCAGCTGGAATTCTCGGAATTATAACTCGAACTTCATAACTTACTATAACTAACAGCAAGGAAATAATGTGAAAAATTGGCGTTATTCATTTACAATTGTTTCAGAAAATAAAATAATAACATTAACAACCTACCCCCTTTGGTCTGAATACGTGGTTGGGTTTTTACCGAGGTTTTCCCCAACCATAAGGCAAAAGCCGGGTAACCTTTCGGCGAATCCTCGGGCCTCACATCATCTCACTACAGCTCCCCAAAATATTGTAAAAAAAATTGTAGAAAATTACAAAATTGTAAAACTGTAAAAATTGTAACTGTAATATTGTACAATTTTGATTGTTCCACATCTTAAAGCTTCATTGCTCATGGAAGATGTATGGCAGCCGTGGCGAAAAGCCCATGGTGCGCCGAGCCACTGTGTAAGCTGCAACGTGCATAGCACCTATGGAGGGGGGCGGTCACCCGAAGGGGAAGTTGTTTAGGACGTGTAACGAAGAAAGAAATGAACAAGAAAACATAGGACACATTATCACAACCTAAAATTAACTGTCTTCAGAATGTCTCTGCGACAAAGTTTCAAAATCAGGAATTATGTCACTTACTGCCAATCGTAGTTGATCACGAAAGTATTTGTCTGTCAGTCGTGTTCTAAATTTGATTTTTACTATTTTCATTGTTGAAAATAATTTTTCACAAACGTAAGTTACAGCGAACATGGCTTCAACAGAGCAAGCGAAAGGACGAAGCTTAGGATATTTTTTTTTGGCAAAGATTTGAAAAGTTCAATATCTGTCAAGTCCTTACATCTAGCTTTCATTTAACGTCACATTGTAAATCTGTGACTTTAAATTGAAAATCTAACCGCATTATTCGTACATCTGCTGTAAAAGAATCGACGTACAGAGATCATAATGATGATAATAATAATGATGATGATGATAATCATAATAATAACACTTAGCCTTTTAATGTTTCATCAGTAACATGTACTAACTTATAATGCCGTTTTATGTTATACAACCGTTTTCCTAGTAATATTTGTAAACAAATCATACATTTAATATTTTCATCATATTGTAAGCAAAAGAATGCATCCTCCTATCCTACTTGCAACTTTCGTTTTTATAGAGGTACATGGTTTCGAGAGAGATATTGCGACGATACGCCACTCGCAGGTCCGAGACAAATACAAATAGAACGGAGTTTGAACTCCAGTGGGTGAGAGGGTGGGGGTTGTAGGTAGGAAGCGAGAGAAAAGCACTGCGAGCCACAATGTGCTCGTGAGTCGCATTTTCGCCGCGGCTGATCTATGGAATATAATAAATGAAATGAAAAAAAAGAACCCTACTTCGAATGTAATTACGGTAAAACAGAAAATACTACGGATATAATGATTACCGTACTTAGCAGGAAAATTGAGTCGCCTAGAATACAACAATGAATTGAAGCAGATTGCAATAAGTACTGTTCGTTCACTGATGTTTCACCAGTGAATAGAGATAGTACTGTACCTGTTCACGTTGGAGCCACTGAAACACACGTCAATCAGGAGAACACAAGCGCGGTTACAACGCATTACTTTAAGAAGAGGCAAGTTAGTATTCCTCATTTCTCATAATATTTGGAAAATTCAAAAGTTATTAAATGCTCATGTGTCTATTTTATGATAAAGTAACACTAATAACACTGAACAACAAAATTGGTCTTAAAAATTATTCTGCACAATATATGGCATTTATTACGCATTTTGATGCGCTGAGTTCAAACATGCCCTTAGCTTTTATGTAGCACCCTCATGGCCAGTTTGTCCAAGTAATGTTTAATTTTGCTTAACGAATGTTAAATTAACAGTCTCTTTATTTTTAACGCTTTGTTAATGTATTTTCCATTTGTTCAACATAATTTTGTTTTAAGATAACCAACACTTAACTATAACGTCTGTTAGCACTATTTTAACTACTCAACAGCAGTTGGTAATGATTCTACACATGTAAGACAATTTTTGATTGGCTAAAATTAATCTTTAAATTCTATATTACAGAGTGAGTCATGAAACTTGCATAAAATGACAACCTGTTATAGTAGGCCACGCTCCATAAACAAACAGTTGACAAATGAAAGTTGTAGGTGACGTGCTGAATAATAATTACAAAGTAAGGTTATATTTCCTCATTGCTATTATGGATACGAA
Organism: Periplaneta americana; assembly: GCA_025594305.2. NCBI lineage: Eukaryota > Metazoa > Arthropoda > Insecta > Blattodea > Blattidae > Periplaneta > Periplaneta americana. Next base: position 10,368,481 of record JAJSOF020000029.1, read on the forward strand.
ATACGAAAGAAATAAAATAACACTGATGTATTTAAACAGTCCAAAGTATTTTTTAAATGTTATATTACCAGTCATATGCTAAACATTCCCTACAGAGAGACACAAAATATTAATTTCGCAACTTCTGTTCGAACAGCTGTGGAGACATCGGCCATATTTAACTAAATGTCAAACGAATTAACTGCCCGAAATCCTACATTTAAAATTAACAAACTGTTAACAATCTGTGAAACCAAACTGGTGTTGAAAACATACAATTTTATTAATTAACAAACTGTTTAGAGTTTAACAGTCGTTAAATTTTCTAACAATACTTGGAAAAACCGGCCATCAGTCTTTTAGTAAATTACATTTTTTTAATCTTTTTGAGAGCAAGAAATAAAAACAAAAATAGAGCAATTGTACTTGTTATACCGCACTTTTTAAGAGTATTTCCATATTATCGTAACTTTCTTCCATATGGGATGCATGACCAAACCAGATTTATTTTAACTATAAATAAACTGAGGATGCAAGACAAAAATGGACTCCACCATTAAATTCAGAGCTAAATTCTGAATAGGAGGGACCTTATTTCATCCAAAAAAAGTTTTACTGTTGTTCAAAATTCAAATTATGGTTTATTTAACGACGCTCGCAACTGCAGAGGTTATTTCAGCGTCGCCGGTGTGCCGGAATTTTGTCCCGCAGAAGTTCTTTTACATGCCAGTAAATCTACTAACATGAGTCTGTCGCATTTAAGCACACTTAAATGCCATCGACCTCGGTCGGGATCGAACCCGCAACCTCGAGCATAGAAAGGCCAGCACTATACCAACTACGCTACCGAGGGTGACTTTTATTGTTGTTCAGAGTAATTCTTAACAACTATTCAGTATGTGTTTAAGGTATTTTTCTTTTGCTGTAAAGATATGAAACGCAGAAAACATTCTTATTCCTTCAAATGTGTGATAAATGTACCTCCGATTAACTAACAATGCCGGTTTACGGCCATCAATGCATTCATTATCTTAATACAATGATGTTCACTATTCTTATGCAGATGACACAGTTTTACTTTTTGGTGGAAAAACTTGGTATGATGCATATAATAATTCAAATAATGGACTTAAATTAATAAAAAAATGGTTTAACATAAATTAACTTTCTATCAACGAAAATAAAACCATAATTATTCCATTCTCATTATCTGAAAAATGTAACAAACCTCCTACATCTATATTAAGTATTAAATTACATAATTCTGATTGTTGTCTTATACAGTGTAAATGTCCGATTATTAAAGAGTCCTTTGAAGTTAAGTATTTAGGCATAATTTTCGATAATCATTTAAAACGGAACCAACACATTAATTACCTTTGTAATAAATTACGTAAAAAAGTATATTATTTTGTTTTATTGAGGAATTACTTGTCAATAAGTTTATTACGTACAATATATTTAACTTTATTTCAATCGGTAATAATGTATGGAATTATAAGATGGGGTAGCTCATTTAAATCCAATTTTAATCCACTTTATTTATTACAGAAGAAAATAATTAAAATATGTCTTCATAAACCTATTGATTTTGCATCTCAAAAATTGTTTTTAGACTTTAATGTACTTAACGTAAGACAAATTTATTATATTGTATTAATAAAATTCATACATAAAAATCAAAATAATTTTGAATTGTATTCTCATAGTTATGAAACAAAAGGTATGAATTCTTTAAGATTGTTTGAACCAAAATGCAACACTGTTACAGTATTTAATCATAGTAGTAATTTAGGCCCAAGAATATATAACAAATTTATATTTAAATATCCTAATCTTGTCAATTCTAATAGTTCTAGTATTAAATTTAAAAAGGTATGTATGGATTTTATAAAAATTGAAAAATTGTAAATTTAAATTTATATACTATAATTGCACAGTAGACATAAGACAAATTGTATTGTATAATCATTAATTTCAATTCAGGAATCCGCCCCTGAGCACGAGTTCTTCTCTTTCAGGGGCGAGCTAAAGTATTTTTTCTATAAATAATGTTATGTTATAATTATTAGCAAAATAATAAATAAATAAATTATCTTAGGTAAGTCTATCGGCGAAGAGAAAACTATACAGTGCTCCCCTTTAATGTTTTCACTTCCAGGTGTGTTGCGGAAAATAAGTAATAAAACTGGGAACAGATGCATTATAGAGGCCACCCATCACACATTATACGCAAAAAAAAAAAAAAAAATGTCAGCGGAAGTAATGGTTCGATTAGCGTTTTTAGCATTCGATATTCGATAAGCATTAAATGCTACCAAATTAAAAATAAATAAATAAATAAAAATAAACAGTTTGTTACTACTGATGTGGTTTTAGTCACTTTGTATTATATTTTTGGTCCAGGGAAAACATATTTTACTATTACTCCCGTCATTTCCATTTTGAAGTAGACTACAAGTGAAGAATATAAAACTGACTGTTAATTTAGAAGTGACAACATATTTTATGTCGATTATAACAACAATACATATCGATAGTAGCATTCATACCATTCAACCAATAAGGAGATTGGCCCTTATAATGCATTTTCTTTCTAATATGATTTTAACTTTAATTGTTGGAAATGTCTTCACAAGAATTACCTACGCTTTAAACAAAAATACCACTATGTAAGTTCATTTCATCAGTAGGCAATGTTATCTAAATTAACTGTTATTGTCACAAACAGCTAATATTTTGATGTTTATACAAGTTTAAAAGGACAAAAATGTTCATTACCTGCATAAATACTGCCGAGAGGATCTGGAAGATGATTTGGAACGAGCGATCCCATTTCCTGTAAAAAAAATAAGAATTAATCAGAAAATGAGTGAAAGAGCGTTATTTAATCAAAGTGTGAATTTAAGAATATCGACAACAGATTTCAATGCAGAATAGGAATACATGATTTAGGTATAGTTTACTTGTCAAAGCGTGATAGTTGATAAACGAAATGATTCAACGACATTATTGAAACTGCTGGGAAAACAACATTCTTAAATTAATATTTGAGGAGAAAAATTCGCTCCGGCGCTGGGGATCGAACCCGGGTCCTTGGTTCTACGTACCAAGCGCTCTGACCACTGAGCTACGCCGAATTCAATCCACAGCACCGGATCGAACCTTCCTCCTTCAGTGTTTCCCTTTGTGGCCTGACTCCAAGTTAGGCATATATGTTGACGTATATGTCTAGTGTCAACTGCCATTATACTAGGAGCGCACTCAGTTGAGTGACTTATCTGGCCGGGATTCCGCAGTTATGATGCACTTATGACTATTATTAATTGTCAACATTACAGAGATTATTCTGTAGGACAAATTAACGCAAATATGCCTACTGTCCTATTAAAAGGACAGTTGTCAATGTTTCAAATTACCCTCTCTACAGTTTTTTACTTTTTCACAGGTGTCACTACTACTGGTCTTAATTAGAGGCTTGCTAGGTGTGTTAAGACTGGTAATGAGAGTTCTAGTCACCGTTGAGTTTGAGATATGGACGTGAGAATTGTTCGTTTATTTCAGCTATGGCATCCGAGACGTAAATCAGATAAGAATCTTAAATATATTTACTGTTCGGAATTATTTTACAAATTGTTGTAGATCAAATGACTCCTAAGAAACATAAATATTACGTGAAACCACAATGCTTTCGAAATATCTATTCATTGCGACATGACAATGACGAAAACTGTGTCCTTTTAAAAGGACAGTAGGCATATCCCCATATATTTTGAAATTGTTTCGCTTTTTCAATTTTAGTAGATTTTCCCTACATGAAATGCTATCTATGTTTGAAAATTATGCTACGGGCGAAATGTCATCTCAAATACAGACATATTATCAACAGTAATCTCACTAGACGTTTTGATTTATCTAAAGAAAATCAAAACTCGAGTGGGATTTAATTGACTATTACACGATTAGAAGAAAGTATATAAAGATTAGAAGTAACGAAGTACTCCAATACAATAAAATATTAATTGACTTACGAAAATACAACTGTCTTCAAATGTATTATTGTACCATCTCAACATTACAAATATTACTCTAGATGCATGCTAGATGGCAATAGTGAGCAATGCCTTCTCGTCGAGAAGTTCTGGATGGCAATGTTACTAGTCAAGAAGGCTTTGTTGATTCAGTTTCATTTTTATTAAAATGCAACATTCCACTTCAATTATCCGAATCCCAGTAATCAACGTCACTTGACAGATGATTTTCAATAAATCTTAATATTAAACAATCTCTGATACGTGACTATCCATAATATCATATAGCAGAAGCTATAACATAACCTAACTAATATACACAAGTGTTAGAAAAGTTTTAATTAACGACGATGACATAAAAATAAATATGAATAATTTTAAAAGGAATAATTATTGAATGTACAATTTTCAAATTTGAATGTGGTTGGTGGTTCAATTGATGTTATATTGGACGTGTGCGTAATAGAAGTGGAACTCGTTGATTTAGGCCTACATGGTGTATTCAACTTATTCAGGATTTCCTAATGGTGCTCTTCATTTATTTGTAAATCGGATTTCAGAAGATGCATAGGTATGATCAGTGATTTTTATTAATTCTTGTTCTTGAATGCCAATGCGAGTCATATTTGAAACTGCTGTGCATCAACTGGAGTAGTTTGTAATTTTTATATATATATATATATATATATATATATATTTATTTTTTTTTTTTTTTGACGTCCAGACCAGCGCAGTTTCAAATGTTGGCAAACAAAGAAACAAATGCTAGGGACGCGATAAAATTAAACAAATGCTAGGGACGCGATAAAATTAAACAAATGCTAGGGACGCGATAAAATTGTGCGATAAGCAGCCATGATTGGTTGAAATACGTCCTTTCGTACCGTTTTATTGGTCAAAAGTAGTATGACGTAGTAAGAGTGTAATAGCCACTATAATGCAGCCTACAAATGCCACACAAAGTTCGTGTGCACTCAAAATTGGGTTTCTGGCGTCTTGTCAGCCCACTGAGGTGTGTGGATATGAAGGGAAAAGTTGAGACAGTGTCGGGTGTAGTTGCTGGGTAGCTAGTCGGAAGAGCGTTGGTGCGCTAAGCCAAAAGGTCCCGGGATCGATCCGGCTCCGGGACATTTTTTCCTTTGAAATTATTCAAGTGTGCTTCACAGGGAGATATACCTGAAAGCCAGATTTGCACAGCAAGATCTGTTTACAAGTGGAGGACTGGTGACGTTCTGGAGGGAGGTATTGAACGGACATAAGTTTCTATTGTTTTTCATTTAGTATTTTTGGAAGAGGTCTTATTTTCTATCTAAATTGTCATTGTCATAACAATGTAGATTTTAGAAAATGAACTGAAACCTGTCTTTCGACATTGCCACAGCAATTGCTTCATTATATGTATCGTCCTTTCTCTCCCAATGTAATCTTCTCCTCGAAACTTCAACACTCTTTTCGCCTATTACTTATTTTTACGTTTCAATAGCAATACGGTACTATTCAATGACGAAAGCATTCCAGAGCTAAAACGAATTTAGCCACAATGCATCAATCTTCAGAATAATATTAGTAGTAATAATAAAGAAACTATAATAAAATAACAACGTAATGATCTCTTAATAATAATAATAATAATAATAATAATAGTAATAATAATAATAATAATTGTAAATTACAACAATTACATTGTTTCCTTTCATGTAAGCATAGTATACAATTATTCCTCAAAATGTATGCTCATATGCCTACTGTCCTTCTAAAAGGACACCTGTTTCTACCTCAACCAGTTACAACTAGAATGTTTCGACACCATACAAATACTTCAGTTATATACTGCATTAAATGAGATTTGAAAAATACACAATAATTACAAAAAAAATATTTCAGGCATATCTGGGTTAATAAATCCATAATAATAAACATTCTTAAAGCTCATTCACAATGGATATTATTAAACATAAACACAGAAGTTCGCGGTCAGGCTACCAAATGGGATCATTCACAATGATTCACATAAGCATTGACATTAACATTACCGTTAGACGTTAACTGGAAGTCTGCGAACTCCAAACTTTCATGTTTATGCTTACGTGATATGAAAACAATACACAATCGTAGATCGCTGGAGTACACAACTGAATATGACGAAATGATGTCGTTGTTATGTTTCCATGGTTACCAAGTATTTTTGCGATTACGTTTATGTTCCCATTGTAAATGATGATATAGCTTTCCGATTTTACGGTAACGTTTATAATAGAGACATTTTGCCATGTAGTGTTTTTGTTACTATAATGTAACGTGACCGAATACGGTGAATACAATAGCGGTTTTACAATAAAAAATAGTTTTTGCCCAGCCATCTGTCAGTGAATACGATAAAGACAAGGAAAATGGAAGACACGCATATATCTCGCAATTTATAGTCAATTTCACTTTTTATCGCGGATTAAAAGCTATACTAATATGTTTAACATGCTTTTAAACATCAAATTACTTATTTTTTTACACTTCGCATTCATCGCGATTACGAAAATCCACCACCTCTAACAATTATGCATGTTTAGTACGTCATAATTATATTACACCTAAGATGTAGTACATAATGCGATAAGCTAAGACCATTGTTGAATTGTTTGGAAGCTGTTTTGTTTATTGCTTTGTATGTTACATTTATTTTGTCTTTAATGAAGGAAATAATTTGATTTTATATTTTATATTGAAGTTACACTTACTTTCGTAAATTTGCAGTGTCAGATTTCTGCAATAGTTTGATAAAATGATCGCTATAGTCTTTTGTGGCTCTAAAGGAGAACGATTTTCCAGTTGCAGTCACTGTTTTCTCATGAATATATTTCCAGAGATTCAAGTTTTCATAGGAATTAGGTACAATCACTTCAAACATGCACATTTAACACTAGTTTAATATAGCAATTCCTTTGTTTTTTTTTAGAACTTTGAACACTCCCACAGGAGTTCTTTTACATGCTAGTAAATCTACTGACATGAACACACTTAAATGCCACCGACCTGGCCCGGGATCGAACCCGCAACCTTGGGCATAGAAGGCCAGCGCTATACCAACTCGCCGACCAGGTCGACAATAAGTAGAGTCAGATGTCTTACTTACTTACTTGCTTACAAATGGCTTTTAAGGAACCCGAAGGTTCATTGCCGCCCTCACATAAGCCCGCCAGCGGTCCCTATCCTGTGCAAGATTAATCCAGTCTCTATGATCATACCCCACCTCCCTCAAATCCATTTTAATATTATCCTCCCATCTACGTCTCGGCCTCCCTAAAGGTCTTTTCCCCTCCGGGCTCCCAACTAACACTCTATATGCATTTCTGGATTCGCCCATACGTGCTACATGCCCTGCCCATCTCAAACGTCTGAATTTAATGTTCATAATTATGTCAGGTGAAGAATACAATGCGTGCAGTTCTGTGTTGTGTAACTTTCTCCATTCTCCTGTAACTTCATCCCGCTTAGCCCCAAATATTTTCCTAAGCACCTTATTCTCAAACACCCTGAACCTATGTTCCTCTCTCAGAGTGAGAGTCCAAGTTTCACAACCATACAGAAGAACCGGTAATATAACTGTTTTATAAATTCTAACTTTCAGATTTTTGGACAGCAGACTGGATGATAAGAGCTTCTCAACCGAATAATAACAGGCATTTCCCATATTTATTCTGCGTTTAATTTCCTCCCGAGTGTCATTTATATTTGTTACTGTTGCTCCAAGATATGTCTAAAATATTAAAAGTAACCAATTTACTGGTGTTCACAGAGACGTCTACTTTCAAATTCTGTATTATTTCTTCCATGAGGAAGAACATAACTAAGATAAATGTTTCTGCTAGCATTACTATACGGCCATGAAAATTCTTATGAGATGCACAACAAATATTCATACCATCATCGAAGTTCAAATTGTGAATATAAAACAAAATCCAGACGAAATTGTTAAACCGTAAAAGACGCTACATTTTCTTATTCCTTATTCCTCTCTTATTTATAAACCCTCGTCGAATTTATTCTTTATTTTTTCTCTTTCAAGTAAAATAAAATATCCAGCTGGAGAATGAGATAAAACGTCCTAGCAGTTGTCTTTGGGGAATCAGAAGGCCATTTTCTCTTTCAAAGAAGCTCTGTGCCTTGATAAGGAAGCAAGTTATATTTCTTGTGCGCTCTTTGTAACATGTTCATCTCGAAGCAAAGCGGGGAGAAAGGAAAAAGATAAGATAATGGTGTTGACAGGAGCCTCACATAGGGAATATATTAATTTCCAGCCTGCTGTGTATCGAGGCTGTGCAGGATATTGGCTTGTTAGAAACTAAATCCTTTCTGGCAGATTAACAAAGAGAGGGAACGGCTTTCTTCGTCTACACCTTGCGCCCAACGCTTCGACGTAAACCCATTTCCTCCCCGTCACTTTGTTAGTGTAGTCCACACGATTTGTCAGCAGTTCGTTGACATTTGTCGAGGAATTTCAGATAGATGAGAAGGAAATAGAACGTCACTTTCGAATTATTCGTTTATGTAAACTGATTTGCTCAGGGGTAATTTTCAAAAGCAGGACAATAATTTATTATGACAATGTCTAAGAGCTGAAGAAAGAAAAAAATAAGACAGGTGAACAGATGTCGAAAAATAACGACCGGGAAGTGAAATACACTAGAGTGCAAATTAATCCGAACACGACATATTTTTACATTTTCTGTCATTGTTGGCCTCACAGCTGCTCATACCGCTTTAATTGACATCTGTAGTACGTGTAATTCCATTGCTGAAGGTCTGTCGTTATTATTATTTTATAATATGTGACATTTTGCCTGTCGTTTTGTACTTATAAGCATTTCAGTTGTGTTGAAGACTTAATACTGCAATCCTTTGTACATTCTGTCGTCTTCACAAATGGATACAACTCCACGAAAACGGTCTAAAATTATAACATTAGCAGAGCATTCTTCTATGACACAGAGGCAAATTGCTGCAGAATGTCACATCGGTTTGGCTACTGTTAATTCGATCATAAAACGATACAGGAAGACTGGATCCATCACACCCCAGAAAAAAGGAAACTGTGGCCGGAAAAGGTAGACTTCACCTGCAGATGATCGTTTAATTGTCAGGAAAAGTAAATTAAATCCTAGACTAACTGCTGTCGACTTAACCCGCGAGTTAATGGCTACCACTGGGGCGAATATTCACGTCACAACAGTGCGGCGTAGGCTTTTGGAACTGGACGAAGGGCTCGTAAGACTATTAAGAAGCACCTGCTAACCCCTGTTATGTGCAAAAAAACGCTTAATGTGGGCAAAATTACATCAACACTGGACAGTGAATGACTGGAAGAATGTACTTTTTTCCGATGAGTCTCATTTCGAGGCCCACGGCCACCGTGTTTCTTACGTACGGAAAGGATCCGAAAAAGTAACAGCAGCTCATCTCCAACAAGCACCCAAATACCCCCCTAAAGTAATGTTTTGGGGTTGTTTTACACATGAAGGGCCTGGAGCATTAATACCTATCAAGGAAATGATGAATTCTGACGAATAAATTCACTTATTGGAAACCAGAATCATACCCCAGCTCCAAAAATCATTTCCGGATGGCAGAGGTGTGTTCCAACAAGACCTGGCACCATGCCATACGTCTCGAAAAACTACAGAATTCTTCAACAAGAAGAATATTCAGGTACTCCCCTGGCCAGGCAACTCACCCGACATCAACCCCATTGAGAACTTGTGGTCAATTTGCAAAAGAAGAATGCAAAAAATGGATTGTTCTACAAAGGAGAAGATGATTTCTGCCCTCATTGGTGTATGGTTTCGCGATGAAGAAATGAAGAATATTTGTGGGAAATTAGTGGAATCCATGCCAAATCGTCTCAGAGCTGTTATTAGGATCAAGGAGGCCACATAGGTTACTGAGGTATGTCTTAGATCTTTTTTTTTCCGTTTGAGTGTTTTTGCATAAGTAATTACGTTGTTCGGATTAATTTGCACGCTACTGTATCTCTGCTAAGATATTCCCCTTTTCATGCGAGTCATTTGCGTTTAAGCCTAGATCATATATGTAACAGATATGTCGGGGTTATAGACTTGAGGTTAACAACTTTTGTCAGGTTTACTACGCTGCCATCTAGTTGTTACATAAGGAGTCACGTCATAATATCCATTTGAATTGCATTAGCGACTGTGCTGCCATCTCGTGTTCATTTACGGCGGACGGGTGGCGATCCTGGCGGTTGTTCTTTTCAAAGTGCTGCCGATTTTAACGTAGCGAGGAGTTATCTGTTACATATATGATCTAGGGTTTAAGAAACGTTGTCTAGTTATAATGGTAAGACTCAGTCGCTGTTAGTTAAATCTTGCATGCGTCCAGGAGCCTATTCCACAGAGGTATGGTATTGTACTTCACAAATTACTGATGTAAGATGTTGTAAAGTATAAAGTTGTCTTTCCGTCCCACAAAAGAATTAAACAGCGTATTCCGAATCTCACCGGTCCGGTGGCATCAATGACGTCACGTTGCAGCGAAATAAGGAACAAAACTGCTGGAAGGATCGATGCTGTCATGGCGACTGTACAAGTTGTTTTTTGTGCTACGCTAGCAAAATTTTGCGAAATTATCTCGTTCAAAGAAAAGATAACATAAACAATTTATTTCTTGAACCGGTAGTAATAACTGGTCCGTTGACATGTTCGCTCATAAGCCATTAACATACTGTTTTTACGTTGTGCTCATTACAAACAATATACCAGAATCAAAGCAGAACACATCGCAGCCACCGGCGTGGCTTAGTCGGTTAAGGCGCTTGCCTGCCGGTCTGAAGTTGCGTTCGGGCGCGGGTTCGATCCCCGCTTGGGCTGATTACCTGGTTGGGTTTTTTCCGAGGTTTCCCCCAACCGTAATGTGAATACAAGGTAATCTCTGGCGAATCCTCGGCCTCATCTCGCCAAATATCATCTCGCTATCACCAATCTCATCGATGCTAAATTACCTTGTAGTTGATACAGCGTCGTTAAATAACCAACTAAAAAAGAACACACCGTCATGACACAACAGTGCACGATGTTATTCGTCTGCTAATTCCCGCCCTATACAAGAACCAATCAGATTCACTGATGGCGGCTGATGGAGACTGCCACCACCTGCAAGTTGATGGCACCGGTGCGACACCGGTGGAGCGTCAATGACGTCATCGGTGGAATTCGGAACACCGTGATGCCATCGGATTGCTCACCGGTGAGATTCGGAATACGCTCAAAGTGTCTTGTACAGTAGTGGTAAAAAAACCGGACCGACCCTTGTAGCTGATTTCAGAGCCTTGTTCACTCCAGAGCACGATAGACTGGTAACTAAGACTTTCGTGGTTCGAATCCTGCCTGGGAAAGAAACATTTTTTTTGTTCCTTATTCAATTTTATTCCCAATACTTTTCGATTGCAGTGATATTTTACTACTTAATTAACTTATTATTTCCAGAACATGAATTTTACCAGCAATTATTTACTAAATGGAAGAAAAAAATAAGTACATTCATTCTAGTGTAACTTTTACACTTTAAAGACAAAATGCAAATCTCTAAAACAGTAGTTGTTGGTGCCTTTTAGTTACTCTAAGCAGATGCATTATTTCAATAATAAACACTTTTAGGAAGAAATGTTTTGCTCTTGACGAAATCAACTGTAATACCTGAGTGAGTGAGTGAGTGAGTGAGTGAGTGAGTGAGTGAGTGAGTGAGTGAGTGAGTGAGTGAGTGAGTGAGTGAGTGAATGAATGAATGAATCAGTGACTCACTGAATCAATCAATGAATCCCTGGATGGATGGATGGATGGATGGATAAATCGATCGATCAATCGATAGATCGTAGTAATATAAGAAGAATTATTAATTAAATAATAGGCCCACACGATGATAATCGCGTCCTTGCAAGGGCTCTTTGAACTCCTGCATCACTCAGTGTGGTCTGCCTTTGCCGTCTATCCACAAACAATGAGAAACAACTCTAACATTCGTTGAGCCGAACCAGAGATACACCGCGAGACGGAAGAGCTTTGCATATTGATTACAGCGCCAAGCGTTCAATAACAATATATAATTTTATTCATATTTTTCGTAAGCGGTTGTACACGACTCTAATTCTAGATGTCGGTACTACTCTATTGACTAGCCGTCTGTCTACATTGTCTTGCATCAGATTTCCATTTCATGCCGAAATAAATGTTAAGGCCCATTCACAATGAAAATTAAACATAACCGTAACGTAAACACAGAAGTTTGCGCCCAGGCTACCAAATGGGATCATTCACAATGATTCACATAAGCATTGACATAAACATTGCTGTAAGACGTTAACATGAAAGTTTGCAAACTCCAAACTTTCATGCTTATGCTTACGTGATTTGCAAACAGAATGTCGACCTGGTTGGCGAGTTGGTATAGCGCTGGCCAGGTCGATAGCATTTAAGTGTGCTTAAATGCGACTGGCTCATGTCAGTAGATTTACTGCCATGTAAAAGAACTCCTGCGGGACAAAATTCCGGTACATTCGGCGACGCTGATATAACCTCTGCAGTTGCGAGCGTCGTTAAATAAAACATAACATTTTTAACATTTTTTTTTTTTTTTTTGCAAACAGAACACAATCCTGGAGCGCTGAAGTATACGACAGAATATTAGGAAATGGCGTCGTTGTTATGTTTCCATGGTTACCAAGTATCTTTGCGGTTATGTTTATGTTCCCATACATGAAAATTTGCAAACTCCAAACTTTCATGCTTATGGTTACGTGATTTGCAAACAGAATGTCGACCTGGTTGGCGAGTTGGTATAGCGCTGGCCAGGTCGATAGCATTTAAGTGTGCTTAAATGCGACAGGCTCATGTCAGTAGATTTACTGCCATGTAAAAGAACTCCTGTGGGACAAAATTCCGGCACATCCGGCGACGCTGATATAACCTCTGCAGTTGCGAGCGTCGTTAAATAAAACATAACATTTTTTTTGCAAACAGAACACAATCGTGGAGCGCTGAAGTATACGACAGAATATGAGGAAATGGCGTCGTTGTTATGTTTCCATGGTTACCAAGTATATTTGCGGTTATGTTTATGTTCCCATCGTGAATGCTCTTGATTTTACCGTAACGTTTACATTTTTAAGTTAACGCTTACGTTATGTTTAATTTTCATTGTGAATGAGCCTTTATACATGCTATTTTTCCTCTTTTAAATACAGAGTGGATCCCTGATTCTCGTGAAATGTCACGTGAACACACACACCTCTTCAATCATAGCACGGTTATGCGTAGCCTGGCATCAAGTTTCCCATCACCAGCTGCTTCTTACGTGATTGATTTGCCCTGTTTGAAGACACGCTACGAGGTTAATGATTCCACTGACAGACGGGGAGCAATCATGAATAATGAATTTGCTCAGCCAGAGGGCGGGAGCATGACCCCGTTCGAGAAAGACCACAAAAGTAACTCTTTAAGATAGCAAGTTCGGCGTCACAGCAGTGGTCCACTGCTCGTGTTGAAGTGAATATTGTTTGTCTTCACCCTGCTGAATATTTATGCCTCTCACGGAAATTTTAACAGTTTGCTAGCCACTAGCGTCCCTCGAAAGGAACCGAATTTTGATTTTCCGTACAGTCCTTGAACTGCAGGGACATCATTTTATTTTTACTTCAATTTTTATTGTACCTGAGTTTTTGAAAGTACTTCACTCCCACCCCTTCTACTGGTAAACTTCCAACCGTCCTCCAAACAGAACCAAGGTCGCGTATGTAGTCAAAGTCGCCTTACGGTCATAGTGAACAGTACTGGGTTAATGAGTATAATAATAATAATAATAATAATAATAATAATGGTTTATTTTAACTGGCAGAGTTAAGGCCATTCGGCCTTCTCTTCCACTCAACCAGTAGGATAGAAAATTACTACAATGTTATGAATATAACATAATTAAGACAATACAATACAATACAATTCAAAGCAATACAAAACTACAATACAAGACATTCTAATCCATAATTAATATAATACAATGACAATTCTTTTCATCTTCACAACACCAATAAAATAATTATGTAACAGTACGTTCCACAAATATTTTCGCGTTTTCCAGTGACGAAAAACCTTTCAATATTGAATCATATTTTCGCACAGGTATTGTCGTCCGTTTGCCTACGTCGCATCCCGGTTTCCCCCACCTTCTTCTGCTCGCCCCTATGCAAAGGCTAGTGGCTGGGCTGTCTTAGCTCTTTTCTGAAAACATTAATTTCTGTTAGGAATTGGACGTTTACGTAATATTATACAACTATTTAAAATAACTTAAATATAAGGGTCTCGTTAAGTAATTAACTGTAACGTGATTTCCCCCCTTTCTACGACCCTGCGACAAAACCACTTGGACGGACAGTAGATAGCATGTCTGAGTACTTTTATCTGTGCGGGTCGGGCAGAAGTGAAGACTGAATTTACAGTACGTAGGGTACTCTTTTATAGAGTAGGTACAGAATTATTTCAACATGAGTTACTAGTACGAATGACGAAACTGGTAATTGGATTTAGGTACAATAGTCTATAGTGCGATAATATGCAAGAAAGAACTGAAGCAGAGGACGGCCAGTAGAGGGAACCCAAGAGGTGGAACTTAAACTGAGAGGATTCGAGCCGGCACCGGGATGGGAATCCGGTGTGGCTTAGTGGATAAAGCATCAGCACGTAGACCTGAAAACCCGGGTTCAAATCCCGGTGCCGGAGAGAATTTTTCTCCGTTCCACTATTCTTTCATCGTAAATATTAATGTTAAATTTGTTATTACTTCTGTTACGTGTAATATTTATCATGAAAGATCAAGGTAACGCATTAATTACATAATTACTGACTGGAATATGTACATAGAATATTACATTTATATTAGTCGCATCATACACGTTAGGGGGTGAAACCATTCCGGAAGTTAACAAATGTAAATACCTCGGAATAACATTTAGCAGCGATCTCGACTGGGGGGAACACGCTACGGACACAGCGGGAAAAGCATGGACAGCGTTACACTTTGTGATGAGGGTACTAAGAAAAGGCTCTGATAAATCCAAAGAGATTGCATATAAATCACTAGTACGTCCAGTAATGGAATATGGTGCTGCATGTTGGGATCCTTACAAATTAGAACATATTAAGACACTGGAAAAGATTCAAAAACGGGCTCTCAAGTGTTGTCGGAAAAATTCACCATTAAAATGGGACACACTGACGGACAGGAGAACGCGAATTCGATTATGCGCACTGTTCAAAACATACAGAAGTGAGCCTGCCTGGAGAGAAATAAAAAAATAGGTTGCAACCGCCAAATTACTCTTCAAGGAACGACCACTCATATAAATTGAGGGAAAGAAGGCAGAGGACGGACACTGGAAAGTTTTCTTTTCTCAATCGTACTATCAGGGACTGGAATGCTTTACCTTCAGACTTACTAAAGGCTTTACCAACAACCAACAACGTATTTGAAAATAGGCTTAAGTACTTTACTAATAGACGATAATTATACACAGTATTTAAAGGGTGTAATTAATATTTTGTTACTGAAGTGTTCTACCAGTGAAGAATTATGTTGTGTCAGTGAAGTGTGTTGAGTAAGTGAAACGTGTTCCTGTCAGTGAAGCTTTATAGTTTATAATGGCAGTGCAAAGTATTTGAACAGTGAAATGTTTTTGAAGTGTTAGTGAAATCAGGATAGAATCAGTGAAATGTGTCGTAGTTCCATTGTAGTGAGTGAGTTGACAGCGAAATGAGTGTAATTTGAAAGGTACTTGTGCAGATATGAACATATCATACTCGTGGGTTTTAGTTCGAACTTAGATTTAAGATACAAATTAGATTTACAGTGAAACCTGCCTTTGCGGTCACTCCGTTTAAACGGCCACCTGGCCAAAAGGCCAATTTTCTCTGGAACCAATTGGATTTTCCATAAGATCAATACAAATTCTCTCTTTATTTAGCGGCCACCTCATGCGCCGGCCAGCGGCCGGGGTCTATTTGGATTGGAACCTGACTATAACAGTCACTGTCCAACAAAAAATCTTTTCACGAATACTGTCTGACCTATTTTTTCGATGGTTAAGGACAGGAAGCAATGTCACGAGGACAATAGCTAAGTGTACAACAGTACACCCTCCATATCTTGGGGTTAGTTGGTTACTGTTTTATGACTCTTTTGTCACTTTCCACTCCGACCCTGCACAGCTATAAATTATTACTCGTTTTTAGAGGATTGAAACACGGACTTTTTCTATCGAAATTGTCACAGAATGTTTTAGGTCAGTAGTTAACCATTCGAATTTTTTTTCTCCTCTTTCTATCTTTCTCTATTTGGACCAGCTTTTACGAATTTTTCTTCTTTTCATTCAGTTGATTCAGAGGAACTGTGCAGTTAGTTTGAGAGAGAAACCATGTCTAACAAAAAGTCTAGAGTGGTGTTAAGTTAAGAGGTGAGACGAAAAATGATTGTAGAAAGTGAGAAGGGAACATCTGCGAGGAAAATTGCGGAAATATTCAAATGTGGAAGGACACAAATAAACGGTGTAATTAAGAATAAAGATGAAATATTAAAATAATGGGAGAAAAATATGCGTGGCGGCCAAAAAAGGAAGAGACAATCTGTGTTTAGTAATGTGAATGATTTCGTTTACGAATGGTTCAAGTGTGCGAGGGCGAAGAAATTGTCAGTAAATGGGCCTATGATTCAAGAGAAAGTCTTGAAATTGCCAAAGAACTCAATGTGAGCTTTAGAAAACGGCATAACATTGCATTTCGTTCTGTGTCTAGTGAAGGAGGTGACATTGTAACCAATGTTATTGAAGAATGGAAAAAATAGACTGCCTTTAATTCCTGCGGAATATGAACTCAGAGACAGTTAAAATGTTGACGAAACATGTTTTTTTTTCAGTGCCCTCCCTAACAAAACTTTATCGCAATGTGATCCGTGAAAATGATGTTTCTTCCCCCAAATACGATATCACACCTCCAGCCCCTTGATCAAGGTATTATCCAGTCATTTAAACTGAGGTACCGCAAGCGAGATTTGAAAAGGCTAGTTGAAAGAATGGAAGAGGCTGACATTAATATGCACGATTATTGTACACGCACAGTACTAAAAAGTCAATGAAATTCAGTATTTTCATGCTGATTCATAAAAACCCGCAACCTTATTCAAGCGGCCACCTGATAAAATGGCCATTTTACAAGTTAACTTCAGATGGCCGCTTTAGACAGGTTTTACTGTATTTTAAATGTTATTTTAAGTGATCGTGCTTCATTTAATTTAGGATAATTATTGTTAGTATTAATTATTGGTATTATTATTAACTGTATTTTTAAATAATAAGTTTATTATTGTCATTATTGAGTGTAATTAGTTACCACTGCCACCGGGTATATACCCATTGCAGTGTGAATAAATACATGCATACATTTTCTTTGGCAGTGCGTAAAATGAATAGCAGTGCCTAAAGAGATTTCTTACTTTTTTACGCACTAGTGTTTCAAAGGCTCACTTTAGGCACTGGTAACAGTGGATAAAATGCAACTTTAGCCTACGCTCAAGGTTCACTGAACATATTTCTGCAGTGGAAATCGACCTATTTTACAGTTACTTATGTTTTCTGATCGAATATAATGCAAAGAAAGCGGCACAAATCCTTGAAGTTGATCTGGAGGTAATTTTAGTCATAAGAAACCAGATTATTAATCTGAGGAGGGTGAAATTGATTTCTGGGTCAGTGTTACACTTCCTCCAATTACGAAACAGAATCATGCAAAGACAATACCTGTTATTACACTTCTAAGCTCTGCACGCTAAATATTTTTACATCTCTTGCTCCGCCATTAGGATTCATAGTTGCTACTCGAACGACCTTAACCGTGAATATATCTCAGCACGAAAGCTTGTACCAGAGTCTGCTGCCAACTTCACCGTCCCTCCCCACCGTGTTCATGTCTTAGAAGCTTCTTTCACAAGTGCACGACCGAACCAATCACACATCGCATCCTATTTCCATTTTATATTACTTACACAGGAAGGAAAATAAGTACATAGAATCCTTAGTGTGAGTGTATTTCTAGGTTACATAATAGAAATATGCGTTACAAGAGCGGTATGTTGAAGTTTTCATGTTCGAGGAAAAGTTTGAAAAACCGAAACGTAGTTGAGATTTTTTAATTTCCGAGAATTGAAAGAAAACATACCGCTCGTGTATCGTACATTACTTTGTGCGAAGATCGTTTATTACATACCTGAAAGACGAATTTATAATTAGTTGCAATGAAATCTCCATCTTGGTTTCTGTTCAATGACGGCAAATTTGCAAAACAAAAATATCTATCTTCAACATTGTTGCTGTAAAATGTTTTCTGTGTTTACTATACTCCAGCAGGCCGTGATATACGTCTGTCTTTTTTTCCCCCAGTCTATGGAATCTTGTTGATTTTTTCACGGCTTCCTTAATGTTACTTGCATCAAGAATGCAGTAACTTTAGTGGAGTTGTAGAGTTTACTTAATTTTTGCAAATATTTAAAAACAATAATTAACAGTGCAATTTAGGTGAAATTGCAGTGGTAAGTTTCCAATTTATAATTATTACTATATTGAACGTCTCTAAAAATAATATGTTAAAAGCCTAAGGCAGTAAAATCAATATGTCACTTAAGCGGTAAGAAGAGGGAAATTGTTATTGTGTTAGGTTGGGAATACTTAATGTGGAATTTTAGACTTTCCGCGGATTGGTTTTGTACGGAAACCAAGCAAATACGCACGATCTCGCACAAAATCTTTTAAGCTACATTCTCTCCTGAAAATAGCTATTGATCCTTTGCGTGTTTGTTTTTAAAATAACGTGTTTAATCTGTAACTACAGTCAGTATATTGATATTAGTATCTCTTTGTTGTTACCTATTGCTTTAAAAAGAATGTGTTTAACTTGTAATTTTAGGTCTATTTTTTTTACTATTCCTTTACTGTTTACATTTCTTTTTAAATCTTTTGTATTGCCCCTACAATTATATATTGCCCTTCAAGAATTTCGTTATTCGTTAGTTGTGAGTCATTACTTGTCTTATTATTTTAATTTATTATTGTACTTGTTCCTGAATCACGTATTTAACTTTTAACCGTAAATAATTGCTTGTAATATCCCTTTATTACTCCTAACTGTTCCATTGTTCATGAATTAAGTATTAATTTGAAAGTGAAAGGTAAACTTTGTTATATTAATCTACTTTTGATTGTCTTTTTAGGTTGTGTATTTACTCTCCACGGTTAGACATTCTTGTATATCTTTTGCATTGATTATTCCTCAAACATCTCATTAATCTTTAACAGGATCCATTTTTCATTAAGGTGCATTCTTCTACATAATTCATGTGAATTGTAACTGTGACCACTATTTTATATTATAACTTTACTATTGTTTATTGGTTATAAAATATCTATTTTGATACCAATTATAACCCTAATATACCTCAGGGTGAAATAGTGTTTATTAAATTGGATAATAAAACCAATTAATTTAAACATAAAATATAATACATGGTCATAGGAAGAAAGAAAAAGATAGCCTAAACTTGCGAATTCTAAATGAGGCAGTAGAGAAATTGGACAGCTTCAAATACTTGACGTGTACTATAAGCCGTAACATGAGCTGGTCCACAGCTGTGGAATAACGGTTAGCGCGTCTAACCGCGAAACCAAGTGGCCTGTGTTCGAATCTCGGTCGGGGCAAGTTTCTCATTGCACCGGGATTATCACCTTCATTTAATTCAGATGCTAAATAACCTGACATGTTGATACAGCGTCGTAAAATAACTCACTAAAAAAACAAGAGCTGCTGTCAGGAAGTCAAAAGAAGCATAGCAATGGCAAAGGAAGCTTTTAATAGAAAAAGGAGCATCATCTGCGGACTCTGGAAGAAGAACTAAGGAATAGACTAGTCAAGTGCTTTGTGTGGAGTGTGGCACTGTAGGGGGTAGAAACATGGACCTTACGACGAAGTGAAGAGAAGCGATTAGAAGCATTTGAAATGTTGATATGGAAAAGAATGGAGTGTGTGAAATGGACAGACAGAATGAGAAACAAAGCTGTGTTGGAAAGAATGGATGAAGAAAGAATGATGCTGAAACTGATCAGGAAGAGGAAAAGGAATTGGTTGGGAAACTGGCTGAAAATAAATTGCCAACCTATACAAAACTATGCAATAATAGTAAACAGATTAATTGAATTTACAAGCATATTTTAGTTGAGCTATACAAAACTGTACAATACATATCAAGTAGATTAATTTAATTTACAAACATAAACAAAATCCTCAGTTGTGTATAATGTATGAATATGTAGAAATTTGGTTAATTCTGTTCTAAACCTTTCTGTCCGATCGTGTTTTTCAACAACCTTACCGATGTTGTTGTAGACCTTGTAAGTTAAACTTACAACACACGCGCTATAAGTAAACAAATGAAACCAACTTTTATTTGTTTACTTAAAAGTAACGAACTATCAGTGTCGAGCACCACTATGTGCTATGAGAAAATAACTATATGTCTCAGTACACATGTACTCTTTCTAGGTTATTACAGTGGGGATTTGTAAGAAAACAATAATTAATGTACATAAGACATAAGAGTGAAAAACATTTCCGATGACTTCCGGTTGTTGCTCTGAGCGCCACTCGTGAGGTCGTGGCTGAACGGGAAAACATCCATGGAGTAAAATACGTATTCAAGCATTAACCTATACCGGTATGTAATTTATTTACACTGATGTATAATTAATGTGTTAACTACAAACATTTTCTATATACTATATATTTATATTGACATATAATTAATGCGTCACCTACCTACTTCTTTGAAGAGAAAACTAAACTATCTATAATTCATTATATATTACAACATTTTCACAATCGCCGCCGAATAATAACAAATGAATAACACTTATTGACAAATAGGAATAATAACAAATGACTGACACCTATCGACAAATAACAAACAGCGATCACACATGAAAATGTTACCGGCCAGAAACAAACTTTATTTAAATTAAAAATGATTATTAATAATTTATTTTTTTATTAAGATCGGCCAAAAATAGTATGCAATACATGTGTTAAGTGTATAACAGAATCTTGGAGATAGAGGGGACTCGACTTGTCTCTCTGCTCTAACTTTTCCTGGATTCTGTTATAAAGCACTTACCACGCTGGTATCGCAATATACTAATGCTCATGGCCCTTCAAAGATTTAAGATAATTAGGCAGTGCACTGAAGACTGTAATACATGAATAGTGATGAAGATCTGATTTATTTACTGCATTAAAATTAGTAGTAGTAAAGATACATTTTTAAATGTTCTAATGTTTGCCGATGACGTAACATTAATACAAGACAGTGAAGAAAAATTGCAATATGCCATTCACAAACTACACCTACTAGGAAAGGAAAAACTATAATTTGAGCATATAAACTCATAAAACTAAAGTAATGGCCCACAGTGGTAAATTTCCAATTCGTACAAAAATAATAGTTGATAATAAGCCCATAGAACAAGTATCTCATTTTGATTATTTAGGTTGTGGTATAACTTATGACGTAGATAGAGATATTGACAACAAAATAAGCAAATTCCAGTGGATATGCGGAACAATAAATAGAACACTAAAAATTAAACTAGAAAAGAAACAAAACTAAAGTTCTATAAAGCTATGGCAGTACCCGTGTTGACATATGGAAGCGAATCGTGGAAAATTAAAGAACGAGATAAAAGTAAATTACAGGCTGCAGAGATGAGGTTTCTTCGCAGAGTAAAGGGATGTACAAGAAGGGATCTGATAAGAAATGAGGATATCCGTAAAGAATTAAATACATACAACATAAAGAATTCCAGCACTGATACAACAGTACCAACCTAAAGGCAAAAGAGATGTCGGACGTCCTAGGAAGAGGTCGAACTGAATAAAATGTGAAGACGGAACAGGCACTAAGCCTAAAGCATGAAGTGAAGATGATGATGATGATTAAAATTATGAAAATGGCGAAAATGTGATCGTGCGCCGAGCCACTGTGTAACCTACTACGTGCATAGCACCTGTGGAGGGAAGCGGACACTCAAAGGGGAAGTGAAGCAACTGTCTTGACTTATTAACGGATTTTCATTTTCCTCATGTCAAGCACTTAAATATAATTTTATACAGTACAAGGCTACAAACTAATGTTTAGTACGTGTAACGAAGAAAGAAATGAATAAGAAAACATAGGACACATTATCACAACCTAAAATTAACTGTCTTCAGAATATCTCTGCGACAGAGTTTCAAAATCAGGAATTATGTCACTTACTGCCAGTCGTAGTTGATCACGAAGGTGTTTGTCTGTCAGTCGTAATCTAAATTTGGGTTTTACTATTGTAATTGTTGAAAATAATTTTTCACAAACGTAAGTTATAGCGAACATGGCTTCAACAGAGCAAGCGAAAGAACGAAGCTTCGGATATTTATTTTTTGGCAAAGATTTGAAAACTTCAACATTTGTCAAGTCCTTACATCTAGCTTTCATTTAATATCACATTGTAAATCTGCGAGTTTAAATTGAAGATCTAACCCCATTATTCGTACATATGCTGAAAAAGGATCGACGTACAGAGATGATGATGATGATGATGATGATGATGATGATGATGATGATGATGATGTAACACTTAACCTTTTAATGTTTAATGAGTAACATATAGTAGTGGAGTAACGGTCAGCGCGTCTGGCCGCGATACCAGGTGGCCCGGGTTCGATTCCCGGTCGGGGAAAGTTACCTGGTTGAGGTTTTTTCCGGGGTTTTCCCTCAACCCAATATGAGCAAATGCTGGGTAACTTTCGGTGTTGGATCCCGGACTCATTTCACCGACATTATCACCATCTCATTAAGACGCTAAATAACCTAGATGTTGATAAAGCGTCGTAAAATAACCTATAAAAAACAAGTAGTATAATGCCGTTTTATGTTATACAGCCGTTTTCCTCGTAATACTTGTGAACAAATCATACATTTAATATTCTCATCATATTGACAGAAAAAAAATGCGTCCTCCCATCCTACTTGAAACTTTCGTTTTTGTAGAGGTACATGGTTTCGAGAGAGACATTGCGACGATACGCCACTCGCAGGTCAGAGACAAACACAAATGGAACGGAGTTCGTCTCCAGTGAGTGAGAGGGTGAGGGTTGGGGGAGGTAGAAAGCAAGAGAAATGCACAGCTATCATTACGAGCCACAATGTGCTCGCGAGTCACATTTTCGCCACGGCTGGTCTAGATCAATTCTAAATACATCTCGGTTTTTAATATAAACATCGTTACTTACTGGCTTTAAAGGAACCTGGAGGTTCATTGCCGCCCTCACATAAGCCCGCCATTGGTCCCTATCCTGAGCAAGATTAATCCATTCTATATCATCATATCCCAACTCCTTGAAATCCATTTTAATATTATCTTCCCATCTACGTTTCGGCCTCTCCAAAGGTCTTTTTCCCTCCGGCCTCCCAACTAACATTCTATATGAATTTCTGGATTCGCCCATACGTGCTAAATGCCCTGCCCATCTCAAACGTCTGGATTTAATGTTCCTAATTATGTCAGGTGAAGAATACAATGCGTGCAGTTCTGTGTTGTGTAACTTTCTCCATTCTCCTGTAACTTCATCCCTCTTAGCCCCAAATATTTTCCTAAGAATCTTATTCTCAAACACCCGTAGTCTCTGTTCCTCTCTCAAAGTGAGAGTCCAAGTTTCACAACCATACAGAACAACCGGTAATATAACTGTTTTATAAATTCTAACTTTCAGATTTTTCGACAGCAGACTAGATGACAAAAGCTTCTCAACCGAATAATAACAGGCATTTCCCATATTTATTCTGTGTTTAATTTCCTCCCGAGTATCATTTATATTCGTTACTGTTGCTCCCAGATATTTGAACTTCTCCACCCCTTTAAAAGATAAATTTCCAATTTTTATATTTCCATTTCGTACAATATTCTGGTCACGAGACATAATCATATACTTAGTCTTTTCGGGATTTACTTCCAAACCTATCGCTTTACTAGCTTCCAGTATAATTCCCGTGAATATAAACATCGTTAGGGAAACAATATAGCCTACCCACAAGGTAAGGTCAAGGTTTTAAAATTTTTGAAAAGTCGTAAATTAAATTAAATGAACAACGCTCGGATTCCAGTCTTATGTTTAATGCTAAGAATAAATTACTACAGCTCTTAGGAATGCACCACTCTGCAGCATGGTACTGATCCAACAGACTGCTCCGTAGTCGCGCGCTTGTGAACCAGGCTCGGTAGCCTCGCACCTCTCAATGAACGAACTGCAGAGCATTCCCTGCCGTTGCAGCGAAATGAACCATCAATATTCAAAGTCGTCGTCGCGGTTGGAAAAGAGAGTGTTACGAGTTACGACATAAATTGAACGTAAGTGTAGGCCCCGACCCCCGATACGTTATTTTCGCCTCCCCCTCCTTCCTCAATCGCTGAGGCAAGCGTCACGCCATGCTGTGCCCTCCGCCCGCATGAGTGACATCAGGCGCACATCCAATACTGAAGTCACGGCCAGCTCTACGATCTACAGTCACTTTATTTTTTATCGAGAGGCGCTATAACATGTTTTGGCCTTTGAACACTACACCCTGTGACTTGGAGGGTCACCCTCACTGTGTGGAACGCACGATACATAGTCGCCGCAGAAACATCACGGACAAGCTTATTTTTATTATATTTTTACATTATTTTATTATATTCCATTTAATTACATTATTAAAATTGATCCAGGATAACAGAGAGGGTTTGGAATTCAACGGGTTACATCAGCTGCATGTCTATGCGGATGACGTGAATATATTAGGAGAAAATCCACAAACGATTAGGGGAAACGCGGGAATTTTACTGGAAGCAAGTAAAGAGATAGGTTTGGAAGTAAATCCCGAAAAGACTAAGTATATGATTATGTCTCGTGACGAGAATATTGTACGAAATGGAAATATAAAAATTGGAAATTTACCTTTTGAAGACGTGGAGAAGATCAAATATCTTGGAGCAACAGTAACAAATATAAATGATACTCGGGAGGAAATTAAACACAGAATAAATATGGGAAATGCCTGTTACTATTCGGTTGAGAAGCTTTTATCATCCAGTCTGCTGTCGAAAAATCTGAAAGTTACAATTTATAAAACAATTATATTACCGGTTGTTCTGTACGGTTGTGAAATTTCGACTCTCACTTTCAGAGAGGAACAGTGATTAAGGTTATTTGAGAATAAGTTGCTTAGGAAAATATTTGGGGCTAAGAGGGATGAAGTTACAGGAGAATGGAGAAAGTTAAACACAGAACTGCACGCATTGTATTCTTCACCTGACATAATCAGGAACATTAAATCCAGACGTTTGAGATGGGCATCACATGTAGCACGTATGGGCGAATCCAGAAATGCATATAGAATGTTGGTTGGGAGGCCGGAGGGAAAAAGAGCTTTAGGGAGGCCGATACGTAGGTGGGAAGATAATATTAAAATCGATTTGAGGGAGGTGGGATATGATGATGGAGAATGGATTAATCTTGCTCAGGATAGGGACCAATGGCGGGCTTATATGAGGGCGGCAATGAACCTGAGGGTTTCTTAAAAGCCAGTAACTAAGTAAGTAAGTGTACATACTTATACCTTTGCTAAATTATTTCCAAAAACATCATAATCACTTTATATCGAACGTTCATGGATATAATACGAGAAAATTTAGAATTTCATGCCCTCTAATTCAGCCAAAATGTAAGACAGAAGCAAGTGTAAGGACAGCTCAAATTTTGACCCAAGACTGTACTGATTCATTCATTTAATATTCTGCCCAAGGGCAGGTCTTTCACTGCAAACCCAGCTTTCTATCTTTCCTATTTTCTGCCTTCCTCTTCGTTTCCTCATATGATCCATATATCTTAATGTCGTCTATCATCTGATATCTTCTTCTACCCCGAACTCTTCTCCCGTTCACCACTCCTTCCTGTGCATCCTTCAGTAGGCAGTTTCTTCTCAGCCAATGACCCAACCAATACGTTTCCCTCTTCCTGATCAGTTTTAGCATCATTCTTTCTTCAGACACTCTTTCCAACACAGCTTCGTTTCTTATTCTGTCTGTCTACTTCACACGCTTCATTCTTGTCCACATCCACATTTCAAATACTTCTATTCGCTTCTCTTCACTTCGTCGTAATGTCCATGTTTCTGCCCCATACAATGCCACACTCCATATAAAGCACTTCACTATCTCTTCTTTTTCCAGAGGTCCGCAGAAGATGCTCCTTTTTCTATTAAAAACTTCCTGGGGCATTGATATCCTCCTTTTGACTTCCTGTCA